>VMDR010000080.1:0-463297 GCA_007922815.1 Macrotus californicus | reverse complement strand
GGGCTATAACTCAGCCAAGGGGTTGTTGGACTTTGTATGTGGAAGACAATGGAAAATCACATCAATCAGGGATACGAAGTGGCGAATCTTACATTTTAGAAATTGCCATGGATTCCACCTAGTGAGTGGGCTGCTGGGAGGGACGGAAGCATGGCCTGGAGTAGGGAGACCAGTGAAGGGTCTGCTGAAGTAGTCTATGTTAGGGAGAGAGGGTGCCAACTTCTCCTAGTAATGCTGGTGGAGAGTCAAGGGCAGAAACAAGAAGTACCGGACCTCAAGGCCCTGCTTGGGCCAGGCAGGTGAGAGAGCATGAGGACCCCAGGCCAGCAACCAGGTCTGTGGCTGCTCCTCTTGGTCACACCCCACAAGTGGAAACCCAGGAAAGGTTAGGCAGGGTGGGCTGGGTCTGGCTGGCCCACAGTGTTCCTCTCGCAGTCCCCAGAAGAGGAAAAACCAGACTGACTGGAACCTGGGCCGATCATGGGGGAGGGAGAAAGCACTGCATCCGAGGAGGACTGCCCCTCGTCCAGGCCGGTGGGGGAAGGGAGAGGGCCACCTTTCCCCAGCCGTCACATTCCACACCCTGGGAAGGACAGGGCTGCCTCACCCCTCCTGAGGACTGAGTGTTTACTTGGTCAGGCTCAAGCTCCTGACCACCGCAGAGGGGCCTGGCGGGTCACTTGGTGGGGGTTGGGGGCAGGGAGCTGGGCCCCTTCACCCTCCAGAATTAGGAACTCTCAATGAATGAGTGTTATTGTTTTCATGGCCATACCTTTGTCTGCATAAATTCAACAAGAACTCGTTCTTTTTCCACAGGACCCAGTGGATAACTGGTTGTACTAGCCAAGACTGTGAGGGGCATGTCAGGTTTCACAGAGGCACGTGTGGGCTCCGGTGTCACCTGGAAGCTCTAAGGAATTAAGATAACTTTTGGGGACAAATAAAACGCCCTTGGGAAAACAGCCCAGTACCTTGCTCACACGGCTCACAGCAGTCTTTCCAGGTAGGGAGCAATGGTGGTCTTCCCGGGCGATGCCAAAGAAAGAACCTCAAGATATTTTGGGGGACATTGAACCTGGGTCATTAACCCTGGGCCATCAGCCTTGCAGGCAAATATGTGGCTTGGCTTCTTAGCCTTGAGAGGCTACAGTTCAATCTGGAGATTCTGTAAGAAATTCCAGAAAAGCAGATTTTTTTAAAGAGCCTCCGTCATCAATTAATTGTTAATCTTGTTGTGCTTATGCAAATAATCAGGCCAAGTTTATTGAAAGGAGACAGGCAATAAACTAGCCTTAATGGGGTTACCTTTGATAAAAATGAGGGTGATTTGAGGGAAAGAAATTGTGTTTCAGTAGAAACTATAATACACAGTTGTGGACACTAGATTCTAGTTCAGCCAATTATCTTTCAAGTGTTATCTTTCACCTGTAAACTGGATCCTGACTTTTTCTAGTTTCCTTAAAGATTTAGCGACAACCTTCCAAAGTAATGTTTTCTTTTTCTCCCACTATTTGACTTGGAATTATTGAGAAACTGGTTTGGGTTGGGTTTCTTGTCTGGGAAGTCATGAGAAATCACCAGTACAGCTCACGCTTAAACAATCTCAGTGACTGAGTCTGGGAAGCCACCCAGAGAATTCACCTGAGAACCTGGTGACATCACCAGAGACATTCAGACTGCAGACCAGGGGACTCTGTCAGACGGTCATTCCCGCAAAAGAAGCTTTGAGCCAGATATGTAGGAATATTCTCAACTGACAGTCTCACAGACTCAGAGACTAGGTTGTAATTCGCTTTGATTGTTAACCTCTGTTCCGTTCTTTTATTTCCATAAGCACATCCCTATTAAATGCCTGATTTCTTGCCTAGACACTACAGGCCTCGCTTCAGAAGCCCATCTGCCTCGCTGCCTCCAGAAAAAAGACTCGGCAGTTGAACTGGACTGCCTTATTCTCAGGCCTGAGTTATAGGATCAGTGAAATGTGGAGCGACTTACCAATTGAGCTTCTGGAGTGTGGACATTACTTGACTTGTTGCCAAAGGCAGGGCCGAAGGAAACGAAAGCTTTGCTGCCCTAGAGCAGTATTTTGGGGATATTGAGTTTTAAGCTGTTTATTAAGAAACGAAAGGCTGAGAAAGAACCTTTGGTCCTCACCCCTTTCCTGCCCAAGAACTTCACAGAGAGGTAGGAGGAAGCATATCCATTTTTTTCAGCCTGTGTTCTCTCCACCTTAGGGCTCAGGAGCTGAAACAGAACCTAGGTCAAGATGTTATCTTCAGCCAGCCAGAGGTCTGGGCCACGTGATCACTAGTCAGGTCCCAGGTTCCGGCTACTGTCTCCTGCTTCCTTCAAGGTTACTGATTATCCTCGGGAAAGAGAGAAGGAGAGAGGGATGATCTCTAGAACTACAATTTAAAGCTAAATTTAATCAAAGCCATAAGGACCCTCGGTTTCACTTCTAGACTTGGAGCTTCTAGAACAAAATGATCAAAAACCCCCCATCCTCCTGAACTTTTTCATTCTGGGTCGGGGAGACACGATATAATTCTAGGAATAAGGGGTGCACAGGGAAGAGCAAAGCCAGGAAGGGGTAAAGGGTGATCAGCAGGAGAGGCCGATGACAGAGGCCCCTGAGGAGGAGGCGGCGCACGGACATGTTACCGGACAGGGCCTGGCCCTGAGAGGACCTGCCTAGGGCCAGTCCATTGGTGGTGGGTTGTTGACTCCGAGTAGAAAAGATTTCATAAGATGAGTCCAGGTAACTATGAGAATACACTTATTAAGTGTATTAATAAGTGTCCCCATTCACTGGGGACAGTGAAACAAGGAAGGGCTGAGCATGGAAGAAGCAACAGGAGGACCTAGGCTGGGCTGCCTTGGCTCCCTGGGAAGTCAGAGAAAAGCAGGGCCTTGGGGACAGGTTCACGGGAAGAGCCAGGGACAAGCTGCCAGCTGCCCACTGCCTTAGAGTTTAGGAGACTCGTGCTTGTGGGGAAAGAAGTGGGAGAAGAAGAAGGGAAAGGAAATGGCTCGGGCTGCTCCCCAGAGGGAGTGTGCATGCGCCCTGGGTCCTTTGTTTCCTAGTTTTTATCTCCTTTTTGCAGGCAGGAATCTTAGGGGAGGTCTCCGGGGAGGGTTTCAGTAAAACATCCATTAGTTCTCCAGGTGTGCCCTTTCAGGGTCATGGTCTCCACTGATTGGTCAGTGACAGGGCAGGGGGTCTTAGTCTTTGCAGTTGGTTCTGGCATCGCCCATCTGGTTTTGCTGCTTTTCTGGGCCTGGAGCTGAAACACAGCTGAGGCCTGGGTGTCGTCTCTAAGGAGGTGAACTTTTGGATCTGGCTGTGAATTGCTCAGCCATTGTGTTCAGCTATCTGCCTCAGTTTCCCTCTTCCCCTCGCCAAGGAATTTTCCTAGCTTTGTGCTATCCTGTCTCAGACAGATACATGAATGAGTTGAGGAGCCTTCCGACCCTGGGACCCACACAGTGGACACAGCAGAGGCAAACCCCCTGGGGAACACCTAGCAGCCCATGGGGAGGGGGTTCCCCAGGGGAGGAGGCACCAGGGTCCGAAGTCTTATTAGGGGGCTGGACTTGGAGTGGAGCAGCACTGGAGCCCTCTGGAGAATTGGAAAGCTGACCAGAGGCTCATACAAAGCCCAGGCGAGAGATGTGAGAGAAATCTGTGGAAAGCGGCCTCATGGGGGTTTATTCTAAAGGCAGAGCCCACAGGGCAAGTTGATGGAATCACACACAGCACAAGGGGGGTGAGGAATTTAAGGTGACTTCTAGCTTGAGGCCTGAGGCTGGCATTTGCCCTGCCGTCAGGGGAAGGTCTTGTTAGGGGACTCAAGAGTCAGAAAATTTGAGTTTAAGGTAAATAGTTTATAAGCCTAGAAAGTCATGCATATTTAAAGCTTTTGTTTCAGAAACTACAGATAAGGCTCATCCTGGCTCCTGGGAAAACAGCCGACCTCCTAGGGCACTGCTCAAGATTACCGCCTGGGGACAAGTGAAGGCATCCGGGCCATTGTGTTCCAGGGAGCCACTGATAACCACCCACCCCTGGGAACAGCTGACCGCCCAGGACAAGAATGTTGCAGTTTCTTCCACCTGATCCTCCCTGAACTTCAAACCCCCTCAGCACACCTTGTTCATTCCCTGTTATAAAAACCTTGGCCTGGAAAGAAAAGATAAGATGGTCTGTTAGGGCTTGAACCCGCCATCTTCTCAGACCACCGGCCCTCTGAATAAAGCGCCCATAAAGATTCATCTCTGTCTCTGCTCATTGGGTGTGGTAGCGACAGGCAGCCCGAACGCCGGGTGTCTTTTCCGGTTTCAGTCTGGGGCCCATTTGGCTTATCTGATCCCCCTCCAGAAGGACAGTGGTCACCCCCAGGGTCATCCTGGATCTGCTCTGGAAGAAGTCTTGGCAGAATTAGGTTCTCGTTGGGTTCTCCTTACCAGGCCCGCTCTGTGCCTGCGTCTGCCAGTGCTGACGCCCTCTAGGGAGGGGAGAAAACGAAGGCTGGGTCCTCCCAGGCCCCACCCTCATGGAGCCCACTGCCAGGGTGGGCAGTAGGGAGGCGACTTCTACCCAGGGCCTGCGCTTTGTGAATTTTCAACAAAGCAATGTGTATCACCCCTGTGACTGAGGGGTGGGGGTGGGTGGAGGGTGCTTGTATATTTTCAATTCCGACTTGCCCCAGGCTCCACTGGCTTCCAGCTAGCAAGTGAGGCCCAGAGGACTTAGGGGAAGATAACCAGGTTAGCCAAGTTTCCGGAAAAACTGCTTCTTCCCCAGACAAGAAAGCAGCCAGAGGGGTAGAGTGGGGAGGGGACATTCTTGAGAGCAGCTGAAATTCAGAGCCACTCTGGTGACAGAATACTAAGCCCTGGCTGCCTCTGGTCCCTTCTGGCTCCAGCTGACTACAAGAAAAACATTCATTAGGCAGAAATGGCAAAGACTCCCATAACCAGGTGGGCTGCCGGAAGCTGAGAACCCCAGAAATGCCCAGGTCTGGGGTCTGACGGGGCAGATGCCCTTTGCCCAGGGAAAGAGGTGCTGAGACCCTACCCTCTGTTGGAACCTGGTATGCAGGGGCATTTTGGTCAATGGACAGTGGATTGGGAGGGAATGCAGGGCCCCCCCCCTTCCCACTCCCCTATACAGGCATTGATGGAAGACAGAATCTCATTGGGCACCTCACTGCCATCCCAGGCAGGACCTCGAGAGCGCCAGCCCTCACCAGGGTGCCCGAGCCCCAGCCTGAGGCTTTCCTCCCTGAGACCCAGCGCCCTTTCAGTGGAACGTACTGGGTTGGGGTACTTCCTCTGCAGGCCTTGTCTGGGATTGGGGCTGGGGCCTGTAGAACTAGGACATCCACCAAAGACACCCGGCCTGGCTCAACAAACACCCAGTGGGGGCCTCGCACACAAAAACCGAACACACACCTCCAGACAGAGAGAGCTGTGTCTGGGGGTGAGCTCACGTGAGCGGAAGGTAGGCTTCAGGAAGCCACAGGTTCCCACTTCTGCCAGGCCCACTTGACCTTGACCTTATCCTCATCTTGACCACTATGTAACCTATTAAGCATCTACTGTTAAGTCTGGCAAGAGAAACGGAACGGCACAAACTCTCGCACTACCACATCTTCTAGCCTAGAGGGGACAAGCCTGGCCTGCAGAGCCCTCAGCCGAGGCACAGGCTCAGCAGGCCTGCTGCCGACCACCCACACACTCACATGCTCACACCTACACTCACTGCCACTCACACGTACACTGACACACACACACACACACACACACTCCATCACCCAAAGCAGCTCTGCCGTCACTGGTTTTATGTCCCCAGCTTTTCTGTAAGGTTTTACTTAAGCAGAGGTTCTCTCTCTGTTAAGACTCAGTAACTGGTGCTTTAGCCCAACTGTGTGTTTGCAGATCGGCAGATGAGATAGGAGCAAGGGACCTAGCCTGCCTGAGATCACACAGCTGGTGTCCTATTGAGCTGAGACCAGCAGGCAGTTGCTGTGGATTCAGGCTCTCTGCCCCCAGGAGAGATCTGAGCTCACAGGAGAGAAAGAGGTAAACACCACAGGCGCCTGCCTAGCACAGGTGGCAAACCAGGGTCAGAGAAGAAACTAGAACCAAACTCGAGGGCTGTTGGAGCACAGGGCAAGGAGACCACCCTGATAGAGGCCTCGGATGAGCAGGGAGGGCTTCCTGGAAGAGGGGGCCCTTGAACAGAGCTCCAGATGAGCAGCAATGAAGGAGGGAGGACAAGGAGGTGGCAGATGGGTGGCAAGTCCCAGTAACAAAGGATCCTGTAAAAACTGTCCACTTTCTACGTGCCTGACCCTGTTCAAGTATGCGGCATACACTGACTTGTCTGGACATCACACCCCCCCATGCAGTAGGTGCTGTTGTAGATAGCAATGTCCCCACTTTACTGGCTAGGAAACTGAGCACAACTTATTTAAGCCTCAAGTTCAATAAGCAGCAGAGCTGGGATTCAAACCCAGGAGGTCTGGCCCTGTGCCTCAGCTCTAACCCCTGTGACAAAGGAGACTCTGGGCAGTAGAGGCTGCAGAGCTGGCTAGGCCTTTGCAGGTCAGGCCACTGGATTTGAATTTTTCTGCGTCAGAAGGTGACACATGCAAAGTGCCATATGAGTCAGAGAGCCAGGAGCAGGGTGCCCTGAAGCTGGGAACACAGGTCTGTTGTCCCAGGTGGCTGTCCCAGCGCCCCCTTCATTCCTTCCCTCTGCCGCCCCCATAATCCTAGCCTTATCGCTTCAAGAGCTTCAAGACCGAACATCTGCGGCCCTTCCCTCAGAGCCGGTCCCCAGGGCCTCTGCCAGCTGTGATCCAGTCACAGCTCACAAGCCTTCAGAGGAGCCAGTTCTCCACAGCAGTGACACACAGAGTGTGCTCCTTAGGCCCCCTGGGACAGCATCACCTGGGACAGCATCACCTGGGACGCTGGTTTAAAATGTTGATTCCTGGGTCCCACCCTGGGGTCACTGCGTCCAATCTCTGTGGGTGAGCCAAACTCTTTATAAGTCTGCATTATCAGTGAGCTCCCCAGGAGATTCTGGGACTCACCAAACTCAAGAATCATTAGCCCAAGAATGAAATCCACTGAACTCCTATGTGAAACCATGATGAACTTGTGGGGGAGACCCAAAGATACATCAGCCGTGAGAAGCCTAGCCACAGGCAGCTTAGCGGCTGGCAGGGAAGGCGAGCCTAGCCCTGTTCCACGCCCAGTTTTGCGGCTTCCTACCTGGGTGACCGTGGGCTGGGGCCGTCAAAAACTATAAGGGTCTGAGGTTTATTCTTTTTACAAGCTCACAAGTTAGCCTGCCACAATTAGCCCGGCAGAAGACCTGAGATTCCTAGGTCAGAGACAAAGGACTTCATTACCCATGGCACAGCAAGCAGCTGGAGCCTCATGTTTGCATTGATTCCTCTTGCCCTGCCCCCCAGTACCAGGGGGACCATGCAAAGCTGGACGCAGCTGGGTGCTTCATTATGCAATGGGTTTTGCATCCCAACTGAGCAACCCCAGGCTTTGGAAAATCAAATCTTTTATCATTGGTTTGTAAGCAAACCTGTCTGATCTTTGTTCCAGGGGGAAAACACCATTGTTATTATACAGAACAATAGGGAAAAAAAAAAAACCTGCCTCTACTCCAGAGGGAGATGCTATCTCTCTCCACCTTCCAAGGCAACTCACTAAAACATCCTCGAAAAGACAGGCCAAAGCAAATCTGTCATTGTCTCTGGTTGCGAGATGGACAGACACGCAAGATATCCATGGAGAATTAGCTCCCAACACAAATGAGAATACTAACATTTAAAAGTTTTAAATGAACCCTGACCAGTGTGGCTCAGTTGACCGGGCATCACCATGAGAAGCGAGAGGTCCCCAGTTCGATTCCCGGGCCAGGCGGCGCAAACGGCAGGCAACCGATCCGCGTTCCTCTCTCCCGGCACGTTTCTGTCCCTCTCTTTCTCCCACCCTCCCCCTCTCTCTTAAAGTAAATAAGTAAAATCTTTGAAAAAATAAAATAAAAGCCTTAAGGGAGATGGAGCTTTAAAGCTTTAAATCAGTCATGTGAGCGAAAATCACTGCGAATAGGAGGGACAAGGACAGAGGGGATCAGAGTGAGTAGACAAGCACCTAAGATGACAAGTGATCAGCAGGAAGCCTTTCATAGTGGAAATTGTGGCAACAACAAAGGGGAAACTATCTGCCACCTATTTCGTGGGCCAAAGGCTAATATCCTCTGGGCATATAAAGCGTTCCTACAAGTAACTAAGAGACCAACAGCCCAGGAGGAAAAAAAAGAGCAAGAATATGAGCAAACAGTTCCCAGAGAAGGATATACAAATTGCGTTTAGACAGGAAATAGTTCACTTGTCACTCACAATAAAGGAAATGCAAATTTAGACTGCCATGAAATCTCATTCCGTACCTGCCAGACTGGTAAAGATGGAAAGGATTGGCAGCGTGTTATTGGCTGAGAATACGGGGAACTGGACACTCTGCTCATTCTGAGGAGCAGTAAAATCAGCATATCTGTGAGCGGTGATTTCCCGTACCTACCAACATTTTAAACGTAAGTTTTGATCCCTCCACTTCTCGCACAGGGATTTACTTTTCCGGTACACTTTTGCACACGTGCAAAGTGACAGGATGCCCTGGGACACTCGTTGCAGCTTTATGTATAATTGCGAAACACTGGAAACACCTAGGGGCCCGTCACATGGCACCTCCATAGGACGGAATACAGTGCCACCGTCCAAAAGAACGAGGCAGCTCTGCGTGGGACTGATAAAAAACATTTTCAAGAGATTCTATTAAATGAAAAAGATTGCAGAGCAGCGTTTGCAGATTGCTGCCCTTCACACACGTGCTCCAGGGAAGAACGTGGACCGTTTATGTTTGTGGATGTGTAGGGATCTCTTTAGGAAGATGTACAAGAAAGGGACAGCATGGGATGCCTCTTGGGAGGGGGACCTGGGAGGATGGACTCAAAGGGTGCAGGAAGACTAACATTTTGTCATATATTCCTTGTACTTTTAAATTTTTGTACTGTATTATATAGTCTTCTCAAAACTATACATAAAGGCTTCCAAATCTCTGTATAAAATATATGGTCTTCCCAAAACTAAATGTACCATACATTTGTAAAAAATAAAAAAAATAAACTTGGGCATTCAGATCTGCCAAATCATTTGGATGGGCTGGACTGCCCCCACCCCCAAGCCTGGGCCCAGCAGGGCCTCAAGCCTGCAGCCCCTCTGGGTCTCAGTGGCCGCAGGTGGCCTCCCTGAGCAGTTCCCAGCTTCACCAGAGCCACACCCAGGAAGCATCCTGCCTTCCCTCGTTCCCTCCTGCCCCAGGCCTGTGCTCCGAGCCAGGCGGAATGCAGAGATAAAAGAGACCCAGGTCCAGCCCCTGTCGAGTGGATGAGGTAGAGGTGGGACAAGGGAAGACCCTACAAATAACCACAAAACAGGTACTAAGCAGTGGGCCCAGCAGCGCCGCAGCTGAGACTGATGAGCAACCGTGTAGGAGGCAGTGACAAGCTTGGCCTTTGAAGCGAGCCACGCCTTGGTTAAGAGCTGCTCTTCAGCTGGCCGATATTTAACCTTCCCAAGCTTCCGTTTCCTCCCCTATAAAATGTGGACTGGGTTGAATTCATGGGCCCATTATTTATTTTAAAGCTGTGTCACTCAGGGCCAGTTACTCTCAGAACCTCTCAGTCTCTAATGATACCAACCTCAGGGTTTGTGGGGGGGGGTAAATGAAAACTGTAGGTAAAGAACACTGCCTGGCATGGGGTCCTGTGGGTGGGGGGCAGGGCTTGATAGAGAACATCACTGAGGAACACCACTGAGGGGCCAATTTCAAGGGTCAGAAGGGCCAGGACCAGGGTCTGAGTAAAGCAGTGGAATGAACAGCAGACAGCCATGCTCATCTGGCACCCAGCAGGGCCCATCATATATCAGGGGGCAGTATTTGCCTCTGAATTTACTTGGAAACGGAGCAGGTGCTGGCCTTTCAGCTTTTCCGGGCCTGTTCCCCCAAACCACACCTTCCTGCCACCACACCCCAGGTGCTGGCGGGTGCTGCTCATATCCTCACACCTGTGCCTCTGCCCAGGCTGTCCCCTCCACCTGCAGGGCCCTTCTCCTTGGCCTTCACATGTCTAAACCCTGTTCCATCTCCAGCAACCCCTGGTGTGGGCAGATAATGGCCCTCTGAAACTGCGCTTGTCCTAACCCCTGGAACCCGTGAATAGGCGCCTGACGTGGCAGGGAAGGACTTTGCAGAGGGAGAGGCTGTCCTGGACTATCTCAGTGGGCACAGTGTGACCACAAGGGTTCTAATAAGAGGGAGGCAGGGAGGCCAAAGTCAGAGAGAAGAGACATGCCCATGGAAATGGAGGTTGAAAAGATGCACTTTGAAGGAGGAAGGGGCCACAAGCCAAGAAATGCAGGCGGCCTCTAGAAGCTGGAAAAGGCAAGGCAACAGATTCTTCCCTAGAACCTCCGGAAGCAACATAGTTCGGCTAGCACCTTGGCTTTGGGCCATAAGACCCATTTCCGATTTCTGCGGTGAATTTGTGGTAGGAAACTCATACACTAGCTTTTCCTTACAGCCTCTATGACCCCTGGCACCCTCGCCAGCCCGATGCCTTCCCTCACCTGAGTCCAACTGGTGCTTTCTCTGAATCTCTCCTGGGCAGTCATCTCCCCACCTGGAGAGAGTTACTTGGCTCTTATCTCCTCTACTAGAGGTGAGCATCTTGAGGGCGGGGTCTGCTATTCATTTGTGTGTCCCCCACATGGTCCTACGAACTCTGCCGGGTACTTTTGGGTTCATTCCTGCCCTCTCTGCCTTGCTGTCTACTGGGAAGGCTGGTCGCTGGCTGCCTGATGGGTCAGCCCACGGGAGCCAGCTGCAGGAGATGGATGGGAAGACAGTGGCTGGCTAACTATTCCCTCTGCAACACCCCCGCCGAATGGCCAGCCCTCCCCATTCCCATCACACTGCTCCCTCCACCCCTGTCCCTTCAGCTTCTCCCCAGGTGCAGACCATCCCTGGTTCCGTCCACACTTCCAAAATCGCTCTCTAAAATCCATCCAGTTTCCCCTGAGAGCCTATCTTATCCTGCAGGCACCACAACCCAAGTGTGGCTAAAGTCCAAGTGGACGGCCAGCTGCAGTGGGCCTGGTACACGTGCAGACATTGCCTCGGTCTGTCTGTCTTAAATGGTGACCTCACAGGGCCTGAGTGAGGCCCACAGAGCCTTCTTTTCTACCTCCAGCTCTCCAGGTGGGGAGGAAAGGCCTTAGCGACGGGGGAGAACACAAGAGGACAGGGAGCAGAAAGCAGCCTGGCGGGTTCTCTGGACCCCACTCCCCACACAGGCCCACCCACTGAGAGGTCCCAGGCCACATTTCTCCTTTGGCCCCACCCAGCTCCTGGGGCGGCTGGACTCATGCCGGGCCCTCCCCTCCTTCCACAGGGCTGCCTCCCAGCCTGTTCTCCCTGTGCCTGGTGCCTCCAGGCCTGGCCGCCCCTGCACTCCCTCCTTCTGCGTTATCTGAGCTGGTCAGTGACTCACCCCGCAGCCCTCAGGCCCTGCCCTGCCCCTGACCCCACCGGCCCCGCTCCTCTCAGCTCTGTCGGTGCACTGGCTCCAACGCCCCAGCAATGCTCACCCCACACTCTGCACCCCACAGCTCAGGGCAGCTCGCCCCACGCAGGGCTCTGACAGTCCCACGTTTACAACGCTAGTGACTGTAGACCAGGCACCGGGACAGAAATCCGTCGTGTCTGTCTCTTACAACAACCTTCAAGGAAGGTGACCACCACCCACCTCACAGATGAGGACACAGACATTAAGGAACCGCCCAAACACCACGTGGGCCGGCAGCAGTGGAGCTGCCTTCCACTAGAGCACACCCTCCCATTTATCCTGAACCAAACTCGGGGAGACACCCCGTGTGTAAGGGTTCTGGACATAGAGTCCGAAGCCCTGTATCCAGTCCAGGCTCTGTCTTAGCAGGCGGCTGGCCTTGGGCAACCCTCAGCCTCTGTGAAACTCTTCTCCAGACTAGTGACAGAGACACTGATCTTGCCTGCCCACCTTCCCGGGGCCATTCAGAGGCTCAGAGAGAAGAGAGGGTTTCAAGGTGGATCCGAGGCTGGCATCTGAGCCACGGAGAAGGGTGGTGGTGTACCCTTAGGAGACAGCCACCGCTTCCTACCTGGCAGGCTGCCGGCCACGCCCCAGTGTTTGCAGGCTCCCCAGCCTCCTGCAGCAACCTTTGACCTCAGCACGCAGAGCTGGCTCTGCCCGGGCTGCCCGCGTCCAGGGCCCCACCAACTTGGTACCACAGCGCCTCCTGGAGGCCATATGGAGACTCGCTGCCCTGTCACCAGGTGGACTCCCTACTACCTACCCGCCTCTTTCTTTCCGCTCAATTCTGAGAGAAGAGGAGGGTCAGAGGGGGGCCTGTCCCGGCAAAGGCAGGCCCTTACTCCCTGACCTTTCTACAAACAGCAAACGGGCACTGAGCTGAGACTGGCTCAAGAGAAAGAGCCCCAGGACGACTAGAAGTCCAAAGAGCTGGATTCTAGCTGTGTGGCCCTGTGCTTGTGTCTTTCCCTCTCTGGCAACAAAGAGTGAAGGACACCATCTCCCTAAGGAAAGGTATTCCTACCCCAGCTCTAAATTGTAGTTTACCTGACAGTTTTCTTATGCGCAAAATGGCCACAAGGGGCCGCTGCTGCCACAGCTGTGAAGAAGCGGGAGCTGATGGAAAAACTGCCCACACCTGGCAAGCTGAATACCCCACCTCACCACGCCCCTGCATCTGGTCAGCCCAGCCTCCCTCCTCCCTGTCCCAGACATGTTGGAATCACAATGTAACCCAAATGTCTAAAAACTCCCAGAATAGAACAGTCCCCTCAATTCACAGTCCTATTGTAAGTAAAGTTTAGTGGGACCCCTGGAGTCACAGACTCAGAGCATATACCAAGGGAAGCTGAAAAACATCCTTGAATCCCTTGCGAGAGGTTACGAAAAGATGCCAGGAAGCAATCCCACCAGCCATGGAATCAACCCCATGCATGTGGGCTCAGATCCAGGAGAGTTGGGAGTGCCCCAATACCTGTCGGTCCTTAGACCAGATGCAAGCTCTCAGAAATCCAGTTTCCTCCACCAGGTGGGAGGGTACCCCTTGGGAGAGGGGTCGGTGTTTGGACTGGGGGCCAATGCTCCTCTCTCCCCGAGCTGTTGCCCTGCACAAACAGGAAATGTGCACCACAGACTCGGAGCAGCATCTGAGATTGCTCAAGAAACTGGACGTGAGACAGTGGCACAGCCTGGGCACTCCCCCGCTTCCACCATATCAAACTTCTCCCAGAGTCTGCAATGTGCCAGGCTGGCCCCTACCTCCAAACCTCTGTTCTCCCACCATCGATTCCACCACCACCACACACCTCCAGGTGTTTCCGCTCCCACCTGCTTCTCCTAACCCTATCCCTGATCCTTACCCACGGCCAGATTGGGTGCCCCTGGTCTGAGCTCCTTAGCCTGAATTCCCCCCCTCTCGGGGCCCTTAGCTCGCTGGAGGTTGTTTCTGTTCACCTGTGTGTCCCTGGAGGGTGGTGAGGTCCATGACTGGCTCGTTTACCTTTCCCACTGGACTCAATCACAACAGCTGTGGTTAGGGGGGATTATTTTATACTTCCTATCACCCAGGGAGCGTACATGGGAAAACTTACAGGCCCAAAGAATTCCAGAAGGGGGTCCAGTTAGGAACTCTAATGAAGAAGATGCTTTGAGCAAGCCTCCCCTCCCCCATCACACACAAACACACACACACAAACCTACACACATTTTTTTGCACCTCAGATATGGTTATTGGCTGTGGGTCTTGAATTTTCTTTGTTTCCTTTGTATTTACTCCAGGTATCCATCAGGGCCTACAGAACTTCCCTTGGAAAACCCCAGTGTGCCCATGTCACGTTGAAGGGAACGGAGGGAAGGGATGTGGTTGGTTCGTGTTTGGACCTGAGGGAAAGGAGAACTGTCTGGCCCTAGAGGGTGGTGACAGCAGAGATGGACATAAGACCCAGGGGCAGAGAAAACCCGAAGAGATTGTGAATCATGGATTTCCACGGCTCAGAAGTTCTGTGGGCACTGTCTACGCCAGTGACCTCCTTCCTTCACTGTCCTTCCATTTGTTCCACACACTGGGGACCTCATGTGAGGAAACTGAGGCTCAGAGACAAGAAATCACTGGGACAGGGACTCATTGTTCACTTGTGGCTTCTCACTTCCCAAGAAGAGGATTTCCGCAGCTTTCCTGCTCACGGGAGGGGTCCATCCCTGCACTCAGTCAGTGCGCTGTGACTGTTTCAGTCGGCATGAGACGGTCAGGGTGGGCTTGAGGGTCAGACCAGGTCAGATGCTTTGTCACCTGAGTCCCACGCTTGTCTCAGCCTCAGGTTCCCATCTGCGAGGTGGGGTGGTTGTGGGATTTAAGGCAGATAGCTCACGTAAAGGCCTGCCAGTCTCAGCGCAGAAGAGGTCCAGATGCAATAATGATGAGGACGGATGGGGCAGAGGCAGAGGTGACAATGACAAGAGAACCACAGTTGTCATCAGCGGACAGAAGGGGGAGCCTCTCAGACCTCATCAGCTGCAGAGTGTGACGGGTGCACACGGGGAGCTGGTGAAGCCGTGAGCAGCCTGACCCTGCGGCTACTTGGAGAAGGCCGGTGCCGGGGGTTTGGTGGGCGACTCTCCCCAGCACCTGAGTGGCTTTCAACCAGAGTGGAGATCACTGGTCTTCTTGCCAGACTCGCCCCCTCCTAGGAAGGGTTTCTCTGGAACAAAGATGGTGGGCCGTTCTTGGCCAGTAGACTTCGTTCCCCACCACAGGGCTAGAGAAGGTGCGAGCAGAGGGGATTCGGGCTTGTCTACTGCCCTCGGGACACAGTTCAGTCTGCTCACCTTCTCTGAGCAAACCCCCATGACCTGCTCGCCAGCAGCCTTCACCAGCGCCTCCTCACACTCTGCACTATAATATGTTCCAGTTCCTTCACTGGTGCCACACTCAGTGTCACCTCCAGGCCTTGACAGATGCAGTTTCCCGTGCCCAGGACACTCACCACCCCAACACACATGCACACACCCCAACTCTATCAACTCTCTCCCGAATAAATCTCACCCCTTGTTCAGGTCTTGTCCCAACCCTTCCTCCATGGGATGTTCCCTGCCTCCCGAGACTGGGTTGAACACTCCTGCTGTGCACCCCGAAGGCCGTGGATGTCCCCAGAGTGGGAGTCAGCACGCTGCATTGTGGTTGCTGTCACTGGTGGTCTCCCCCATGGGACGCTTAAGGGCGGAGCCTATGCTTGCCTGGGTCACGGCGCAGCCCCCACAACTAGCTGTGCACCAGGCACAGAGCAGGCCCTGCATGAGCACGTGTTAAATGGAGGGGTCGATGACCTGGTGACGGTAGGCCAGGGCCGCGTGTGGGGCCCCCGATGAGCAGGGTGCAGAGGAGCCAACCTTCCTCTCCATCACCACCTCTCCTTTGGACCTCAAATGTTCCCTTTTATGGGTTTTGTGCTTTCCTGATTCACGTCGCTGAGGCTTCCCTCTTTTTTTTTTTTTTTAAGATTTATTGATGTGAGAGAGAGAAACACCGATTTGTTGTTCCACTTATTTACTCATTCACTGGTTGCGTCTTGTAGGTGCCCTGACTGGGGATCAAACCCGCCACCTCGGTGTATAGGGACGGCGCTCCCTCTGTCTTGAGGAAAATTTCTGGCCATCCCCAACATGTCCTAGTCACGCCGAGGGGAGCAGATGAAAGGGGTCGTGCTTTACTGGATTTGGCCTGAGTTAAGGTGAAAATGGCGTGTCCCTGAGGCTCCGGGCGCTGGTGGCAGCAAAGGTGGATTGAGAGATTCCTGGGCGAGAGATTCCCAAAAGCTCAGGAAGAGCAGAGCCATCTGAAGTCGTCCGAGTGTCAGAACCAGATAGTGTTGGCGCAGACGGGTCTCAGGGACCGTCTGGTTCGACACCCTCATGCCTCCCTTAGTTGTTCCATCACTCGTTCCTTTAGCAAGCTCAGAGTGCCCTCACAGGGGAAACTGAGGCCAGAGGGAGCCAGGCTCACTCTGAGTTGGTTGCAAGGCTGTTTCAACACAGTTCTTCCCTGTTCTCCAGAAGCCCGTCTCCAACCTTAGAAAGAGCTAAAATCGTTAGAGCCCAGACAGACGGTGCTAGGACAGCAAGATTTGGAGCCAGGCCAACTTTGGGCAAGTGACTCCTCTTCTCTGAGCCTCAGTTTCCTCATCTGTAAATTAAAGCAACAGTATCTGCCTCTCACGGGTGTGAGACATCAATGAGATGGCATACGGAATCTGTCCTGCACCTGTCATAGGAAGCCTCTCCAATCGCCATCTCTGTGTCAGGGGGCCTTCTCCGGTTCCACAGCCCGCGTCCCCCCAGTCACCGACTGCGCTCATCAAATCAATCAATCACTCAATAAAATAGATGGAGACCCGACTTAGATATGTTCATAAAGAAGCGATGTTGAGACCCCCACCCTTGCTTTACCTCTCCTCGCTATGCCTTTAACACACACTGTACTTTCTCTCCTGGGTTCTACTTGTTGTTGCTGGTGGTGGTTCTTTCCCTGAACTTTCTTTTAGGTTTCACGAGAATCCCCTCGGGTAGTCCAAGTCATTCTCAGTCTAGTAAGAGGAGCAGAGAAGGGCACCGACTCTGTTCCTGTTTGGGCCTGAGATAGGGAGAGGGCAGCAGGGCCCCCAAGGCCAAGAGAGCCAGCCGCGGCCTTGACATGTGGGAGAGAGGTCAAGGTGCTCGAGCTTTATGAACGTTAGAATAACAGGCGCTGGAGCCAAAAGGATTTTCGGAGACCATCCTGCTCTCACCCTTATTCCCCCACAACTCGCTCATTAACCCTTTCCTCCCTTTGGCAAGCACAGACCCAAGGCCTTCTGAGTTGGGAAACCGAGGTTCCAACAAAGAATCTACGTGTGTGAAGTCACCTGTCTCCTTCTCAGTTCTTTGTGCTTCCCACAAAAGGCATTCCTGAGAGGCCTCTGCTCATAGGATTTGCGTGTCTCTGTATTCGGTGGGGGCTTCATAATTATCGGAGGCCAGAGAAAGCAGGAAGAACACCAGCTTTGGAGCCAGACTATCCTGGAGCTGAGTCTTTGCTTGGTCACTGATAAGCTGTGTCACCTCAGACAAGCTACTTAACCTCTCTGAGCTAGAGTTTCTTCATCTATAACATAGGCATGATAACCCCTGCTTCCCTGGATCACACTTCCCAGTTTCAAATCCTGGTTCCACTCCGTAGAAGCTGTTGATGTTTTGGGCAAGTCATTTCATCCCTCTAATCAACTTTGCTCATGTAGGCAATGTAAAAACGGACAACATCACGAGGCTGTATGAAGACTAAATTAGGCAGTATATATAAAGTGCTTAGCACGGTGCCCGGCCTATGGCAGGTCCTCAATAACTGTTTGTCCCTGCCCCTTCCTCCTGTGGACAATTATTCTTATTCTTGGTCACCCAGGGCCTTTGAAAAGGAATTCTCCACCTGACGGCTGTGCCTCCCCATGTGGAAGCCGGAAATGAACCTCCCAGCCCCGCCCACAGCTGGAGCCCAGGCCCGTGACCAGGCTGTCCCAACCACTGCCACCCAACAACCAGACACTGCATCAGCCAGCAAGCTGGCAGCTAATGTCCTGAAGGAGGTGCCCCGTGGGATCCATTCTGGCAGCAGTGGCCACAGAGACATCCGGCTTCCAGGAGCAACGCCAGGGACTTAGCAGCAGCACTGAGTGGAAAGTCCCGCCAGCCTGTGCCCGCCAATGGTGGTGGGAGCGGGGCGTCACCTGGCTGCACAGCCCTCAAGCTTCGGTCCCTGGGAGTTTTTCCTGGAGATGCTATGACTAACACACTGCCTTCAGAGCCTGGGTTCTGATCTCTGCCGGTTAAAACCCCAACTGATACAGAATTTAGTAAAAGAAGTGATTCCAGGCTGCCCGGGTGTCTGTCTTAGTCTTGAAAGGCTGTCACAATAAAATACCACAGACTAGGTGACGAAAACAACAAAAATGTGTGATCTTGCCGTTCTGGAGGCTGAAACTCCAAAACCAAGGTGTTGGCAGCTTTGGCTTCCTCTGAGGCCTCTCTCCTTAGCTTGCAGATGGCCGCCTTCTTGCTGGGTCCTCAGGTGCTCTTTGGAGTCTCTCCGTGTCCAGATGTCCTCTTCCTGTGAGGACACCCAGCAGATTAGATTAGGACCCAACGTAACAGCCTCATTTTCACTTCATCACCTCTTTAAAAGCCCTTTCTCCAAATAAAGTCGCATTCTGAGGTACTAGGGGTTAAGGTCTCAACACACGAATTTCGGGAGATATGACTCGGTCCCTAACCGTGCCTAAAAGACGGTAAATTTAACACGCCTAAAACGGATGCATCTTCCACCCCAGCGGCCTCTACTCACAGTGCCCCCATCTCATTGGGTAACAACTTTTCTCATCCAGTTGCTTAGACAAAAGACACGAGA
The DNA here is from genome assembly GCA_007922815.1 of Macrotus californicus. NCBI lineage: Eukaryota > Metazoa > Chordata > Mammalia > Chiroptera > Phyllostomidae > Macrotus > Macrotus californicus. Next base: position 444,650 of record VMDR010000080.1, on the reverse strand, counting down.
CCTCTTGATGGGAATCTTTTACACCAGCATGCACTCCTTCAAGAATCCTGACGGTACCACCTTCAAGTTCTGCCCAGGATCAGTCACCTCGCACCATCTCCACTCTGAGTGCCACAGTCTCTAAACTCAATTACCTCCTTCCAGAGGGGTCTCTCTGCTTCTCCCCTTGTTCCCTCAGCCGCTGGCCAATCCGCAGTCCTGGTCGCTCTTCTCATCAGCGATCAGAATGCCACCGTCACCGCCTCCAGCACCACCTCCAAAGCCACCCCCAGAGCCCCCCAGGCCCCCAAAGCCTCCCCCAGCACCACCACCAAAGCCCCTGCAACCTCCACCAAAGCCACCACTAAAACTCCCAGCACTAAAACCACCGCCAGATCCCCCACCAGCTAGAAATGTTAAACTGCCTCTGTCCATTCAACCCCCTGAGTCCCTCTGGACTCTGCCCTCACCGGGACTGCCAGCTCTTAGCCGCTCTTCTGGCCTCTCTGTCCTTTGGACTCCTCTGTGCAGGAGCTACAGTGGTCTTTCCAAACCAGGCCTGACCACGTCACTCCGCTGACTTCCCTCCACCTTCCAGGCAAGGTTCAGTACTTCCTGGTACTCAAGGCCTATCCAGAATTTTCCATTCTGGCCCCAACTCCCACTATTCCTCAGGTCCCCCAACCAGATCATATGATGCTTCCGTCCACCCTGCATACTTCCAGTAATGCTCTTCCAGGTCCCTGCAATGGAAATGCCCCTCTTTGTCTTTTCTACCCAGAAAACTCCTGCTCATCTTTGGTGACTTATCTCCTCCTCCAGGAAGCCTCCCTGTATCTCTCCCTTTGGCTTTGCACTTAGCTCTGTTACAGTACCCACACTGTATCTCTGTGCTCGTACCCACGTGCCAACAGTAGGAGCTGCTCATCCGTGCCCATCACTGCTGCACATCTTGTACTGGCCACAGTGCCCAGCACTGTGTCTGGTCCAAGCAGAATCCCAACACAGTTGGGATGAAGGAAAAATAACCACTCAGTCCAGGTAGGAGATGTCAAGAACTAAAGGTAAGAAGAAAGAGGCCAGAGTGGTCAGCAATGGACCTGTAAAAGAGGCAATGACCTCTGGACTGATGCTAAAGACGTTTAGGCTTCATAAAGGACCAGTGTTTCCTGAGACACTTTGAGGCAAAGCGTGGAGACCGTGAAACAACATGGAGCCACTTGGTAGGAAAAGTGTTCCCTTCCCCTGTTTCTCAGTCTTCTCACCAGTCAAGTAGAACATCCCAGATGGATGCTATGACCTCTTTAACACCCCTCCACCCATTTACCGATCACCTGTTTAACAAAAGCAAAGCCAACCTTGAGCTCAGAGCCTTCAGGAAGCAACAGTACCTAGTTAGAAATCAAGTATTTATTTCCATCATTTCCTCCCGTGTCTGGCAAGCGATTCTGATTTTCATTTTGGGGGTAGTAATATAATAATCTAGGATTTTCTTCATAAATATATCTTTGTTGAAATGAAAAGTGAGCTTATGTACTGTACCAAATAAATATGTAAGTGGGTAGCATAAAATATGTGTAAAAATTAAATAGGTAGTACCAAAAATACTGAAGGCATTGTGTGACTGCCTGTCACATGGGAGGGAAGCGCTTAGAGCAAGGTTGGTGGTGAGCACGTGAGTTGCACCCCTTTCCCAGGCTTCTCCCCAGCTCTGCTCATGAGCCCAGCAGCTGTGATTGGAGACCAGGGAAGGTTTGCCCTTCTTACCTCTTCCACACCCTCCATGCCGATGCTGCCACGTCAGGGGGTAAATTCCAGGTCCCAGGTGCCTAAGCTGGATGGAGGAGGGGTTGGCAGAACCAGGAGGAGCAGGCAGGAGGAGAGCCCAAAGGCAAGGGGTATGGGAATTTGAGGAGAGGGTACAAGGACAGCCTTTCTCTGGCCACTAGAGCTCTGCCGCTGGCCTGTAACCAGCTGCTCACACCCCACTTGCCCCTCCTCTCTTGCTGTCTGTCACTGAGCCCAGGTGGGGCCCAGGAAGGGCCCTGAGTCATCTCATGGCCAACTGCTGGGGGAGAGAGGACAGGTGTGGCTGCCCCCCCGCCCCCCGCATTAACCATCTAGGCAGGTTCTTCAGGGTCCAGGAGCTTGTACCTGTCTGTCAATGCTGATTCTTTCCTCACACGTTAAGAGCCTGCCACCACCCCACCTAGACAGACTCCACCAGACCAAGGGGCATGGGCGAGGATGGGGGAATGGGGTGGGTCCTCAGGAGGCTCCTCTACCTATGTCTGGACACCCCAGCCTCGAGTCTCCGAGGATTCACTAAGCAGAGAGGTTTGGGGCCCTGGCTTTGGAAGTGCACAGGGCTGAGTCTACAGTCAGGTTCTTCCACTCATTTAGGGAAAGTTGCTTCCCCTCTTTGGCCCACAAGTTTGGATTCACCCTTTATTGAACACCTAATGTGTGCCAGGCATTGTACTAAGGGCTGGGAATAAAATGATGAGCAAGTCAGATATAGCTCCTACTTTCCTGGACAGTTCTGGAGTAAAATAGACCCTCAAAAATAAACGTATAATTCAAAACTGGGAGAATGCTATTGGTAGGAATAGGGGGACCCCCTAAGCGGGGGGGGGGGCGGTGGCCTGGTCTGAGAGATCAGGGAGGGTCTCCCAGGGAAAGAGACACTTGAGTGAAGGGTGAGTCGAGAGCGCCAGGAGAAGAGCATGCTGGGGGAGGAAGAGACAGGACGGCCTGTGCGAACGTCCTGAGGTGGGAGGGAGCCACGTGACTCTCAGGGCAGAAGGCCGATGTGGCCAAAGAGCAGAGGGTTGGGTAAAGCAAAGGATTTAGGTGGCAAAAAGTAGTTCTGACCTCACGAGGTTGTTGTGCAGCATAAAAGAGCTGATGCAAAGGTGTTGGTGTGGGCCGGGCACACTGCAGAACAGTCTCCTGCCCATCAGCGACTCCGTGTCTGCCCCCTGACTTCCTTTGGACCACTTGGGTTCTCAGCCCTTTCACTTATTATCAGTCCATCCTTGTAGTCTGTTGAGGACCCATTTAAGATCGAGGACCTGTGTGAGTGGGGCTGGGAGAAGGGCACAGAGGGTGGAGGACCGTGATTTCTTCAGTCAAGGGTCCTCCCGTGCTACAGGCAAGACCCTCAGTGCTTTGCCTGTCCTGCCATATTTAATCTAACAGCCATTTGATGAGGTTGGTACTAATTTTTTAAATGTTTCCCAGGTGAGCAAGTTGAGGCTCAGAGAGGGTAAGTGTGTGGGCCACAGGCACAGAGCTGACCAAGCAGGCGGCGGAGCAGGACTTGTGATGTAAGGAGAGTTAGAATGAGCACAAAGCTCAGGGCCCCTCTTTGTACCCCCAGCCTCACACATCTTCTGGGCCTTCCTCCTCGTCTTGTCCCTCTCCTGGTTCAGTCTGCCTCAATGCCCCCCTAGGTTCCTCCACATCTAAAAGAGTAAAGCTTCAAACACTGTGAGAGCGAATGAATGAATGAATGAATGATCCTCACTGCCTAGTCCTAGCCAGGACCTTCCCTTCTTATCTTTCTCTGACTCTGTCTCTTTCTTGGCCACTCGGTCTCTGCCTCTGACTTTGTCTCTCTCTGTCTCTCTCTCTCTCTGTCCTACCTGCATTTCTGTCTCTGTGTGTGTCTTTTCACCCCTTCTCCTATGCCGAGTCACCCCAAAGGTCAGCAGCATACCTCAAAGGAAAAAGGCTCCCTATCCCAGCTCCTGCCCTGCAGCTGATGGTGCTGCTCAGGGAAGCCCCATCCAGAAGGCAGTGGCCCAGCCCCGGGCAGTTCCTCAGAGCTGGTGCCTTCCCTGTGTCTACCTGAGGCCAGGCGATTGTCCTGGGCATCCTTGGCATCTGCTTGTTCCCTGTGTGGCAACATCCAAGCTCAGTGAGGTGGGCCCTGCCGGGACCCTGGGACCTCCAGCGTCTGGGCCTCAGGCCTCCTTGGGGGTGCCTTCTGTGACAGCAGCCTACAGGACCAACTGGCCACATGATCCAAACCAGGTGGATCTTGGGGAGTGGCCTTGGGGAAGACCACTCACCTGGTCAGGGAACCAAAAGGACATATGCCACTCATTGCCTATAAAGTTTCCTGGACACATCTGAGGTCCTTCCTCAATAAAAAAGAGCCCCCAAACTAAAGGGGGACCCAGAATTTCAACGTGGGTCTCAACCCATAAAACAAAAACTCTCAGCTAAGAAAATTTCATGCTGGTCTCATTGGGCTCTCAGCTCATCCCATCCCTGGGAGAGAACAGAGCAGGGAGTAAGGCATGAGCATGGTCAGGGCTCAGAGGCCTGAGTCCCAGTCTGGGAAAGCCACTGTCCCCCAAGATTAGGAGGCCAGAGGAGACTCCCAGCATTGTCTTTCTGTTCTGAGAGGGTGGGAGGGATCAGCCCTCCCAGACTGCACTGGGGGAAGTGGAGCCAAGGGGCCACAGGGCCCAGCAGGACTCTAAGCAGCAACTCCTCCTGCTTCCACTAGTCTGTGCCATGGAGTCGCTTCGCTGGTTTGTAGATCTGGGTGTGGTTGGGGAGGCAGCCTGGCCGTTGTCAGAGTGGCTGGCCCTGGTCGTGTTTGGGTGCTGGTGGCACCGGGCCCTGTGGATAGGAGCACTGGCCAGCAGCAGGACTCAAAGTGTTGGCTCCACTTTTCCCAGTGGGGCGTGGTGAGAGATGGGGAGCCCCAGAGGGCAGTGAGCTCCATGTGGCACCCTGGGAGCCCAGCCTGCTTTTTTCCCCTGGGGCTCAGCCACACCGGCTGGGACCACCTCGCCTTCCACTCCTGAGCCCACTATTAGCCCGGTGGATTCCAGCCACCATCTTTACCATCAAACAAGCCCCTCTCTCTGCGTTCCCTCCAGACAGGGATGGCAGCCGTTCAAGAGGCGGAGAAGCTCACCCCGCCACACCCAGGTCTGAGAAATCTCACCCCACTATAATCTCCTAAAGCAGATCTCCTCCGGGGGTGGGAACTTTAATCCGGCACCACCACCAAGGCAGAGCGGTGTCCAGGGGTCGCTGTGCAGCGCAGAGCAGGCTAGACTTAGTGCTCACTGTGACTGCTGATGCTTCGCTCTCCAGCCCCGTGAGGCCTCCCAAATGTGGACCACTCCCCAAGGCCATGCTACCCTTGAGCTCAACGCCCAGCTAGGAGCTCTGGTCCCCAGGATCCAGCATCCCTGAGGAGTCATGCAGACCCTCCTTAGGGTCCTATCACTCCTACGGTCCCAAAACCATCCCCTCCCATTCGCTGAGGGAGCACCTCCAAACCCCTTCCCCCTTAAACACATGTAAAACTCTAGTCATTCACCTCTGGAACGGCCCAGGCTCACCCAGACCACCCCAGAACAACCCTTCTTAATGCCAGAACTCAGGTAAAAAGACATCCAGGGATTTCAGGGACGCAAAGCAGACTTCCCTCCCCAGGAGTGAAGACGAGGTCAAGAGAAACCAATACCACTGCATTCCTTTTCCTAATACCTCACCCTCTTGGGCTACCATTTATAGAGCGCCAACTGTGTGCCAACCACAATAAGAAATTCATTGCCTGAATGAGATCATCTAACCCTTCATCAGCCTTATGTAGTAAGTGTTTTATTCCCCATTTTTTAAGAGAGGATTTTGCCCAAACTGTTTCGGGCTAGCCAGTATAGGTGCCAAAACTCCAACCAAGGATATCTGATTCCGAAACTCAGGCTGTTAGCCCCTTTGCCCTCAAAGACTACATCTTTCTGTAACCCCAGTCCCACCCTTGCCTCTCCCCAGAAGCTTCATTCACGCAGCTTTTTCCTAGCTTGGGGCAGTGATCCCCACCCATGTCTGGAATCTTTGATATTCACTCAAGGGAAGTCCTCCTCTTCCCCCGCCCCTTCTCCAGCCCCCTCAAAGAGAGGGAAAGGAACTCCCCACTAGAGGAAGCTTCTACAGCCCTGGCCCTCAATGTATATTCACTTATTGGATTCTCATATCAACACCAAGAAGCAGAATTCCTGCTTACTGGGTAAGTGGGGAAACAGAGGCTCCCCAAGATCATGAAACTAATGCAGAACAGAGCCAGGGTTAGAAACCACTTAGTCTGTTCCCAAAACCTCTAAAAGTGGCCTTCTCATGGACAGAGACCCACCACGCACAAGAGGGAGCTGACCTAGTGTTGCTCATACCACGTGCCCTGAGCCCGCCCTGTGTTAGTGCCCTCACATGCGTCCTCCCAGAAAATCCGCCCAACAAGCCCACAAGGAAGGTGCTGCCATTCTGCCCACTTTTCAGATGTGGAAACTGAGGCTTGGAGATGCTAATCAACTTGCTTAATGTCAACTGAAAGCAGTCAGGATTCAGACCCAGCTCTGGAGGCAAGAACAGGTGGGATGAAGGGAAACAAAATTCCCAGGAAAGCAGGAGTTCTTACTAGGTTCACAGACTTCCACTGAAGAGCTTTAGGGACCTACAAGCCCCACAAATTTTATACAAATGTGGGTATGCTTATTGGAAGATGAAAAGAGGAGATCTATAGCTTCAATATATTCTCAAAGAAATCCCTAATGATAATCCCTAGCACAGTGCCTGGCACACAAAAGAGACTCAATCATATCTGGAGAATGAATGGACAAATAAGTGAATGAATGAAGGAATGAATGAGTGAGTGAATAAATGCATGTGCCTCCATGCCCTGGGAGATACCACTCCTGACCTGGTGCACACTTACTTCTGTCTGTATCTTTGGAGATGGTGAAAGTCGTCCTGGGACCGGAGCCCAGTCCTCTCCCAGGCCCTTTCTCCCAGTCCCAGAGGCTATAGCCAGGTGCTATGATGAGTTTCAAAAAGACACTTCCCCCACTGTCTCCCCACCCCCACTACTGACAATGACCAGGCAGAGGCGGGAGTTGTGCAACTCGGATAATGAAGCTTTATTGCATGCCAGGAGGGGGCCAGGGGGAGGCAGGGCTCAGGTATAAACTGCTTGTGGGGCAGGGGGTGCATAAAAGGGGGTCCCCCAGTAAGATCCCCCAGTGTGTGGAGGGGTGCTTCCTAGGCCTGAGCAATGCTGAGCAGCCTCAGTTCTTGGTGCGAATGACCTGCTCGTGGGTGGACACCACCTTGCCATCGTGCACATCCATCACCTTGGTGCGGATCTGGCGACTGGAGGACACTGGGGAACAGGGGAGAGAAGGCGTCAGCAGCAGTGAACACACAGTTAAGAAATAAGTAGGGAGGCCAAGGAGTGAAGAGGAGTTAGATGAACTGTCTCCCTGCTGCCCTTTTTCCTGTTCTCTCTTCACTTGTGGTTCCTGAGCCAGCATTTATGCGATCAGCACACCTCTCTCTCCGATCAGGACTCCCTAAGTCCAGGGCAGTCTGTGTCCTCAGACCAGAGCCTCCTAAGAACTCAGATGGACCTGAGTCAGCCCAGAGTGACCCAAATAGACCAAGATTGACCCATGGCCCACAGAGCCCTGTGGGGTCCTGTCCATGGTGCTGACCACCAGAACCATGAGGTCTGCCACAGACACTGGGTGATGAAAGTAAGTGGAAGCCACCAGCTCCTAGCCCGAAGGAGGGTTTAGAAAGTGGTTTGTAAGGGACACTGGGCCAAAAAACTCTAGCTCAACCTTCAAGAAGCCCCTGCCTGACACCCTAGGCCTGCTGGGAGACCAGGGGTGGTCCTGAGGCTGGATGAGGAGGAAGGTCTTACCATCTCTGGACGAATGAGAGCCAGAGGAGAACTGGGAGGAGAGGCTGTAAAGACAGAAAGGGGCAAGATCATTAAGCACATGGTGGGCAGTAAGTGAATGGTGAGGGGAGGACCGGAAGGGAGGGCCGGCACTCACTGGGCATCCTCTCCCTCCAGCAGGCGGCGATAGGTGGCGATCTCCTGCTCCAGCCGCGTCTTCACGTCCAGCAAGATCTTGTACTCGTGGTTCTGTTGTTCCATATCGCAGCGCAGCTGGGCCAGCTGCTCCTCCACGCTGCCGATCATCTCCTGGATCTGGGCCAGCTGCATGCAGTAACGGCCTTTGGTTTCCTCTAGACTGTTCTCCAGGGATGCTTTCTGTGAGGGAGAGAAAGAGGATTAGGGATCATCGAGTTGGTCATTCTCTCCCTCTTAGACCTGGGCGCACGTGGGACCAACAGCGCCCCTACCATGCTGAGCTGGGACTGCAATTCGATCTCCAAATTCTGCACGGTGCGCCGGAGCTCGGAGATCTCGCTCTTGCTGCTCTGCACCAGCTCGGTGTTGGTGGCCACTTCGCGGTTCAGCTCCTCTGTCTACAGAAAATAAAACATCATTTGCCCTGGAAATTCCTGGGAAGCAGATCTCCTGGGTCCCCTCCACCCGAACGGCACCCACCTTGCTGAAGAACCAATCCTCGGCGTCCTTGCGGTTCTTCTCCGCTATCTTCTCGTACTGGTCTCGCATCTCGTTCAGGATGCGGCTCAGGTCCACGCCGGGGGCAGCGTCCATCTCCACGTTGACATCTCCACCCACGTGGCCTCTCATGGAATTCATCTCCTGCACAACCACAGAACAGTCCACAGTGGGAGCCTCACTATGGCAGCCGATTGGGCTTCCCCCGTCAGAGGCGTTCCTGGTCTGAACATTGCCCTCCGCCATCTCTAGTCCATCCCTTCCCTCCCAGCTAATCTTCTAAGCCGGCTTTTCCATTTAGCTCTCACCTCCTCGTGGTTCTTCCTGAGGTAGGCCAGCTCCTCCTTCAGGCTCTCGATCTGCATCTCCAGGTCGGCTCTGGCCAGCGTCAGCTCGTCCAGCACCCTGCGCAGGCCGTTGATGTCGGCCTCCACGCTCATGCGCAGGTTCAGCTCTGTCTCGTACCTGGAAGGACCCAAAAGGAAAGGAATGAGATACCCTGACCACACTGGAGGCTTTGTTCTCTTCCCCCTACAGTTTCTTCCCATAGCTGGCACCCTGTGTGTGGTTTAGGGAACCAACCTTGAAAACAGAGTGGTTGGGCACAATACCCATGGATTGCTCACATCTGAACACTCCTGGGGTGGGGAGAGTAGGAGGCAGCAGGGAGTAAGGCAATTGATCATGTTACAGAACTCAGGGAAGAGAGATGCTTCTAGCTTTCGGTCAACAATAGCACACAAGGCCTCCAGAAATGACTATCTCCCAAACTTCAGGGGCACATGGGGAAGTGGGGAGTGCCTCTCCCTAAAACAGTAGCTCCCAAACCTGGCTGTGGACCAAATTTACTCAGGTAGCCTGTTAAAATAACCAAATCAGAACTCCAAGGGTGGGGACCAAGAATCTGGTATTTTTACCAGCACCCTAACGGGTGCCCACACTGCCATCCTGGGGCTTGTCAGCTCTGTTTAGGGAACACTGCTCCAAAAATGCCCCACCCTGGGGAGACTGGACATTCTGAGCCACCACTGCAAACTTACTTGGTGCGGAAGTCATCTGCAGCCAGGCGGGCATTGTCAATCTGCAGGACGACATTAGCATTGTCCACAGTGGCCGTGAGGATCTGCAACGGAAAGGGCACAAGTCATCAGTCAAATGGACATCGCTAGCCAGGCTTCATCACAGCTGGCTTCATACTCTGGCCTGAGGACCCCCTCCTTCTACAACCCTTCTCCACAGCAACCTCAAGGGGAACCTCCAGTCGTCCAGCTGTGACCCAGGACTTTATTGACTTGTGGTCAACAGAGAGGGTAAGAAAGAGCCCTGGTCTCAGAATCAAAAGTTCTTGAGTTCTGGTTGTGGGAGCAGGGTCCTGGAGTCAGATGACAAAAGCCCCCCAGGATCCTTCCTGCAAGGGAACAGGGGCACCTAATGTGGGCTGGCTGCCACTGATCATCTCTGTGGGTTTTCCAGGCCTGCCTGGCTGTGGCGAGGGCTGACGGGTGCCAGGGCTCATGGGCGGCAGCCGCCACAGCCCAGACTAATGAGCTAATGAACAGTTTGGGTGTCTCGCCTGGTCCCGTTACAGCCCAGCTCCTCCCCTGTGCTGGAGAGCAGGTAGCTGTCTCCTGTGCTGGCAGGTGGAGTGCAAGCACTCTAGCTTCAGCTGGGAGCTCCTGGGCAGGTCCCAGCGCCACTCAAAGCATCAATTTCTTCCTCCATAAAATGTGAGGGTGAGAACTCCTGGTCTCATGGGATCTGAGGACCTGGAGCCCAAAAGGGCATGAGCAAGGGGGTGGAGGGAGACCGTCCTCCCACTGCCCAGCTCTGCTGGGGGCATCCAGAGCCAGAAGAAAGCATCTGTCCTAGAAATCTAAAGGTGCCAGTGGCCTGAGGCATCTGTTGTTCCAGAGTCAGGTAGCTAGAATGGCACCTCCGGCTGCCTGGTTTACCCACCTTGTTCCTCAGGTCCTCGATGGTCTTGAAGTAGGGGCTGTAGTCCTTGACCTCACTGGGCCGCTGCCTCTGGTACCAGTCTCGGATCTTGATCTCCAGGTCGGCGTTGGCCTCCTCCAGGGCGCGCACCTTGTCCAGGTAGGAGGCCAGGCGGTCGTTGAGGTTCTGCATGGTCACCTTCTCACTTCCCACCAGGAGCCCACCATCACCACCACCAAAGCCACCACCGAAGCCACCACCAAAGCCGCCACCAAAGCCACCACCAAGGCCACCACCAAGGCCACCACCAAGGCCACCACCATATCCTCCGGCAAAGCCACTACCCAGGCCTCCACCAAAGCTGCTGCTGCTGAAGCCACCGCCATAGCCGCCCCCCATCCCATAGCCACCTCCGGAGGAGTAGCGGGAGGAAGACATCGACATGCCCCCGAAGCCGCTGGAGGCCCGGCACGACCCCCCGGCCAGGACAGAGGACATGCGGCTGGAGCCCCCACCAATGCCACCGGAGCCCTTCACGGAGCTGGAGGAGGTGAAATGGCGGCTGGCGGTGGTAGTCATGGTGCCAAGGAGGGAGGTGAGTGAGCGAGCGAGTCGGCAGAGGGAAGAGAAAAGTGCTCAGGTAAGTTGGAAAAGGCTGCAGGTGTTTTATAGTCATGAGTAGGGGGCGGGCCTGGCACTTCCCCTTCTTGGCTGTCATCGCCCGCGGGCCAGCACCAGCTCCCAGCCAGATCCCTCCTCTCCTCTGCCGTGTCATGTCTTTCATATTTTACTGGAAACTCATTGTTTGGGGTGTTTTGGGTTTCTTGTCCCGCTGGGCGTGGTTCACAGGAGAAGGTGAGGGCCTGCGGGCTACACTTTCCCGTCGGGCCCCGGGAACCAGCGCCCTCAGGAGCCCGCGTGCCAGGCCCAGCCGGCTGGCAGAGAGCAGGGCCTCTGCACCAGAAATGGGGTGCCCCTGAGCTCCCCATTAACTACACGAGACTCGGTCCTCTTAGAAGGAGCCCACAACTCAAGGTGGCACCTGCCTGGAGGAACACCAGCACAGCAAGGTCACACCAAGCACAGAAATGGCCCTTCAGCATTGCCATCTATGAAACGAGACAGGAAAGTCTGGGGCCCTCCCAAGTCTGAACTGCTGGACTTTGCTAAGGACCTGCCACACCCCTGAACCATGCCCAGCCAGTCACATGGCTCAGGCTTCCACCCCAAGACCCCCATGAAAGGGAAACCCAGGCAGCTCTCCTCTGCCCCAGGCACAGACTCTAAGAGCCTCCACACACCTGTGGGCAGGCCCATGGCACACTGGCTGCTCAGTCTGGCCAAAGGCCAGGGGCATCACAGGCCCAGCCAGAGATGCCAGGAGAGAGCAGGCAGCCGGGGAGTCTTGGCCCTGCCATTTACTCCTGTGTGACCCAGGAGCTAACACGTCTCTGAGCCTCAGTTTGCTCATCTGTAAAATGGGAGCGAATCCTATCCACCCTACCTACTGCAGAGTCAGCTCCCAAAATCCAACTCAGCAGTGTATGTGCAAGGGTTTTGTGAGCCCAGTATGGCACAAAGCTGGCTGGCACTGTTGTAGCCCCATCTGCGCTCCCCGGGAGGGAGGGCGGAGCAGCACCCTTGGGCCAGGCCTGGCAGGGCCTTTGTGCTTCCAGCCCCAAGGATCCTCTCAGGCTCCCTGGGCAGCGCTGTTGGGAGGTGCTGGCTCAGGTACTAACTATTAAGGTCCTTTGCAGACCTGGGGGGAGGAGGGAGGGAGTACAGGCACCTAGGAGTGGACTGGTCCCTGACACCTGAGGCCCTGAGGGCTAGGGGACATTTCCAGGGGCCCACTTTTGCTCTGCCTAAAAGACCTCAGCTACCCCTCAGCTCCCAGGCAACCTCCAAAGGCACCCTCTGTGGCTACACCCCGCCTTCCCACCAGCCCCTCAGCCTCACAGACCCCGCGGGCATGTTGGGAGGAATTTGGTCGTGTCTGGGGCTGCCTGACACGTCCCATCTCCCCAGACAGGCCCCAACAGCCCCTGCTGGAGGCTCCAACACTCTTCTGAGGATCAACTGCTCCCAGAAAAGAATTGGAGCCTCCCTCTCCCCCCCACCCCACCGCCATCAAAGCACAAGTCAGGGAGTTGCCCCCACCCCAACCCGGCTCAGGAGGAGCTCACAGGACGATCTGAGACAAACACTGCAGGCTGTGGGCTCCCCAAACCCGCAGCGCAGAGAACTCACGAGGATGTGAGCAAGCTGGGGCCCCACCCCCAACAGACACTCCTAATCTCCTTCCACAGAATGGTCTCCCACCCCAGCCCAGCCCTATAATTCCCCAGTGAGAGGGTGCAGGGACTTTGGCTGAGGGACAAATGCTTTGACTAGGAGGCATGTTGCTGTCAGCTGTGGGTTGGGGTATGGGGAGGGGAAACTCACCAGAGAAAAATGCATCATCCAGGGGGACCCAGGGAGCAAGAGTGGGTGCACAGCCCATCATCCATCTCCCTCCACTGTGGGGAAGCACAGGAGACTCCCCCAGAGCACAGGACACAGGAAAAGCTCTCCTTCCCCCTCTCCTAATTCATGGAACCCAGAATAGGCTCCCTCCTTACCCTACAAGGGGAATTCCAAAAGATAAAGGCAGTGGGGAACCCATGGCAAGTAAACTCTTGCACACAGTCTAAGGAGAGACCTTTGCCAGCCCTCCCCACCCCCACAGACCTGGAACTCAGCGTGGAATGCAAGTCTGCTCTCTCCCCAACCCGGGACTAGAACCCTGGCTCAGAGCCTGAGGCCAGCCCTCTTCCCCTGCAGATAAGGAATTAGGCGTCAATGGCCCAGCCTGGCCACTAGAGACATTTTGAGGAGAGAGAGCTCTCTGGGGCAGCAGGAGCTCCTGGGATGAGGGGGATGGTCTGTGGGAGCCTGCAGTATCCCCCACCACTGGACACCTAGTCAGGCTTTGAGTGGGTGCCCTTACCTGGCCCTCCTCTGGCTACCTGGGAAGGAGGTGCTGGAGGAGCCTGGGGCGGTGCCTCTTGCGGTTGGTGAGTCTCTCTGCACAGGCCTGTGGGGGGGACCAGAGCCAGTCCAAATGGATGAAGCCACTACGCCAGGCAGCCCCCCACAGAGCCTGCACTGAGTGCTGAGGACCAGGCAGGGAGCCAGGGGACAGGACCCAAAGGAAGAAGGGGACCTCAGAACAGGCTGGTCTGAGGAGGGAGGTACAGCCAATGCCCTTGCAGCCCAAGCTAAAGGGAGAGACTGTCACTGCCCTTAGGAAGCCCCCAGCCTGAAGGAAGAGAGGACACACCTCAAAATCACCTGAGATGTAAACAAGCATGAGGAGAGGGCGACTCATACGCAGTCCTTCCCTGGGACTGCCCTAACAAAGCGCCACAATTCTGGGGGTTAAAGCAACAGAAGTTATTTTCTCACAGCTCTGGGGGCTGGGCCACATGGCCTCTGGCAGTGCCAGGAGAGAACCCTCCCTGCCTCTTCTGGGCGTCTGGTGGCTCCCAGTGCCCCTGGTTTATGGCAGCGACATTCCAACTGCTGCCTCCGTCTTTAAGCAGCTTTCATCTCCGCCTCTCTGTGTCCTTTTCTTTCTTTTTTAAAATATTTTATTTATGTTTAGAGAGAAGGGGAAGGAAGGGAAAAAGGAGGGAGAGAAACATTGATGTATGAGAGAAACATCCATCAATTGCCTCTCATGTGCCCCAAACCGGGGACCTGACCCGCAACTGAGACCTGTGCCCTTCCACCAGGACCTGAACTGGTGGCCTTTCGCTCTGCGGGACAATGCCCAACCCAGGGAGCCACACCAGTCAGGGCCCTGTGTCCTCTTCTATCTCTGATGAGGACACTCATCGGATTTAACATGCCCTCTGACCCAGTGAGATCTCATCTCAGTTCTCACCACAATTACATCCGCGAAGACTCATGTCCACGTAAGGTCGCATTTGGAGGTTCCTGGTGGACATGAACTTGAAAGGGACACTGTTCGACCCACTACACCATCTAACAGATGGGCAAGTATCACGTGGCAGAGGCAGTGGTGGAAATGTGCTGAAGAGACGCTTGTGCTGAGAGGTGAGCAAGGCCAGTCTGGAAGGCTCCAGGGGAGCGGCTTGTAGCCTGAGAATAGGAGGCCCCGAGGAGTGGGCAGCGAGAGGGCAGAGACCCCTCAGGCCTGCAGGCCCCACTCCCCACCATCCGCTTGCTCTGGCTCCTTCACCAATAGACAGCTGCTCTGGGAGAGAGATCTTTTTTAAACTTCCTTATTTCTTTACTTTGAAATAATTTTAGACTTTCAGAAAAAGTTGGGAAAGTCAGGGACGAGTCCATGTGCACCCCGCACCCAGCTTCCCTCGCAGGAAACTGTCCCGTGGACGTTGTACGATGACCAAACCAACAAGTTATCACAGACTGTGCTCGGGTGTCACCAGTTTCTCCACTGAGGACCCATTTCTGTTGCCTGATTTCTTCTTCAACCCAGGATTCTGCATTGTGCTAGTTGTCCTGACCCCTTAGTCTCCTCCCACCTGGGACAGCCCCTGTCTTTCACGACCTTGACATTTCTGAAGAGTGCTGGTTGCTAATTTTGTAGAATATCCCTCGGTTCGGGTTTTTCTGGTATGTTCTCATCATCAGGTTGAGGTTTTGCATTTTGGCAAGAAAACCACAGAAATGATGTTGGGTCCTTCTCAGGCACACATGTCACGGGTCGCTGTGTCTTATCAGCTGGCGATGTTAACCTTGTTCACAGGGTAAGGTGGTGTTGAGGTTTCTCCACTGTCGGGCTACTATTCTCCCCACTGAAATTAATAAACACCTTGAGAAAATACTTTGAGACTACGCAATTATCTCGTTCCTCCTTAAACTTTCACCCACTAGTTCCTACACCCACCGGGGGAGGCAAAGAGCTCTTGATACCCAAGAGCCTGCTTTGTCTGGACTCTGGAGGAACTCTGGCTCTCAGGAGAGACTTGGGGGTGGGGGTGTCCAGCCTCAAGGAAGAACTCTTTCTTCCTCTCTCGTCCAGCCCCATAGTCAGACTGGGCCTCCACAACCTTCTCTTGAGCCCTAAGACATGCCCGTGCAGGCTTCCCTGGCAGGAGTACCATGTGTCTCTACTCATTGATTCCTACAGTCTTTTCCTAGGCCTCCATGAGCCCCAGGGAAAAGGAGGGGAGAGTCAGGGTCCTCTGCATGTCACAAGTAGGAAGTCTGAGATCCACAGAGGCTCATAGACAAGTGACCAGTTGCAGCCCTCCTTGTGATCCTCAGACCCCCGGGGTCTGCCTGGAATGGCCTTCTCTCCTCCTGGCTGAGTCCCTTTCCTTCTGTCCCTGTCCCTTCACACTGTCCCTCTCCCAGCCCCCCTTGTTTACTCCTCTCCCCACCATGTCCTAGCCACCTGTGTGTAGCCAGCGTGAAGTCTCCCAGAGCTGAGGGCTGTCACTTGTAGAGGCAATGGGCTAGGGGCTGAGCTGACCTGGGCCTCAGCCTCTGCCACCAGAAAGGCAGGACTAGCAGGGGCCAGGAGCAGGCTGGCAGGCAGAAGGGCAGGCACAGGAAGTGGTCAAGAGCCTGGAGCACCTCCCCAAGGCCTGGGTGCCCCTTCCCCTAGAAACCTCTGCCACCCGCTGCTTTCCCAGACCGGCCGGCCTATCTGGGCCAAGTGTCCTTGTGAGAGGCTGGGCTGACACAACAGATGAGCCGAGCCAAGTGATTCCATATCCCTGGCCTCACTGAGCCTGCCAGCTGTGAAAGCTGACAGAACAGAGATGGACCACCCGTGTTACTGATGCAGAAGGCTCAGAGGTTGAGGAAATCCCCACAGTCCACAACAAGGAAGCGGCTCAGCCAAAGTTTGATCCCAAAGCTCTATCTGGCCACAAGCTTCACTTTCCAATGACAGGTCCCTTTCCTGCTAGAGAGTCCCCAAAAGTCAGAGCCAAAAAGGGCCTCCGTGGTCATCTAGACCAGCCTCTTAACTCCATAGATTAGGAAACTGAGGCTCAGAGAGGGGAAGGGTCATGTCCAAAGTCACACAGCAGAGGCTGCTTCGAGAGTACAAAATGCTTAACACACGCCACCCAGGAGCCTGAGCGAGGCTGGACGAGAACATGCAGCATAAGAACAGCTTCTGTGGCCCATGCCCGCCTCCTGTAGCTTACGACAGTGCTTTTGGGGGCCACAAAAAGTCTCTCCTTTGGTAGGTGCTCAACATGTTAATTTTCTGTCATTCCTCCAGTCTGATGGAGGAGACACAGCCCTTGCCCTTGGGGACATCCAGTCTGATAGGGGAGGGCAAAGGAGCCCAGAGCTTTGTCTGCTCCTTGGGCTGAGGAGCCACCAGGTGGGGTGGGTAGCCCATGAAAGGCTGCTTGGAAAGGTTGCCTTTGACTCAGGTTTTGAAAGAAGGAACAGCCGGGGGCGGGTGGAGTGGGGAGAGGGCATTCCCAGGCAGGGGTGTGGCTGTGGGAACTCGAGGAAAGTCAGCAACCAGGAAAGAGAACGGCTGTGTCAGAAGTCCTGAGCTGTGGGGGCGGCAGGTCAGATGGAGACGGGGGAGACAGGCAAAGGGTCCTGGGGAGTCCCAGAGAGAAAAGGAGAGATTTCCACCTCCCTCAGAGGTTGGGGAGCCCATTCAGCCTCACCCAGCCCCACCCCTCCCCCAGGCTGACCCCACGAGGCCTCCAGGAAGCAGCAGGACCTCCCAAGTCAGTCAGAGGGGTCTCCTGTCTGGGCCTCAGTAGCCATGTGACCTTGGCCAAGCCCCTGCAGCCCTCCGAGCCTGTTTCCCAACAAGTGGATATAACAGTTTCTACCTAACAGGATTATGATCAGGAGTAAAAACTTCATGGCAAGTGGCCAGCATGGTGTTAGGCACAGAGTAAACGGTTGGTTTAAAAACAAAAAACTCCATTAAATCAATCCCTAGAGTTTGACCAGTGAGGGGCAGGGGTGAGCTCACATGGAGAGCAGGTATCAAAAGTCAGGCAAAGACAGAGACAAAGAACAAAGAGGAGTCTGGGGAAGTGCTGGGGCATCAGACTGATGAGAAAAGGAGGGAGGCCTGGAGAGAGCTGCTGAGGCCAGCAGGGCCGCGGCGATGAGCTGGTGAGTCTCCGAGGGCCTGGCCAGGGTGGAGTCTACGGGAACAGGCAGGCCCAGAAGCCTTGCTGAGGAGCAGTCAGCAGGACAGCCTGAGTGTGAGGGGGAAGGCACAGGAGCTGCCAGCAGGGTCCTCATTCTGAGGCTGGGGGCCTGGCATTGCCTCCCCTGGCCTGGGAAGGAGGGAGATGGAGAAGCAGCAGCTCCGGTGTCCAATCCTGTGTGACAGAAGCCTCACCCATGATCTGGCTCTTCTCCCCCCAGCCCCGGCTGTGCAATGGGGGTTATATCTGCATGCACACACATGCTCTGACTCTGCTCTGCCTCCTGGCTTCTTCCACAAAACTAGAACCATGACTAAAGGCAGCCTTCAACTCACCCTTCAGCCACATGGCCAGAGATGATTAGACTGAATTTGAAAAGCCCCAGGAAAGGCTTCTGTGTGGTCTGGTGTGGCCAGTGGCCGGACTGCCATATGACTCACCCTGCAGACATATGTGGCCACCACTCCTCCATAACCAAAAAGGAAGCGCCTGGTATCAGAAAAAGGTGGGGCACAGATTTGGTCTCAACCTTCACAAGCTAAACAGCCATCCCAATGTGCATCTGCTGCAAAAGGGAGGAGGTGGTACCTAGGGAAGAGCCTGCTATACCTGACATCTAGCCCTGAGTTTCCTGGCAGCCAAGACAAAAAGGGAAACACGATGGAATATGAAATTCTCACTAGCTAATAAACAGACACATCTGACTGTCAAGAGAGACAAATATCTTCTAAGATCTGAGGTCTGAGAAGGATCTGTCTTCACAGAATCTGAAGGACACTGAGGGCTCCAGATTACTGAGCCTTGCTCTGATGGTCACTGTATTGGGCATCACCAGTGATGTCCTCATTTAATCCCTGGGGAAGGTGTTACTGTCTCCATGTTATAGGTTTAGAGAGGTAAAGGCAGGGGCTTCAGTCTCCAAGGGCTGAACCCCTCCCAGCTGCCACTGAATATGTGAGTATCCCAAAGGGGCTCCACAAAGCTAAGTCCCCTACCCCTGGTGGCATCACGGCCTGCCTCCTGTGACCACCAAGCTCCGGCCACTTCTCCTAGACACTTACTGGCCAGATTTTCAACTGTCTGTACCAGAGACTGTTGACTGAGGGCCTCTGGCCCCCAGAGCCCATTCTGCCGGTGCAGGACGCAGGCTAGAATGCTAGGAGGTAACGCCACCCGCTGCCCGAGAGGCACCCTCAACCTGTGACTGATGGAATCAGAGGACAAAGGCCCCAGCTCCCTCGTCTGCTGGGGAGAATTTTGAGATTTATGTCCTTCGCTGTCTCTTGGGGACCCCCAATAGGATTAAGCTATAGGTGTCCACAGCGTTCACCTGCTTGATAACACACCCCATACTGGCTTCCTTCCCTGTCTCACCTGCCTGCTCCCTCATGTTGTTTCACAACACAACACCCAAAACTCTTCTTGCACTTGAATTTTTTCTGAGAGTCTGATTCTGGAACCCACACAGAAGCATCTGAATTTTTGAGTTTACACCAGGGGTATGCTGGTAAATATTTAACCAAAAGGGCTGAGGGAATATATAGGGTCCAGCAGAAGTAAGACTTGCTTGAGTGTAGTTGGTAGGATAATAAAATGGGTGTAATAATTAATTGTTTTAATTTGAACATGTCACCTAAAATGTTATGGTGTGCCTGAGTGTGATACTGTGATGTTACAGAATGACATGCTTATGATTCTGTAATCAAAGATTTTGTCATCAAAAAGGGAGCTATTTCTACCAGACCCTGTATGTATGTTACATATACAATTTTATCATAAATCTTACTAATACAAGAGATGTGCAGCACTCAATGTACACAGAACAAGAGGTACTCTGCCTTGCAAACTCCATGTAGCCGATCGTTTCTCACAGGACGCACTCGCTGATTTTTGCCGAACTCTGGGTCTTGGACGCGCTCACCCGACTCTTGTACCTAGAGCTGCAGTTACCAAACACGGGTGGTTCTGACAGAAATGCTAGCTGACATTTGTCTTAACGGGGAGGAGCAGCCCAACAGGGGAACGACAAAGGCCCCTCCCCGCCCTAAGCTGGATCGCTCACTCCGTGATGTGGGCGATTTCTATGCTGAATCAGATCGCAGATTTCAAAAGCTGAAAGGAGGTTTTCAGTATCTTCTCACATTTTTTTCCTGTTCACAGCACAATTACTACAGACATGATACAATGCTAAGATGCAGTGGCATGACTTTGAACATTTTTTTCCTTAAAATATAGGAGCCTCGACCTTCTCAAGTCTAAACAACCAGTCGAGCCCGGATCTGTCATATTAGCGTTTCCATGATGTAAACACTGCGCTGCCTGACTTGCAGGGGGAGGGGGTAGGAACAGCCATGCAGGGCTGAGGAGGTTGGCCTTGGTAAGCGCAGCCCACCCTGCACACCCCAGAGGTACCTCTAGGAGAAGGAGGACAAGGAGTGCCACTCCCTGCCTTGGTGCCATACGTCAGTGTCTCACTTAAGGCCTGGGTAGCTCCCGACTGATCCCTGCAGCCCCCACCCTGCACCTGCCCCCCAACCCAGCACACTTGGCCCCGAGCAGCCTCTCAGTGGACATGGGCTACATTCTCTAGGCTCCAAGCCAGGCCTCTGCTCACCTAGAAGATCTGCATGGAGGTGGCGTGGGGTGAGGTATTTTGACACCTCCCCTACCAGTCATGCACTCTTGGGCAAGTCACTCAACCTCCCTGCACCTAAGTTTCCTCACCTGTAAAATGGGATGAGGCCATCCATTTGGGGAGATAGCTGGGAGTCTTGGCAGAGGGCCGGGGAGGGAGGGATCTCTCCCCAGCCTTGCTGCAAGAATCAAATGAGGTAAGAAAAGGCCAGCCTGCTTTGAAAACAGTCAAAGGGAGAGGGGAAAAGTGAGCAAACATTTACTGGGTGCCTAGGTGCTTTGTCTACCTTTTATCTCCTTTAATCCTCGCACAAACCCTCTCGGGTAGGTACCATTACCCTAAATTTCCAGAAGAGGTAACTGAGACGCAGAGAGACGAAGGAATCAGCCCAACACGGAGCTCAGCGTTCAACCGCAGGTGGGCCTCTTGCCTCCGTCCACTCCGCACCGCCTTCTGCAAGGGGCTGCGGCCCTACCCCAGATTCAGCTCTTTTCTCCTGGTTACGGCTTTCGACTTGCGTGGTCATATTATTGTCTAAATACAAAGTGAATGAAAATCTATGGTGTCGCATGCTAGCCAACATGGATAAACCTGAAATGTTAAGTGAAATAAGCCAGTCACAAAAAGGGTGAAGACTGTACGATTCCACCAGATGAAGGACCTAAAGCAGCCAAAACTATAGCAACAGAAAGTGGGAAGAAGAGGGAATTCGTGTGTAATGGGTAGAGAGTTTTAATCGTACCGGGTGAAAATGTTCTAGAGATCTGTTGCACAGCAAGGCAAATATGTTAACGCTACTGAACTGCACACTTAGAATTATTAAGATGATGAAAGAATCCCTTACATCGCAATATGAAACTGATGGCCAGGATGTTAGTGTGTGTGACATGGTTTTAACTAGGAAGTTAGTGTGATACCCAACAAATTAACTGATTCTTTGGTTACAGATTTTATGCATGAAATCTATGTGAACAAAGAAAATAAACAATTTTCTTTGCACATGTATACACAGTTTTATGCATATGTATAAACATGTGTACATTCTTTCCTTTCCTGTTTTTGGGGGATCCCCTCTTTCCTCCTACTTTCCACTCACCTACATCAGACTCCCACCTTACCCCCAAAGTAGCCCACGCTAATAACTTCACATGTACCCTTTCATATTTGGGGTGCTCATATGATTATACACACACACACGCATTTACGTAAATGGGGGACTGGTTTTTCCTTACTCACACATGTGAGATCGATATCCTGCGTGTGCTTTTCCGCATCGTGCGTTTCCCTTCCCCAGTGCCTTGAGGAATCTCTTCTTGCCATCTGACATAGCTCCAATTTATTGATTGTGATGGCTGCTGGGTATTTTATAGTATGAACGGACCACTATTTACTCGACTGTGCACCACTGGTGGGTAGTCACTCTGTTTTCCATTTTTGGCCACACGTAAATTAATTGCACGTATGTCCTTTTATACTGATCTTTTATTTCTATGAACTTATTCATTTAATAATGAAGGCCCTTAGGGATTTGAAAAGCACCTTTGCCATGGACTCAGACAAGATGAGGCCAGAAGGGAACCTGGGAGAATAAAATCCCTGGGCACAGAACAATGGATGGATGTTTTTATTTTTTACATTTCCATTTATGTTGTCACACTATTCCTATGGCAGATTAAAGCTGGAAGGACCAAAACATATCTTTTTTTTTTAATTTTTAGAGAGAGGGGAAGGAAGGGAGAAGGAGAGGGAGAGAAACAACTCGCACGCCCCCCAATGGGGGAACCTGGCCCGCAACCCAGGCATGTGCCCTGACTGGGAATCGAACCGGCAACCTTTCAGTTCTCAGGTCGGCATTCAATCCACCAAGCTATACCAGCCAGGGCAACATATCTGTTTTATGTGTAACAATGCTATGATCTAGGAAAGACAGGGACGTTTGGATCCCAGCAATGAGTTTTAATAGGGAGCCAGGTCAGAAATGGACTCTCCTAAATAGACATCTTTGCGTTAACACCCCGCAATCTGCTCAGAGCCAGCCCTTCGGGAGCCCTGGGCAATTGGGGAAGGGAGGACACAAAGCTCCATCAGCCCACAGTGGTGACCACGCACTTTATCTGGGCGGCCCGGTGAGGAGCTCCACTTGCAGGGTGCCTCAGCCTGTTCTCAAGCAATGTGCTTCTGAGACGGTTTTGTGGAGCCCAGGAAGAGCAGAGGCTTCCACACCAGTCCCATGTTTGCCCCCACAAACCTTTACTGAGTGTCTCTTAGGGCTGGGTGCTGTGTAGGGGTTGTGGGAACAGGCTAAACAGAAAGCGTCATTCATGTTTATGTTTCGGGGAGCCCGCCGTCTTAAACAAACTACAGCAGTGGGAGGCCCAGTAAGAACTCCCTTATCTCAGACAAGGAGAGACGCTGTGCTTTTTATAGCTCTCAGAAACAATAGACCTAAAGAAAGCAAAACCTGACGAGCTTACCGCCGATTGGTGTATGTCAACAGGTCCACTTTATAGGCTACCATTAATTCCCGCCCTAGCCATTGTGTTAGCACTTCACGTAGTTAACTGAGACAGTATTGCACAAACTTTGACACTAAGTCAAGCATGAAGAATCTGAGGGCGTGTTCAAAGTAGACAAGTTACGAGGAACGTTTGAAAGCCCTCAACCTCCTCGTCTCTGCAACAAGGTATCAGGAAGTGGGGAAGCGGCCCAAGAGCAAGATGCAGTCTGATTTGGGACTTGGATCTTAGTTTGAGAAATTCGGGGGCAAGGCATTTCTGGATGGAAAAGCTGCTTGCCTTATTGAAGGAAAAACTCATATTTCTGTTTGGGTAATGTTCTTCTTTAAAGGGGTTCATGCTTTGTGTCTACAAGATCCAGCGATGAACAGGAGAAATGTGGTCCACACTCTCAAGAAGTTTTACTCACTAACTGGGAGACCCCAAGAAAGTTTTTCTCTCCCTTAATTATTTGGGACCTCAGTTTCCCCATCTGTCAAAGAGAGGCCTTTCTCACGGAGCTTCCCAAGGGTCCACCGATGAGTGCACCTGAAGACACCAGCAGGGACAGCATTGTCAAAATCGGTCCCCACACCCAGGCAGAGGGTGTTGGAGATACTCTGCTTCAGCATCTCATCACTGAAAAACCCGTGAGCATGCGCTCCAGCTCCGGAGGTTTCAGTCACCCAGGCCCGGACTACATCTGGGTGTGAGGGTCCTTCCAGAACTCAGCCTGAAATGTGACGGATGAATCAACTTGCAAGAGAGATTTTTAAAAGAAAACACTCAAAGTTGGTGAGCACGTTGTGAAACAGGCACTCCCATCCCTGCTGGCAAAATATGTATGTTGGTACAACTTCTCGTTAAGTCCGTTCGGCAACACTAATCAAGAACCTTAAAGCATCCATCACCTTCTCACCTGGTCACTGCACTTCTGGGACTCTAGCCTGAGGACGTAATGCAAAACATGTGCAAAACATCTGCGGAAAGGTGTTCATTGCTGCATTGTTCTAAATGGCGATAAAAAACGTACAAACGGCATTGACAACATGCAGTGCTCTCTCCCCTCCTCCTCAGTTCCACTTTCCATGGTTTCACTTACCCATGGTCAGCCGTGGTCTGAAAATGTTAGACAGAAAATTGCAGGAATAAGTAATTCAGAAGTTTTCGATTGTGCACTGTTCTGAGCGGCGTGATAAAGTCTCATGCCATCCCACGCTGTCCCGCCCGCACATGAGCCGTTCTCTTCCCAGCCTGTCCACACTGGACGCACTGCCCATCTTCTCAGTGACCAGACTGACTGCTGTGGCACCGCGGTGCTTGTGTGCGAGGCACCCTTACGTTACTGATTAGTGGCCCCAAAGCACAACAGCAGGGATCCTGGCAATTCGCATACACCAAAGAGAAGCTGTAAGCTTTACCACAGGGCATATGTGTAGGAAAAACATAGCATATCTAGGGTTTGGGACTGTCCACGGGGCCAGGCATCCCCTGGTGGTCTGGGAATGTATCCCCTGCAGATACGAAGGGAACTACTGTATAACACTTTTAACAACACATGGAAGTGCTTCTCCTATAATATTAATAAAAACTGAATGCAAAACTGTATAGATATTCTGTGTGATTGTAGTTATATTTTATATACTAAATAGGAGAATTATTAAAGCCATCATTAACAGGCTGAGAGAGATAAGAGAAAATATTGCATCTTGACAAAAGAACAAGAGACTATTAAAAAAGTAGGCGGAGTTATGAGGTATTAAAATATATATCAGATCAGGCAGGTGTAACTCAGTGGATTGAGTGAAGGCTGTGAACCAAGGGGTTGCTGGTTCGATTTCCAGTCAGGGCACATGCCTGGGTTGTGGGCCAGGTCCCCAGCAGGGGGTGTGCAAGAGGCAACCACACACTGATATTTCTCTCCCTCTCTTTCTTCCTCCCTTCCCTCTGTCTAAAAATAAATAAATAAAGTCTTCAAATATATATCAGTTCAGGCTGGTGTGGCTCAGTGGGTTGGGTGTCATCCTGCAGGCTGCAAGGTCACCAGTTCAATTCCCATTCAGGGCACATGCCTGGGTTGTGGGCCAGGTTCCTGGTTGGGGGCATGTAAGAGGCAAATGATTGATGTTTCTCTCTCAAATCAATGTTTCTCTCCTTCTCTTTCTCCCTCCCTTCCCCTCTGTCTAAAAATAAACAAATAAAATCTTTTAAAAATATATATATCATATTTTTTAAACTCTAAATAATAAAAGTAGATGGCAAAATTTTGGAAAATCTCAGAAAGCCAAAAAAAGACAGTTAGATGGAAAGTAGAATGAGCTACATAGCAAAAGAGGAGTTTCAGAAAGAGAGAAAAATGAGGAGAAATACAAAACATCAAATGGATATTCAAGAAAAGTTCTCAGAACTGAAGAGCATGGGTTTCCACATTGAAAGATTCTGCTAAGAGCCCAGTCCAACAGCTGAGGACACAGCCACATCAAGGCAGAACATGTGACATTTCAGCCTGCTAGAGAGAAAGAGAGGAATCCAAAAGTTCTGGGAGAATGGGGTGGAAATAGGATAGTACAAAGAATCTACAATCAAATTGGCATTAGACTTAATAGCAACACTGTTGAAGTCAGGCAACAATGTAATAATATCTTCAGATGCTGAGCGAAAATTATTTTCAGACTAGAATTTTATACCCAAGCAAACTATCCATCAAGAATGAGGGTAGTGGACTTCTGACCAAGATGGAGGCATAGGTAGACACACTATGCCTCTTCACACAACCATAAGAAGGACAACAACAAATTTAAAAACAAAAAACAACCAGAACTGACAGAAAATCAAACTGCACGGAAGTCCAACAACCAAGGAGTTAAAGAAGAAACATTCACCCAGACCGGTAGGAGGGGCGGAGACAGGCAGCCGGGTGGAAAGGACTCGTGGCAAGGCAGCGGCTGGTGGACCAGACAAGGTGGCAGCTTGCAGACTGGGTGGTCCCACATTCTGTGCAGATAAATCGGGAAGAACAACTGGTGGGCAAGACAGACCTCGAAACCCAGGGTTCCAGGAGGGAAATAAAGCCTCAAAACCTCTGATTGAAAACACCTGTGGGGGTTGTGGTGGTGGGAGAAACTCCCAGCCTCACAAGAGAGTTCATTGGAGAGAGCCACAGGGTCCTAGAACATACACAGACCCACCCACCTGGGAATCAGCACCAGAAGGGCCCGATTTGCTTGTGGGTAGTGGTGGAAGTGACTGAAAGTTGGCAGAGAGCTGAGCAAGCAGCTTGTTCCCTCTTGGACCCCTCCCCCATGTACAGCACCACCACACAGCCACGTGGGTTGCCCCACCCTGGTGAATACCTAAGGCTCTACCCCTTACTACCTAATAGGCATGCCAAGACAAAATAATATGGCCCAAATGAGAAAACAGATCAAAGCTCCAGGAAAAATACAACTAAGCAACAAAGAGATAGCCAATATATCAGATACATAATTCAAAACACTGGTAATCAGGATGCTCACAGAATTGGTTGAGTATGGTCGCAAAATAGACGAAAAAGTGAAGGCTATGAAAAGTGAAATAAAGAAAAATGTACAGGGAACCAACAATGACAGGAAGGAAAAGGGGGCTTGAATCAATGATTTGGACCAGAAGGAAGAAATAAACAGTCAACCAGGACAGAATGAAGAAACAAGAATTCAAAAAAATGAGGAGAGGCTTAGGAACCTGCAGGACAACTTTAAACATTCCAACATCCGAATCATAGGGGTGACAGAAGGAGAAGAGGAAGAGCAAGAAATGGAAAACTTATTTGAAAAAATAATGAAGGAGACCTTCCCCCAATCTGGTAAAGGAAATAGAATTCCAGAAAGTCCAGGAAGCTCAGAGAGTCCCAAAGAAGTTGGACCCAAGGAAGCACACACCAAGGCACATCATCATTACATTAGCCAAGATTAAAGATAAGGAGAGGATCTTAAAAGCAGCAAGAGACAAAGAGACGGTTACCTACAAAGGAGTTCCCATAAGACTGTCAGCTGATTTCTCAAAAGAAACCTTGCAGGCAAGACAGGGCTGGAAAGATGTATTCAAAGTCATGAAAGGCAAGGACCTACATCCAAGATTACTCTATCCAGCAAAGCTTTCATTTAGAATGGAAGGGCAGATCAAGTGCTTCCCAGATAAGGTCAAGTTAAAGGAGTTCATCATCACCAAGCCCTTACTATATGAAATGTTAAAGGAACTTATCTAAGAAAAAGAAGAAGATAAAAAATATTAACAATAAAATGACAACAAACTCACAACTATCAACAACCAAACCTTAAAAAAAAAATGAACTAAGCAAACAACTATAACAGGAAGACAATCACAGAAATGGAGATCACGTGGAGGGTTATGAGCAGGAAAGGGGAAGGGAGAATGGGGGAAAAGGTACAGAGAATAAGTAGCATAAGTGGTAGGTAGAAAATAGACAGGGGAGGTTAGGAATGGTATAGGAAATGTAGAAGCCAAAGAACTTATATGTACGACCCATGGACATGAAGTAAGGTGGGAGGGGTGGGGGGGAAATGCTAGTGGGAGGGGGTGTGCAGGGCAGAGGGGAATGAAGGAGAGGAAATGGGAAGACTGTAATAGCATAATCAATAAAATATATATTTTTTAAAATAATGAGGGCAGTGAGGATAGACTAACCATATTTTCAGACACAAAAAGTCTATGAATCTTTTCTCAGAAACTACTAGAGAACGTGCTTCACTAAAATGAAGGGGAGAAAAAGAAAAAGGAAGACATGGGATTCAGGAAACAAGGGATGCAGCACAGAAAGAAGGGATAGCCAAGATGGCAGTGAAGGGAGATTCTAGGGTGACAGCAGCCTAGACAGCCCCAGACAGACCGAAGCAGGAGGACAGAGGGCGGCAGGAGGGACACCTTTGAAAAGATGGAGTTGATGGAATAGGCAGCATTCAACATACGAAGAGAAGGTTTATACTTCCAGCTGTGAATGAGAGAATAAGTTCATGATAGACACATCCAAACCTAAACAAGTTGAAAAAGAGACACTTATTCCAAAGTAATTTCATATAATATAAAATATGGTTTGACTCTGAATAATATTCCATAATCATAATCATGTAAACATTAAACATTTATCTAATGAGAATATGATACATTGAGAGGGTGGGAAGAAGGGAAGTAAGGAGGAAGCGGGGCAGGGCAACGTTGTGTAAGAGAGCTAAGTAAGACCCCATCCTTCCTAGCAGGAAGCCAAGTATTAAACACTAAAACAGAAAAAATCAAGAAATAGTAGTTAAGCCTGTTGTTGGAAATAAGGAGGCAAATGCCAAAAGTAACAGCTAAGAAAGGGGGAGGTGGGAATGGACATGTGTGACACAAACTCAGATGGCTTTTTTATAAAAGGTTTTATTATGTGATACATACATAACTTCAATTTTTTAATTAAAAATTTTAAAATATGGAAGTGAGAGGTGTGACGCATTGCAGTAGTCAGCTACGTTTGAGTCACGCATGCCGAGCAGGGAAGGGCGGGAAGGAACCAAAGCAGGTGGAGAGGGAAGGGCCAAGCATCAGAAGGGAAACGGAACATCACAAGTGGTTAAGCAAAGGAGTCATGGTCACCTCCTTGTTCTTGATCTTAACCACATTCTTGTTAGAAGAGTCACTGGGCAGAAATGGGAGTGGGGCAGATGGACAGCAAGCGGCCCTGGTGAGTGGCTGTGACCAGTTCTAGGGAGAGAGGAAGCAGGTCTCAATGTGGCGGTGATATGGGGCATGAACAGGATGGCATGGGTGATAGACATTTCCTAGGGGACTTGTCAGCATGAAATTTACAGGCCGAGGGAAATGGGGGAATGGATGGAGTTACAGGAGAAATTAGGGTAGACTAACCATATTTTAACCAAGAGGTGATGAGGAGCAGCAAGTTGGGGAAAGAAAGGTTCTAACTGTGGACACCATCCTCCAAGGCAGAAGGCTCACCCTTCCACCATCCAAAACAAAAATCATTGTGTGCAAATGTGAGGACCCAAGGGGTAGAGCTAAAAGGACAAGCTTTGGAGTCTGTGGATTAAAACACCTAATGAGACAGGGTGGCATGAAAGAAAGGCATGTGCTTTGTAGCCCAACAGCCCTGGGCGTGAACCGCAATCATGCCGCTTACTGTCTGTGTGACTTCATGCAAGTTACCTAACCTCTCTGAACCCCTGGGTTGTCTCCATTCCAAAATGTGCCTGACCACACCCAGTTCACGGAGTTGCTAGGATGATCTAAGGAAAGAACCTCTGTAAAATGCCTCACGTGATGTCTGTCCACAGGCATGAGCTCCTTCCCATCCTGCATCTCACCCCCCACTTCTGGATGACATGGAGGCCTTCCAGGAAGACCCTACACACTCTTCTGAGCTTTGGTCTTTCCAGCACCCCTCGGGCTGTGAGGCTCCAGAAAGTTCCTGGGAAGCAGCTTCAACTCCCCTCCCATCATTTCAAGAACAGAGGCCACACAGGTCTGCATCAACCAGAAAGTCAGCTTTATTAGCCCGCCACCAGGGGAGGGGGAGGGGAGACAGCTGGGACCTGCGCTGGGAGAAGAGGAGCCTGACCCAGGCCTTTTGGAGCTGAGGTCGCCAGGTGGGCAGGAGGCTCTGGCAGAGGCAGCTCAGTGCTTGGAGTTCTGGCCCTGGCTGAAGCTGGAGGAGCCCTGCTCCTTGGGCCGGGTCTGGCGGCTGGCAGAGGAGGAGACTGTAGGAGAGAAGAGAAGAGGTGAGAAAGGCCCGGGGGGGGGGGGGGGGGGGGGGCGGCTCAGCTGGTCTCACACGGGGAGAAGGGAGAGCTGGAGGCTCTGAAGTGCCCAGGACCCTCAGAAGCCTCACTTACCATCTCGGGAAGAATAGGAGTGGCTGGACGTGAGCTGAGAAGAGGAGGAAAAGCTGCAAGAAAAGAAAAGAAGAGCAGTTAGAGGTGCTGGGAGCAGGAAGGGACCCAAAGGGTCTATGGGGCAGAACTGGGGGGACAGGGACAGGCACTCACTGGGCATCCTCTCCCTCCAGCAGGCGGCGGTAGGTGGAGATCTCCTGCTCCAGCCGCGTCTTCACATCCAGCAGGATCTGGTACTCTTGGCTCTGCTGTTCCATCTCACAGCGCAGCTGAGCCAGCTGCTCCTCCACGCTGCCGATCAGCCCCTGGATCTGGGACAGCTGCATGCAGTAGCGGCCTTTGGTCTCCTCCAGGCTGCCCTCCAGGGATGCTTTCTGTTAGTGGGAGACAGAGAGAAAGAGTCATCGGAGGTGGTCACTGCTTTTTCTCCAGGTCTCTGGGCATGTGTTCTGTGAGGTGCATGGTTTTTGATCCCAGCTCAGCTACTGATGGCCAGACAACAGGGAGAAAACCTATTCCACCATTCTGGGCCCTAATTTCTCCATCTATAAACTGGGGACAGTGATCCCTCCAGGCCCACTCTCAGGGAAAGAGACGTGGAACCGTGCTGTGGCAGTGTTGAGGGGCTGGTGGCCATTACTGGCGACTTGGGGGCTGGGGCTGTGCCAGATTGTTCTTACCATGCTGAGCTGGGACTGCAGTTCAATCTCCAGGCCCTGGAGCACCCTCCGGAGCTCGGTCACCTCGCTGCGGCTGCTCTGCACCAGTTCGCTGTTGGAGGCCACTTCTTTGTTCAGCTCCTCAGTCTGAGGTGGGAACAAAAGAACAGAAGGTATGAGCACCCCAGACACACTCCTGCTGGGAAGTCCTATGGGAGGGCTGAGGACCAGGCTTCACCTTGCTCAGGAACCAGGCCTCAGCATCTCTGCGGTTCTTCTCAGCCATCTGCTCGTACTGGTCGCGCATCTGGTTCAGGATGCGGCTCAGGTCCACACCAGGGGCGGCGTCCATCTCCACATTGACGTCCCCACCAGTCTGACCCCGCAGGGCAAGCATCTCCTAGGGAGGAAGGACAAGAGGCAGTCAGCTCAGCTGAGCCCTTTCCTGACCCCAGGTGCATCTGTGGCCCGATTGATCCAGCCTCCCTCACACAATGCCAACGGAGGCCTCACCTCCTCATGGTTCTTCCTCAGGTAGGCCAGCTCCTCCTTCAGGCTCTCAATCTGCATCTCCAGGTCGGCTCTGGCCAGGGTCAGCTCGTCCAGCACCCTGCGCAGGCCGTTGATGTCGGCCTCCACGCTCTGGCGCAGAGCCAGCTCATGCTCGTACCTGGCAACACAGAGGTCAGGGCATCAGGTTCCATCTATGAATGAGGCTTCTGATGCTCAAGGTCTTCTTGTCCTCTTGGGTAAACAGCCCTACTGCTCGCCCCATGCCCTCTGTCCTCTGCCCTCTGCCCTCAGCCCGGCCACAGTGATGCTCACTTGGTCCTGAAGTCGTCAGCTGCCAGCCTGGCATTGTCGATCTGCAGAATGGGCTGAGCGTTCTCAATGGTGGCAGCGATGATCTGCAGAGGCAGTGAAAGACAGCAGGCAGGGTGAGCCAAGGTCCTGTCGCTCAGGGGCAAGAGCACAGATGGGAGAAAAGAGCCTCCCCGAACTTGGGGGTTGCCTGTCTTACAGGTCAGACCCTATGCTCCCCCAGCCAGCCTGCTGGGTGCCTTCTCCACCCAGCTTAGGGTGTGTAGGGGATGCACCCCCCACCCCACTTCCCCATCCTGGGCACAAGGCTGAGAGAGGCTGAAGGTGCATGGCACAGAAGGCTGTGGGGAATGAGAGTCAGGGTTCCAGGCCAGCTCAGACACTTAGATGCCGAAAAAGAGCCCTCTGCCACCAATTCTCTGAGTGGACCTTGGCCACTCCCCCAAGGCCAGCCTCAGTCCTCCTGTTTGTAAAATGGAGATGCCAGCCAGTGGTTTTCTGAGGGCTGCTGTAACAATGACTTCTCTCAATGCTCCACCCACCAGGGCCGCCCACCTGGCCCACCCACCTTGTTCCTCAGGTCCTCGATGGTCTTGAAGTAGGGGCTGTAGTCCTTGACCTCACTGGGCCGCTGCCTCTGGTACCAGTCTCGGATCTTGATCTCCAGGTCGGCGTTGGCTTCCTCCAGGGCGCGCACCTTGTCCAGGTAGGAGGCCAGGCGGTCATTGAGGTTCTGCATGGTGATCTTCTCATTGCCAGAGAGGAGGCCACCATCACCACCACCAAAACCACCACCAAAGCCACCACCGAAGCCACCACCAAAGCCGGCACCAAGGCCACCACCATATCCTCCGCCGAAACCAGTTCCCAGGGCCCCACCGAAGCAGCTACCACTGCTGAAGCCACCGCCATAGCCACCTCCAAGCCCACAGGCCCCCCCGGAGGAGAAGCGAGAGGTGGAGACTGACATGCCCCCAAAGGTGCCAGGGGCCCTGCAGGACCCTCCGGCCAGGACAGAGGACATGCGGCTGGAGCCAATGCCACAAGAGCCCTCCATGGAGCCAGAGGTGAACTGGCGGCTACAGGTGGTCATGGTGCCGAGGAGGGAGGTGAGTGAGCAAGCAAGTCGGCAGAGAGAAGAGAAAGGTGCTCAGGGAGTCTGAGAAGATGTCTGGGCTGCCTCAACCCCAGGCACCTTTATATGCACCTGGGGAAGGTGGGGCCACCCCAACTGCTGACTCGGGGTTCCCTCTGCATTTCATCACTCCAGGTCCCGTCCAACTCCCTACTCCGCTTACTCAGCCCGGGGTCCATTCACTGCTGCACTGCTCGGAGTTCCCACCCAGCTTTGAGGGGTGTGGGGCCGAGAGAAAACTCACAAAAGCAAGTTGGTCGTGACTCAGGCTAGGCGGCGGGAATCTGCTCCTGTTCCTGGAGCCCGAGGGGACAGCGGGGCCTTGGCACAGGCGGCTCTGTGGCAGCTGCGTCCCCAGGCAGTGAGTCAGCCCACAGAAGGACTCCCTGCCCCACGGTGACAGCCTCAGTGATGCCATCCCAGGGCCAGCTCAGCGTACAGCCAGGGGTCCCTTCATGCCCGGCTCTTGACAGGAGAGGCTGGTTCATGGCCCCCTCTGCTTTGTCCACCATGGGACTGGAGGCCCCTCACCCACCCTCTCTGGACTTGTGTCGCCTCAGCAAAATGACCAGGCTGGGCCAAGGGATCTTGCAGTCCTTTCTAGTTCTAAAAGTTCTGTGACTCTCTTTCCCTTCCTGGAACCAGTCTGTTTTGGAGGCAGCCTTTGAGCCCCCAGGACCTCAGGAAGGGGTGTGGACATGGACCAGCACGCACTGTGAGCTGGACAGGTGGCGGCCTGACCCCCAGCTCAGTCCCTGGCAAGCTGCACAGCATAGGCAGCCCCTTTAGCCCCTTTGAGCCTCAGGGTTTATCTGTAAAAGGAGAAGACACACCGCCAGCCACACGCAGAGGGACATACATGAATAACCCCTCTGGCTTCTCCCCCAATAAACCGCTCCAACCCATCCCTGCCCCTTCAGCGTCCCCACTCTTCCCTTCTGGCACAGCTGCCTCCCACCTACCTCCCCAAGCCCACTTCTACGCTCTGGCACCTCCCTCCCACACCCCTGCCCTCCTGTCTGCACCCCTCACCCCTATCCTTTGAGCAGCATCTCCAATGCATTGCTCCTCCTAATCACTGGTACCCATGATAAACTGTGATGGGAGGGAGTCCCTGTCCTGTCACTGCTGCCATGAGTGACCCCGGGCCCTACCATGGGCTTTCGAGTCCCCACCCTTTGCCCAGGATTCAGGTCCCAACAGTTTTCCCTCAAGTGTCCACAGATTCCTGGCTGGGCTGACAGCTTTACTCACTCAGTAGAGAGGGGGGAAGTGGCTCTCTAGTCATCTGCCATGGCCAGGGAATGGACAGAGTGCCTACATGTGCCACGTGGTTCTGTGAGGGGCCTGTTCCTGCCACAGTGCACAGATGGGGAGCTGGGAGGGTAGGTGGCTTCCCAAGGCTCCCATGAAGGAGTAACAGGTGTTTGAACCCGTGTGTCTGTTTGTCCAGCTCAAGCCATTCCTGCTGTCCTGAACCTCTCTCTCTCTCTCTCTCTCTCCAGCATATACCATCATCCTGAATTTATCCTGTGAAATAGAGGGAAAACCAGAGAGTGGGGTGATCCCCTGAAGCCGCTGGTCCGGGACTAGGACCCAGAGCTCAGGTCTTGCAGGCAGGGACCGGTGTGTCCATTCTCATCTACCTGCCCACACTGCCTGGACGGAGCTCTGCCCACAGTGGACATGACCTTGACCCAAGGGCTGGGAAAGCCTGGACTCAAAATTAGAGGCCCCCTCAGGGTGGTCTGAGGGGTGACCCCCAGAGCGGGCCACTGTCCTTGCTCCAAAGTGCCTCTCTGTCAAGGCAGGAGGAGCCCAGAGGGCTTGCCTCAGCCTGAGCTCTGCTGGGCAATCCCCCCTCGAAATCCTCTGTCTCAGCACAACCAGCTTCATCATCGCCACCACGTCCTATCAGGCTTGTGGGAGCAGGCCCCAGAGGTATCGGCAGGGCTGGTGCCTAGCACACATCTTCAGGGCTAGGCCTGGGGGTTGCTGCCCTCCCCACATCCCCCAAATGGGCAAAGGGGCCCTAAAATTTTGGACAAAAATCCTACCATCCCAGGTGTCAGGATGGGCCTGGAGTCCAGGTCCAACTATAGACTCCATTCCCAGAACTGGAAATGGCCTTTGAGGTCCCCAAAGGCTGCCAAGCTCCAACCTAAGAGAGTGAAAGACTTGTCCCAGGTTACACAGCATGGACACAGAGGGACAGAGGCTCGAACCCAGCCTCTGGGGGCTTTCCTTCTCTGTCTCCGAGTACCCTCCGCCTCCTTTCTAATTGGGCCAATGCCCCTCCCCCATTCCTGGAGGTGGGGGATGGGGGGAGAGGGGGCCATGGTGGGGGGAGGTGTTGCACAGGCCCAGCCCGGGAGGTGCTGGGAGCTATCTGGGCTGGAAGCTTCGGGAAGGAAGCTGCTGACCCACCATCGAACCATCAGTGAGCACCGCAGACCAAGCACCTGTCATGTGCACAGCCCTGGGGCATAGCAGGTGAGGGAGGTGTGACGTGGTCTCTAGCCTGGGAACTTATCGTTTGACCTGGAGAGAAAACTAAGGCAGGAATACAGCACCCAGTGCAGAAAGCCCTTGGGTGCTTTAGCCTCAGGACACAGCTGGGTGAGGTTATCAGCAGTGAAGAGGGGCTGCCTCCGAGACCCTCTTCAGAGGGTGGCTGAACTAGGGATGGCTCCAGCTCGGCCTCTGAAGATCTGAACTGGCACAAAAGGTAGGTAGAGCCTTTCCTCCATTACACCTGCCCCAAGGTCACCAGGCCTGTGGGCACAGAGCACCTACTTCCTCCCAGCTGGCGCCTCTCCAGCAGTGGATTTGCCCCCTTCCTCCCTCCTCAGGCCGTCCCATCTCAGATGTGAGGTCATCTCACCCGAGAGCTGGCCGGGAAATATTATTGGCCAACACCACGCCTCAACTTGCCGCAATTCCCAAACCTGACTGATCACCAGCATCCCTTCCAGTCCCCCAGGCCCTGCTCCAGCCCACGGCGTCAGCTTCATGGGACAAAGCTGATCCTGGAGACAGCGTTCTCTCCGGTAACCAGTCAGGCCTAGGGCAGGGAGGGCAGGAGAAGGAGGCCCCAGGGAGACTGAGGGGAGAGAGGAGGCAGCTGCAGTGCCCTCAGCCCCTGGTGGCTGCAGAACCACAGGCTCCAAGGGAGGGTGAAGGGAGAAGAGGCTGGAGGAGCCAGGACAGAGGCTGGAGTCGGTAAACTGGGATCAGATATTAGACCAGTCTTTCGGCCTCTTGGAGCCCCAGTCTGCTTCTCTGGGAACTGGATGAGGGGAAATAAATAAAGTACCTGGCACAGATGGATGGTCGAACTGCATTTATTCGCAGATACTTATAAAGCACCTACTATGTGCACTCAGGTGCAACCAAAAAAAGAGAGGAGAAGCTCTGGGGTCTTACCTTCTGGTGGGAGGAGAGGGGGCTGGTGTGGGGAGAGGGGGCAGAAGCAATCCCAGTACAGGGGGCTGGGGCTGTGATGGGGGAGGGGCCTGCAGGGGGTGGGGTGGGCTCTCTGGGAGTGGACAATGTCCCTGATCCAGGCTCTGGCCCCATGACTAGTCCCAGGATCTGGGTGAGTCTGAACACCAAGCTCCCCTGTAGTTGGGCCCCCTTCCGAGGGCGGGGGCCATCACAGTTCCTCTCTATATGGGGTCTGCACAGCCAAGAGACCCTCAGGGAAGCCTATGGCTGGGTCAAGGTCAGTTGTAGCCTCAGCCCTGTGCCTGGTGGCAGAGCTGTCCTGGCTCCGGCCCCTCTGTTCTCCTCAGCCACCGCAGCATGGGCTGGCACAGGAGACCCACACTGCCTGAGATCTGAGGGAATGCTGTCCGCCCACCCCTGTGCCGGGCTCGTCACTCCTAGGCTGGGGTCCTTCGGGGTCTCTGCAGGCCAGGGCCTGTGTCTCTTGCTCCCCGGGGCCCCTTGCAGACCCAGGCACAGAGCGATGCAGTACATGGACAGTGTAACTGCCAGGCATCTCCCAGCAGGAAGCGCGGCCAGGTCATCCTTCCAGGGCATGGGAGTGGTGGAGGAAGAGTCTCGGGGGCTGGCCACCACTGGCCTGGGCCTGAGCCTGGGAATCAGGTGCATATGTGTCCATCCAATAAGAGTGGGTGAGGCAGCACCCAGGGCAGTTACCAAATGGTCTCTGATAGGGGGCAAAACACTTGGTGCAGTGGGTGGGTGGTTGGGCGCAGATGAACCATGAGATCCTCTGCAGAGTCCCCCAGTCCAGCCACAGGCAATGGCCCCAGAAACCTGGGTCAGCGTGGGGTGCCTGGACAAAGCCACCAAAGTCCCACACACCACTTCCAAGGGACCATAGGCCCCTGAACCTATTTACTGTGCCCTGTGGCCTACACTTGCCCAGGCTTGGGTGGAGCCCTTCTGGAAAGGATGGGGCTTTCCCTCTTGGAGCCCAGGACTATCTCCTGTGGACCCCCAACCTCAACACAGCAGCCACCGCCTCCCTCAGCTCAGCTCTCAGCACACCTGGCTGTGCCTCCATTATGGCCCCCTGAGCCACTCACTTTGTGGGCGGGGGCTTCTTCCCCAGCAGAGGGACAGAATCTGGGCTGTCTCTGGCTGGCCCCACATTCTGACTTCCCCTCACCCATAAGAGCAGACCCCAGGAGCCTGGGGAGAGAGACCCAATGCCCTAAGAGCCTGAGGCTGGGCAGGAGGTGGGGCTCTGGGCTCTTCTTCCCAGCACAGTCATCTCCGTCCAGTGCCCTGCTCCACCCCTGGCATGCCAGGCTCCAGACAAGGGCTGAGTCACTGCCCCTCAGAGCCTCAGTGTCCCCATGCACACAATGGGGTGCCTCTTCCCAGAGCCTTCCTGCTTCCCAGAACGGCTGTTCAAATAAATGAGATCACCCTCCGGATGAGCCATGCTCAGCCCAGGGCTGGTTCTGCTGGTTGTGGCCAGATGTACTCGGGGGCCTGAGGGGTACAGTGCCACCTGCCTGTCCTTCATCCTTGCCCTGACTGTGGCTCAGGCAGCTGAGAGTTGTCAGCATCTGATGGAGCAGGACCCGAATACCCAGCCTGCTGGGAATGCTGCCGTTGCCTCCATAGGCCCGGGCTCTGACGCCAGCCGGGAATCCCCACCACGGGTAGGAGCCCACTGTCCTCACCGTCCTCAGTATCAGGGCCAGATGCACCGTTAACTGGGATTCACCTCACTCCTCTCTTACTGCGGCTTCTGAGGTCCAGAGAAGGCCTGGGACCTGCCCGAAGCCCCGCACCCAGCTGCCCCCTGCCCCATCTGCCACTGCTCCCGCCCCGCCCAGTCCCCGCCCTCGGTCTCCAGGCGCCAGGATCGAGCGGGCGTTTGGACACCCGGGTCTGACTGTGCAGCAAGTAGACAGTCCCAGGCTTGTCAGTGAACTGCGGTGGGGCCACCTCTCCTCTCGTTAACCCCTTCCACCCACTCCTATTTCTCGAAGAAAACCAGGAAAGCAGGGCTGGCCCGACCCAGTGGTTTCCCGGTTTACTCAAAGGCAGACTTCCAGGTGTCAGGCCCCGCCCCAAATACTCCTCACCTGCCACCGGCCGGAAAGGAGCTGGGGCCCAGAGGGTCCTGGGCGTGGCTTGTCAGGGCTGCCCCTGCCCGGTGCCCCAAGATGTGTTCCCCCCTCCACCCCCACCACCAGGCTGCTGAAACTGAGAGGCCAAACCGCCAGAGAGGGTGGTGCTGCTCCCCAGGTACACCCCCCCAGCACCCCCATCCTGAGCAGCAGCTCACCATATAAGGACACATCCCCGAGAGAGGCCCCGCCTTCCTCCCCCAGCTGCCGGGGTCCACAGCCTTCTCTAGGGGCACAGGACTCCGTGGGAGAGGCCCTAACCACCCAGCCTGCCTCCACCACGTTCCCTCCCCCTGGGTCGCTCCCACATTGCTGCCCTTGCCCATCCTCTCCCCTCTCAGAGGATGGACCTCGAGAAGCAGCTGACTAGATGCATCCTCCCGTGGGACTCTGCTCCCACACCTGAATTCTCTCGTCCATTTGCGGATGAGGAAATGAGGCTCAGCGAGGGGAAGTGACTGTCCATAGCCACAGACCTACTGATAGGACAGGAAGGGGCCACCTAAGACACCACATACGACCCCACGCTGGGTCTGGCACTGCCTAGACCGCCCTCCCCCGGACCACCGGTCCTTGGGAGATGTAACGCCCCAACATGCTCACAAGCTCTGCCCAGACCCACTTCTTGCCCTGGTCTGAGACTCTAAGTCAACCCCAGTGGGTGTCCACAGACTCCTCCCCCTGTTCCACTCACCCGTCCCCCCCTCCCACCAACGCTTCGGTTCCCGATCACCCAACCCTCGGCAGGGCCCACCTCGGTGGCCACAAGCAGAACGCACTCTACATCCGAGTCAACAAGATTTATTGGTCAGGCAGGGGATGTGGGAAAGAGCATCAAAGCCACGGGGCTGAGGCTGGGCGGCCAGAGGCTGCAGGGCCGAGGAGGGGAGCTGGCCAGGGGACAGAGTCCTCAGCGGGTAGTCTGGTGGACCTGCTCCCGGGAGGAGATAACCTTGCCGTCCTGGACCTCTTCCACAATGGTGCGCACCTGACGCGTGGTCACGGCTACAGGAGACAGACAGGCAGCGGTGGGCGGGGCCAGGAGACCTGGCTCCACCCCCCAGCCCCTAAAAGGCACCCCCCCCCCACGCGTAGCCGTATGGCTTCCACACCTCTGCTGGGTCTTCAGTATCCCACCCATACTCGTGTCCCTCTTCCCTCACTGCTCCCTCTCTCCCACGGTGTCCCTCTGCTAGTGCCCCTGTGTGCGTCCCGCCTCCTAGATGGGCGGTGCGATTCTGACCCACGTGTCCTTCTGCAAAGGCAGCACCTTGCAGACTGAGCGCTCCACAAAGTAGGGTCGATCTCCAGGGCATGGACTATGCTTCTGCTTCCCCCATAAGACTGGGCTCTGGTCCCCATCACCTCCGTTAGACTAGATACCCCAGGGCGAGGCCTTTATGTTCCCTGTCAGACTAAGATCTGGGGGAGGAGGACCGAGTCCCTTTCTCCCATCAGACAGGCCCACAGCTAGGGCTGCTTTGTTCACCCATGGGGTCTCAGAGCAAAGACCACAAGGCCACGTCCCTATCTCCCCATCAGAGTGGAGTCTCCAGGGCTAGGACCATGTTTCCCCATCAGACAGGCCAGTGTCTGCCTCATCTGATTCCCTGAGCATCAACCCTGAGTGCTGATGGGCCCCTTCCCCCAGCCCTGCT
This sequence comes from Macrotus californicus, assembly GCA_007922815.1. Taxonomy (NCBI): domain Eukaryota; kingdom Metazoa; phylum Chordata; class Mammalia; order Chiroptera; family Phyllostomidae; genus Macrotus; species Macrotus californicus. Next base: position 405,260 of record VMDR010000080.1, on the reverse strand, counting down.
AAGAATCAGCCATCATTTCCAAGAGCTCCTGGCAACCCTCCCTCAGCCAGGCGCAGAGGGTGCCTGGCCCACGCTGCCCCACCTTCCACTACCAAGATGCTTACGTTCTTTGGGCTTGTAGTGAATCAGGCTGCAGAGAAAACAGAGAGAGGGGATTAGATGTGGGTCTGAGAGCTTCACGCCCACCCCAGGCCCAGAGCCCTGGCCCCAGAGCCCCAACTCACTGGGCATCCTCTCCCTCCAGCAGGCGGCGGTAGGTGGTGATCTCCTGCTCCAGCCGCGTCTTCACATCCAGCAAGATCTTGTACTCCTGGTTCTGCTGCTCCATTTCGCAGCGCAGCTGGGCCAGCTGCTCCTCCACGCTGCCGATCAGCCCCTGGATCTGGGACAGCTGCACACAGTAGCGGCTCTCCGTCTCCGCCAGGCTGCCCTCTAGGGATGCTTTCTGCAGGAGAGCAGGAGGGGCAGGGTCAGAGAGGGTGACCAGTGTCCCCTCCAGAGCCCTGGGCCCACCCCAGGCCGGGCAGCACCCCTACCATGCTGAGCTGGGACTGTAGCTCAATCTCCAAGGCCTGCACGGTGCGCCGGAGCTCAGAGATCTCGCTCTTGCCGCTCTGCACCAGCTCGCTGTTGGTGGCCACCTCGCGGTTCAGCTCCTCTGTCTGCAGACAGAACATGAGACGGTGTGAGAGTGAGCCTGAGATTTCTCCTCCAAGTCAGACAAGACCCGTGCCCTCCGTATTCTCAGCCCAGTGTCCATTCTGTGCCCAGAGAGGCACTTGGAGCTCCCTCGCCCCCATAACAACCCTGACCTTATTCACCTTCCCGACCTCCCCTAGGCCTCTCAGGCCTCCTCCCAAACCTCACTGTGGGGCCAGTGCCTTCTCACCAGCTTCCCACTTCCCAATGCCCAGACATCTTTGAAATGATAAGCTTTATCTTTTGTTCCTACAAGTGGAAGGCACAAAAATAGGAAACTCGAGCACCTGCCAGGATAGTAGCCAGGCGGCTGGTGCTAGCTCCTGACTTCTTAAAGGAGAGATGGAAGCTCCCAGGACTTTATCCTCTGGCGACATTCCTGAGCGGAGCTCCCCACCCACCCCCAGATCTTAGCTTTAGCCAAACTCCAAGCCTGTTGGTGCCATGGGTGAGCCTGATCTCCTGGGGTCTGTTTGGCTCACTGAGGAGAGGGTGCCCCAAAGACACCACGCACTGGGCTGGCTGTTGGGACTCGGTCCTTACACCCCACCCCCTGGGAGAGGCCTCTGGCCCACGGCACCCACCTTGCTGAAGAACCAATCCTCGGCGTCCTTGCGGTTCTTCTCAGCCATCTTCTCGTACTGGTCGCGCATCTCGTTCAGGATGCGGCTCAGGTCCACGCCTGGGGCAGCATCCATCTCCACGTTGATCTCACCGCCCACCTGTCCCCGCAGGGCAAGCATCTCCTGGGGAGGACAGCAGTTGTGGTGGGGGCATCCAGGGCTGCCCTGACCCCTCGCTCCCAGCCCTTCCCACACAAGCTCTCCAGACCCCTCCCAAGGACACCTCCCTCATCTGCCTGTCCTCTGCCCTCTGACCCTCCTAATGACTTTCGCTCACCTGCTCTGTGTGGGCTCTGCCTCCACCCTCAGACTGGGGCTCCCTGAGCCTCTCCCACTAGACTGAGGGCTTTCCAAAGACAAAATCTCATTCTTAGATCTGTGCCCCCAGAATATCCCCTCTAATTTCCAAAATTCTATTGTAGGGAGTACCCAGATTCAAGAGTTTGAGCAGGACAAGGAAGAGACCTCTTCACTTATCTCCTGTTCTTGTGAGGGGGGTCAGGGGGTGGGGGGAGGGGAAGAGGCCTCTGTGGGCCCCTGGGAGATTCCTCAGATGCAGGGAAGCAGAAGGAGGCTGTCCTGCACCCTGGCTCTGGGCCCCTGGCACAGCCCCAGAGCCCCACCCACCCACCCCCCACCTCACCTCCTCGTGGTTCTTCCGGAGGTAGGCCAGCTCCTCCTTCAGGTTCTCAATCTGCATCTCCAGGTCGGCTCTGGCCAGGGTCAGTTCGTCCAGCACCCTGCGCAGGCCATTAATGTCCGCCTCCACGCTCACACGCAGGGCCTGCTCCGTCTCAAACCTGCAGAGGGAACCGGAGACCTCAGTCTAAGCTTGGTCTGGCCAGCCCAGGTTCTGGCCAGCACCCTGCTTTGGCCAGGGCTCTAAGGCTTATGAGGAATCGTGATGGGGAAGAGTGGAAGCCAATTCCAGCCCTGAGGCCCTGGGAACAGTTAGAGCAAGGCCCCACCCCCACCTGGCTCCCTACTTCTCTCCTCTCTGCCTCCTGCCTCCCCTTGCTCTCTGACCTCACCTGCCTAAGCCCAGCAACCCTCAGGATTTGCCACATCCTGGACTAAGAGGCGGGTTTCCCACCCCCAGCTCCTGGCCTATACCACAAGCAACCGAGGAATCTGAAGGTGGAGAGAGCTGTCCCAGCTCCTCCCCAGCTCACTGGGGAAGGCTCACTTGGTACGGAAGTCATCAGCAGCCAGACGGGCATTGTCAATCTGCAGCAGGATGTTGGCGTTGTCCACGGTGGCCGTGAGGATCTGAGGAGAAAGGAGAATAGTCAGATCACTGGGTAGGGGCAGTTCAGCCCAGCCCAAGGTTCTGAGATGGGTCTTCCGGCCTGGGGACTACAACGTAGCTGTCTTCTCCAGAAAGGCTCCCTCCCTGCGCACCGTCTCCCCTTTGTTGTGCTATAATTATTGGCCAAGTTCAGGCCAGCAGGAGTCTGATGTGCTGAAACTTGCCTCCTGTTCCCCTGGGGCCTGCCTTCCCCAGCACAGACCCCCATGCAGGCTCTGCTCCAGACCAGAGCAGGCAGCCCAGGGGGTCCTCAGGCTGGGAATTCAGGACAGCCAGAGAAGGGGAGGGTGCCGTGGGGCGGAAGCTGTCCCGGAATCCCAGAAAACAGAGGGCATGTGGGCCCTCATTTTACATTTTACACATTTTATAGTTGGGGAGATGATGCCCCTGAGGGTCTCCCCCAAAAGGGAGGCTAAAGGAGTCCTCACTGAAGAGCATTTTCAAATCAGAAGTGATAACCCCCGCTAAGTCTTGACCTGGGGAGCCAGCAGGCAGCCCCGCCCCCCAGGGTTTGCCCAGCCCAGTCCTTGAGAGTGCAGCAGGAGGATGGGGAAGCCAGAAAAAAATCCCCAAATAAGGCTCACCAGAGGCACCCTGAGGTCCCGCCCCTGCTCTCCTGCCTCCTCCTCCCAGCAGGTGCCATCAGGCACTTACTCAGCCCCCTTATCCTACCATTGCCCAAAATTCCCCCCTTGCTTCCAGGAGGGAGGTGCCCACATTTGTGGCAGCGTCATGAGCCCAGCCCAGCCCTCCACGTGTGTCCGTCCCTTCGCTGTAGCCTATCACTGTACGGGGTGGCAAGGAGCTCTGTGATGGGGACACTGAGCCTGAAAGAGCTTCATGAGACCTGCTGTCCCTGGCCCAGCCTGCTGCCCCCGGAAAAGGGTGACGTGAGCCACAGCGCAGCCCCAGGGTGGGCTCCCAGAGGCCACGTGCAGCCACGTTCTCTCGGCTCCCTGAAGCCCTGTGACAGCCCCCAGGCTGGATTCCAGGTCTGGGCAGAGGAGTCATGGTCCCCACAGGCCCCCTCCCCCAAGCAGGCCCCACCTTGTTCTTCAGGTCCTCGATGGTCAGGTAGTAGTGGCTGTAGTCGCGGGCAGGCCCCGGGGCCTGCTTCTGGTACCAGTCACGGATCTTCACCTCCAGCTCAGCGTTGGCCTGCTCCAGGGCGCGCACCTTGTCCAGGTAGGAGGCCAGGCGGTCGTTGAGGTTCTGCATGGTGGCCTTCTCACCTCCCGCCAGCAGCCCATCAACTCCCCCAAAGCTGCCGCCATAGCCACCGCTGGAGCCGAAGCTGTAGCAGCCGGAGTAGCTGCTGCTCCCGAGGGCACTGCCCAGGCCACTGGCAGACCCCAGCCTGCAGGAGCCAGTGCCCAGGCTACTCGACAGCCGGCAGGAGGTGCGGGACGAGCCGCCCCCCAGGCCGGAGGAGCCCTTGATGGAGCTGGAGGAGGTGAACTGGCGGATGGTGGTGGTCATGTTGGTGGTGGCAGTGGCGGACGGGCAGTGAGCCGACGGGTGAGAGAAGCCTCAGGTGCTTGTTGCTGCTGGGGCATACCTGCCTCCTTTATAGGTAGACAAGTGGGCGGGCACAGCGATTGCAACAGGTTTGCTCCCCTGTTTCCATTCCCCTGGGCTTTCATCACCCCTGGAGGCCTGCCAGCTCCCAGGTGGCTGCAGGCCCCCTCCCCTCCCACCAGCGGGGCTTTGCCTCATTTCTCCGAACCCCCATGCTGGGCGTCTGCATGTGCGTGTGCGTGTCTCTGGTCCCAAGCCTGTCACCTGTGATTCAGGCAGGCCCTCCAGCTATGCTTTCCCATGACCTAATACGGAGAAGAGAGGCAGGACGTCACCATCGCAGAGCCCTCCCTGGCAGCTGCCACACTAGCCCTGCCAGCCTGGCCCCTGCGTCAGGTAGGGAGACGATTGGGGAACCCGGCAGCCCCCCCACCTGGGGTTACTGTCCTTCAGTACACGCCACGCCCACAGCCCTGTCCCTCGGCTGGGTGCTGGGGAGACAGCGAGGACTGAGCCCTCATCCCACCTTGGAAACTGAACGGAAACCTCACAACACAGTAACACTGTCGGGTCTCAGGTGACCGCCCCATTTTATAGGCAAGGAAATGGGGGCTTGAGTGGGACAGAGTCCCCACACACCTGTAGAACTGAGCTGGCGGAGCCTCATGCCTCATCCCACAGCCGCAGACCTCACTCCCAAGGGGGGCTCTGGGAACACCGGCCCCCCTCAGCACAGCCTCACACCAGGGAAGCCCCCCAGGGGCTACAATTCCACCTGGCCAGTTTTCTGACCTGCCCTATCCCTGCAACTCCCTGGGGACCCACCCAAACCTTTCCCCACCTCCCTCTAACAGGTGGGGGTCCAGGATTTGAGGGCACAAAGAGAAGCCCAGCTGCAGGATGCAGAAGTGACAGCTGGTAGAGAAGCACCAGGGTGCAGGAGAAGTGGGAGAACCAAAGATCATGCCCCTCTCCACCTTCCCTAGCACTCCTGTACCCCAAGAGGCCTTGGGGTAAGGTGAAGGGTACACACCGTAGGTCCCAGCCTAAAGACACTACCCAAGAAGGGCATCTTCCCAGAAACCTCCCAGCCATTTCCACCCCCCCTACACACACACACACAGCCTTCCCCAGATGCCCCCCTGAGGCGGACCCAGGAGGGACCTGAGACATCCTACGGCTCTACTCTGCCCTGCCCACCACCTCCAGCCCGGCCCAGGTCCCAGGGTCCCTCCCAGCAGGCTCCTGGGCGGAACATGGTCGTGTCTCAGACTGCCGGTGGCTTCCACTCCCCAGACAGGCCCAGACAGCCCCCGCCAGCAGTGGAGAGATTCCCCAATAGCCTGGCAGCTGCCAAGCCACCAAAGCAAATAGGACGCCCCCCACGCTGACATGCACAGCAGCCACCCCGCCCCACGCACACCCCCGACTTGGGCAGAGCCGGTCTGGTTTCCTGCTGCCACCTCCTCTTGCCCATCCACGCCCCAGATCCCTCCTCAGGGAAGCCCCCTGCTCAGCCTCTCTCCACCAGACCTACGGGGGCGAAGGCAGGAGTTTTCTCTGATAGGCGTGGTTCCTTGGAAAATCTAAGGGCCCTCCCAGGGACCAGCCAAAGGCAAAGAGGCCCCAGGGGCTGATTCTCAGAAACTTTTCTAGCTTGTTGGGCTGTCCCGTCCCGCCCGCCCCCCACTCAAGTCCTTCTGCCTCCTTCCCTCTCATCCTCCCAGGAGCCCCAGGCCTGACTAGGGTGGGTAGAGCAGGTTGGCAGGTGGCAAGTGCCACCCAAATATTTAAACTCTCCTCCTCCCCATCCCTCAGCCCCCACTGGCCCAAGCCAATGACCACACCAGATCACACTTGAACTTCAGGCAAAGCTTTAATAGCAGTCACTGGGGCAAACTCAGGAGGCCCCCTCCGAGAGGGGCTGCGAGAAGCAGCTACAGAAAGGCAACAGCACTTGGGCAGTGGCCCAGACAGGCACCCGGGGCTCGGCAGTGGCGTGCTAGGAGCTGGAGGTGATGGCTGCCCCGTGACCTTCAAGGCTGGGCTCTTGCAAGTGGGAAGGGGCCTCAGTGGGTAGAGCGATGGACCTGCTCCCGGGAGGAGACCACCTTGCCATCCTGGACTTCCTCCACAATGGTGCGCACCTGGCGGCTGGTCACTGTGGCTGCAGACGGCAGAGTGGGGCGTGCGGGGCACCTCAGGCCAGAGCCCCACCCCCAGTCTCCCACACCGTCTGGGCAGGAGGAAGACTCTTACCTTCCCGGGTGGGCTGTGAGGCCAGGGATGAGGAGTACTGGCTGGCCAGGCTGCAGGAAGGGAGAGGGGTACCTGTCAACCTAGGGCGCTGCCTAGAAGCCCAGGCCCCTGTGAAGAGAAGTACTGGGAAGGCCCAGGGTGAGAGGTGCCAGCAAATCAGACCCATCACAGCTGGGAAAGCGTGGAAGAGAATGGTGACCACAAGGGTCGAAAGGCAAAGGCCCGGAGGGCAGGGGTAAGGGAAGAGAACACCCCAACGGGAGGCCCAGAGGCACTTCGCAGCTAACCAGGGATGTACAAGAAGCCAAGCAAGTGGTCGTTCCATATCTAGAAGGGCCTAACAAACAGACTCAAAGCAAGGAAGACTGTGGTTAGACTATAGATGGACTTCACCATCTTGGGGGAACAAAAGAGCTGGAATGCATGACTAAGCCTGGAGACTCAGACTCAGGATATTTTCAGCCCTTTCACGGCAGGGCCCAGATCCACCCTCCTAACTCCAAACCAGGCCGCCACCCTGCTCCTCATCACATCCTGGGTAATAACGTCACCAACTACAAGTGATCATTACCCAGGCCTTCATGTGCTCACTCAACACTTACTGAGTCCCGCTGAGAGCCCAAACACCCCTGCCTTCCTGCAGGCCTGCCCAAGGCCCTGCTCCAGCCTTCCGACAGGTGCCCCGGACCCAGGCTGGCCTCGCTGACCCATTTCTCTCTCTGCAGCCAGAGTAATGGTCTGAGACATCTTGATCATACCCATCCTGTGCAAAATCCCTGCAGCACCGGGAGGCCCACACCATCTAGTCCACGTGCTTTAATGCGGCCTTCAGCACTCCTCAGGGCGGACCCCAGCCAGTGATCTCAGTCTGGCCCCCCTGCAAGCCTCCCAGCTCCTCTGGCCTTTGCTGGTGCAGCGGCTGCAGCTCGAACGTCCCTCCCTGGGTAAAGCCGTGAGGCCACTTGAGCAGAAAGAAGCCCAGGCGCCCGCACTCACTGGGCGTCCTCGCCCTCCAGCAGGCGGCGGTAGGTGGCGATCTCCTGCTCCAGCCGCGTCTTCACGTCCAGCAGCACCTGGTACTCGTGGTTCTGACGCTCCATGTCACAGCGCAGCTCGGCCAGCTGCTGCTCGATGCTGCTGATGAGCCCCTGCAGCTGGGCCAGTTGGGCCCCGTAGCGTGCCTCGGTCTCCGCCAGGCTGCCCTCCAGTGATGCTTTCTGTGGGCCAGGGTGTAGGTGGATGAGTGAGCCTAGGATGGTGCTCTTCCCCACCCAGAAGGGAGCCCTGCTGTGTTAGATTGTGGGTGCAGCCAGCATGGCGGGACGGTAACAAGGGCTGAGCCGGGGGGAGTTTACGGAAGCCCTACCATGCTGAGCTGGGACTGCAGCTCAATCTCCAGATTCTGCACGGAGCGGCGGAGGTCCGTGATCTCTGTCCTGCTGCTCTGCAGGGCCTCGGTGTTGGTAGCCACCTCGCGGTTCAGCTCCTCCGTCTGGAAGCAGGACCAGCCCCTGGGGCTTGAGGAGGCTTGTGGGGGTGGGGCAGAGGACAAGGGCCACCCCCGAGTCCTGACCTCCCGGACTTGCTACCCCAGCACCTCGCTGGCCTCTGTGGGGCCCCAAACACCCCTGCACCCACAGGCACCCTCTTGCCCACACAGGAACATAGGGAATCACTCCACTTTGAGGTTATTTGCATTGGTTACTCCTCCTGAGGGCAAGTCCTGCTTGAAGACAAGCCCTGAGTGTTAGTTTTTGCGTGCCCGTCACTGCCCAGGGGGCTATAGCTGCTCAGTGCATGTTTTCTAGGGTATGTGTCATGCATCCAAACACACATGTCTGCAAAGGCCTGTGCAGGAGAAGCCCTCGCTGTGGGTGAGGGGACCTGGATCTGTTCCCCAGGCGACAGCGGAAGGTTGGGTGAGCCCGAGGCCTCTCTGAGCCTCACAATCTGCATCCAAACATGAGGGCCGGTCCAATTTGTTTCCGAAGGTCCTTCCAGATGGGACCGGCTGTGGAGCTACACGCTTTCCAGCCCACACTCAGCACACGGCACAGGCATGCACACATGTGCGCACACCTGCTCGCTCACGGCCACCCACCTTGCTGAAGAACCAATCCTCGGCGTCCTTGCGGTTCTTCTCCGCTATCTTCTCGTACTGGTCGCGCATCTCGTTCAGGATGCGGCTCAGGTCCACGCCGGGGGCGGCGTCCATCTCCACACTCACGTCCCCGCCCACCTGGCCTCGCAGGGCGTTCATTTCCTGGGCAGAGAGGAGAGCAGGGGTTCACCCATGGCCATCCTGGGGAGGGACCCTGAGGCCTGCCTTCTCCACCTCAGGGAGACAGGTGCCCATGACAGACAGACACAGACAGGCCAACAGCTCCTCACCCCGAAGGTGGAGGCAGATGTCACATCTCAAATGTGCCGGCCGTGGACATAAAACATCTTCCCCAACACATACTCCGTGTCTACCCCCAGCGTGTGCTGGGGCAAGAGACATGGCTACCCTCTGTCACGGCAGGGAGGACCCAGGACAATTTCACTCACCATGCTTGTCACCCACTGCGAACCACAAGGCACAGCAGGGTGAAAGCAGCCCCAAGTCAACTGGGAGGACCAGACCTCTTTAGGAAATGCAATCTCTATCGCCAGCCTCAAAGCCAACTAGAGACACTTTCTGGGCTCCTGCTACTCCAGGATTGGGCTCCCCTAGCTCAGACCAGCCCAGAGGTGGGCTGAGGAGGGAGCCACAGGCTCCTTAGTCCCCCTGCAGGGTCTGGGGTTGACAGTTCTCTGAAAAAGGAGCTGGGAGAGGTGGCTGAGCGGTGGAGTTGGACCTGGAGGTGGACATGGGTCAGACGGATTGGAGGGCAGCTGCCCATGCAGCCTGGGAAAAGTCCCTCGACCCCTCCGAGCCTCAGTTTCTTCCCTGGTGAAGGGAAGAGTGAGCACCCTCCTCCCAGCGCCGGTGTCAGTATCAGCTGAAATAAATAACTGCTGGGACTCACGATGTGCTGGACGGGTGTTTGTTGTTCTATCACCATTATAATTAATTGCGATCACTAGCATGCACTAGATTGATTTGTTCCTTAGGTACTTAACTGCCACCACACAAGGGGCTGTGCCTGAAGGGACATGGGAAGTAGCTTTGTGAAGAGAGGGCCCTCCACGCCTCATCCAGGGACCTCTAAGGGTCGCCCAGGTCAGGGCCAGGCACCCGCCCTGGAGGGGCCCTGGATGTGGAGCGTGGCCCCAGCCCAGGACAATCTGGAGGCTGCAGCCTGGCTTGCTCCCAGACACGTCTCTCCTGCATTCATTCCCAATTTGGCCTCACCTCCTCGTGGTTCTTCCTCAGGTAGGCCAGCTCCTCCTTCAGGTTCTCAATCTGCATCTCCAGGTCAGCTCTGGCCAGGGTCAGCTCGTCCAGCACCCTGCGCAGGCCGTTGGTGTCGGCCTCCACGCTCATGCGCAGGTTCAGCTCCGTCTCGTACCTGGCAGGGGCGGAGGCATGAGCCACGGAGGGTCACCAGGCCAGCCCTCGTGCACATAGCTGGCTCTGTGAGTGCAGGGCTGGGCCCACTACCAGCGGCCCTAGAGGCCCAGACTCACTTGGTACGGAAGTCATCGGCGGCCAGGCGGGCATTGTCGATCTGCAGCACCAGGCCGGCGTTGTCAATGGTGGCCGCCAGGATCTGGGGGGATGATGCGCTCCATGAGCAGGCACCCTCAGCATCCCCGGGAAGGCCCTGAAACACCCCTCTTACAGCCCTTTGGAGAGTGTGCCAGAGTGAAGGACGGTCCCTGTGGTGTGGTCTCTACCTCTGAGGACCCTCCTGGGGGACTCTCAGAGCGGTGGGGGCACAATGACAGGAGAGAGACCCCTATGTACCCTCAAGCACCATGGGGTCACTCGTCTAAGCCACGTGGACCTCACTCCCTCTTTTCTACCTAACTTTACCTCTTGATTCAGTTGCCACCCCCTCCAGGAAGCCCTCCTAGATTTCCCAGCTGGCTCCCCCTTCTGGACACACCTCCCCCCTTGCCCTTCTCTTTCATGGCACTCCTCCCAAGTGTGATTTTTCCACGACTTTTTTGGTTACTTCCCCTCCATGAACTCTCCATGAGTTCTAGGGAACAAGGCCTTGTCTGTCTCACTCCCTTCAAACTCCTCAGCCCTGGCCCAGGTACCTGGCCGGGAGTTGGCCCCCAGGAAACACTTATGTGATTAATTGGCTAATTAACGAGGTTACAACTCGCCGCACTGCAAACCTAGGGCAAAGCTTTCTTTTCCCATGGAGTCATCGGGAGGTTTAAATGAGAACATGGAAGACTCTGGAAGGAGCAGAAGGTTAGTCATGACTGCGGCTTACAGTCGTTGTTACTGTGAGAAATGCCCGAGAGAAGCTCCTATCAAGGGCCTAGGTGTTGGGGGTAGAGAGCGAGGCCCAGAGGAGCAGAGTAATGGGTAGAATTTGGAACGTTTTCAGGCCAAGGGCTGAAGGGTAGGAGGTGGAAGAGGGGGAAGCCCTTGCAGGCTCATCCTGGGTCTGGGAAGTGACCTGCTCAGGCCCCATTTCATTTCCAGGGCCAGTTTCTCACAAACCAGGCCTCAGTGGGTCCCTCCTGCTCACCTCCCTGCTCAGGATGTTCATTGGGCCCAGCAAGGGGCAGCTGCAAACACCCCTGAGGGGCACAGTGACTCAGAGAGACAGAGGTCTGGTGCAGAGTACACTGGGGTGCACTGGGCATTGGTGCTGAGGAGCTGGCTGACCCCAGATGGAATCAGGACACTGACTCACCACGGCTCCCCCGGGTTGCCCACTGCCCAGACAAAGCCCAGTATCTGATCTGGCACTCCCCGCAGTTCTGCTTCCAGGGGGCAATTGCAGGAATTCCCTGACTGGCCCAGGTCTCAGGAAAGAGCAGGCAAAGCCCCTCGAAAGCAGAACCACGCCTGGTCCTCCACCAGGAAACAGAGCAGGCCTGACCCTCGGGGACCCAGCCGGCCCCACCCCTGCTCCCCCCAAGCCTGGCCCTCTGCTTCTCTTTGCCCTCTCACCTGCCTCTGAGGGTGGCAACACAGGAGGACCCTCCAGGGGCAGGTTTGTGGAGAAGACCCCAGGACCACGTTCACAGAATGCCAAGGCCGTGTTCTTAGAGGTCACGAGTGTTTGAGAAAGAGGGCGGGAGACAGCTGTCTCCTTCATCAGACTAAGAGATTCCTTCCCTTGGGAGCTTTCGGTCTGAGTAGAAAGACACAGCTCCTTCCTTCAGGGACCCTCCTCCCAATCCACAAGGAGAGACACAACCTCTGCCCTCAAGGACCTCCAGAGTGAGCATGATGGAGGCAGTGAGGAGGACCCACAACAAAAGCCGCCATGAGAACGTGCCAAACAGTGAAATCAGCACAATGAACAGGGCATAGGTTGGACTTCAAAGTGCTGAAGGGACCCCAAGGTCTTGGGATAAGAGGCAAGTGCCATCCATCCATCCAAGAGGACTGCCTGGAGGAGGTGAGGCAGACAGGCAGACCCAGAGAGGGATGGAATGTGGAAAGGAGAGGCCCAGACTCATCTCCCAGCAGTCAACATTAAACTCTTCCCCACCTCTATGCCTTTGCCCACGCTGTTCTCTGCACCTGGAATGCCATCTTCAGTGTTCTGAAGCCTTCCCTGCCCACTCCTCCATCGCCTGCCCCAAATACACTCCTTCCAGAAACGGAGAACTCCAAACACCCTCCCCACAGGGGACGTCCTCCAGGCCTGAGACCAGTGACTGGCACAGGGCTAGGTTCCAGGCCAAGTGAGTGAATGATGGATGGAGACCTAAGACAGAAATGTTCACAAAGGCCCAGAGTTGGGATGGAATGAGTCAGAAGCAGGCACTAAGGACAGAGAGCAGAGGGCAGGGAGCTGGCTGGTCCACATACCTTGTTCCTCAGCTCCTCGATGGTCTTGAAGTAGTGGCTGTAGTCTCGGGTGGGCTCGGGGCCCTGCTTCTTGTACCAGTCTCGGATCTTCAGCTCCAGGTCGGCGTTGGCCGCCTCCAGGGCGCGCACCTTCTCCAGGTAGGAGGCCAGGCGGTCGTTGAGGTTCTGCATGGTCTCCTTCTCGCCGCCCCCCAGCAGAGCATCAGACACACTGACGCTGGGGCCATAGCCCCCACCCAGGTTGCAGGTATAGCCCCCACTGTAGCCACCTCCCAAGCCCGATGTGAAGCGGGATGAGGTAACTGACATATTGCCACAGCTTCCGGCTCCCAGGAGGCTAGGGGCTCGGCAGGTGCCCCCAACACGGACCGTGGACATCCGAGAGAAACCCCCAGTGGGCACAGAGCTGGAGGTTGAGAACTGGCGGATGCTGCTGGTGGTGGCGGCCATGGTGTCCACGGGTCAGGAGCAGTGTCTGGTCTGGACGGAGACCCTGGACAGCCCTTTATAGCCAGGCTATTGCTGGGCTGGGCCCCTGGCCCTTGAAGTCAAAGCCAAAACCCCAGCCATGTAATCTGTTCCTATATCAGCCGCCCACGGCCTGGGGCTCAGGATGGATGTGCTGACTGCATCCCCCTGCCCCCTCCCCTGCCAGAGCCTGGCCTGGGCAGGTGCCCCTCTTGGAAGCCCATTGTTTAGAAACAAAGGTGGTGTTGGAGCTGCAGCCCCAGGGTAGGGTGATCCTCCATCCTCAGCAGCAATTAGCCTCTGAGCTCATTCTTGAGGAGTTGGAGAACCCACCCAGCCCTGGCAGCCAGAAAAGGCCCAGAACAAGGCTCCACAGGCCTGAGGCCTGGAGGCTGCACTGGCCCCTGACCCAGCATTCCTGGTCCCCAGGGAGAGGGTGCAGAGACTCAGAGTGATGCCCTCATCAGGTCCAACGTGGCCCTGAGGAGCCTCCCAGGCCGAGAAGGAGGACCCGCCTCTGACCTGGGGAGCCCCCAGGTTTCTGGGGTCATCCCAAGTCTGTAGCCCTGGCCTGGGGAGCCCCTCATCTAAGGGAACTAGACATAGTGCTGACCTGAAGGAGCTTTGGATCCAAGTCTTAACAGGAAGTCAATTCATGAGCCTCAGTTTCGTCATTTGGGAAATGGGAGTAATTCCTGTCTCCCACAGTTCCTGAAGGAATCTGGAGAGCTAGTGACAGCAGTCACACTGGGACTGACAGAGGACGAAGCCAGAGGGTTAGGGTGGCCACTTGTGCTCATCATCCCCCAGTATCTGCAGAAAGCCATTCCCGAGCACCCCCCCCACCCCCCACAGGAGGCACGAGGTGGGAGAAGCAGAACCTGCAGGGCAGGGTGCCCCTCGGTCAGCGCCGCACCTGCACCCTGCGAGGTAGCAGTGCAATCCCACATCCTGGAGGCTGGTATCCGCCACCACCCGACAAAGAGATTACCAGCCTAATCTCTGTGGCGCTAATGATTTAGGTGCTGCCAGGACACTGGCGTCTGCACCGGGCCTGTCTGCACCAGGAGCTTCCAGGGGTGGCCAGGGCCCATGGGATGGGCAGGGGAGGGCGAGCCTGGCTCTGCAAGGAGCTTGCGGGTGGCCTGGGCATGCTGCCACACACAGGGACAGGGAGGGAGTCAGGCTCTCCGGCGGCTGGGGCTGCTAAGATGAGACTACTGGAAAGACTTCCGGCTCAGAAGGTGGGTGGCCTCTCATGCATGCAAAGGTGTCTCCTGGCTTGAAGGGTGGGGACAGCAAGAGCTACCTGGGAGAGGACGGGCGAACCCCAATCCCATCCTGCTCCGCCCTACCTAAGAAGTCTGGGGGTCCCGAGGGTTGCTGGGGGTGGAGGGAAGGGTCTCAAAGCCATGGTCAGAGCACCAGGCCTGTTTCCTGGGGTTAAACATCAGGAGGGACTTCCAGGCACTCCAAGACGGTCTTGGGGGAGGAGAGGGAACCAACCCTCCTGAGGTCACCTGGGTGGGCAGGCCAGAGGCAGGCCTTGCCCCAACTGGCCACCTGACATGGAATGGCATGCAGTAAAGAAAGACCCTCCCCACCTACTACTACAGCCACACTCCCCAAGCCCCGTCCCCCAGGGGCTGACTGGCTTCCTCCATCCTCCCTCCAGGCAGGGAGTGCCCACCTTCCAGCACTGCATCTGGAGCTGATGGGGGTGGGGGGGGGGCGAGGCCATGCGGCACCAGCCCCCTTCAGCATCTTTCCCTAAAGCCCACCTCCAAAGCCCCCAGACCTTAGCCTTGAGGCCCAGTTTGAAGGGGCAGAGAATCTATCAACCGTTCTCCCTCCCTTCAAAATCGAGGAGACCTCAGCCCCCATCACCACCATCTGCCCCTCTCCAGCTTCCTCTCCCCTGATATCAGGCTGCACGCCCAGATCTGGGCCTCTGTTTTGCACACCCTCCCCCAGCCAGGCCTGCCCCAGGTGGGATCCCCTTCCTCCTCTATTCTGTTTCCCCAGCCTCTCTCCTGGGGCCCCAGGCCTACCCCACCCAGTGATGATTTCTGTCTGGCTCAGAAGGGGGCCCGCCCCCACCCCCCCAGCTGTGGGAGATGTGAAACATTCCTAGGGCTCCTGGGAGCCCCCTCCCAGGAAGGAGAGTCAGAAGCAAGGGTCCCCCAGTGGTCCTGTCACCAGGTGCTCCCTCCCTAGGGACAAGCAGACACAGCCACCATTCTCTGACTGGTTTCCAGTCAGAGGAGATTGGGGTAGACCCAAAACAGAGGACGCAGACACCTGCAGACACCTCAGGTCTCCAGGCAAAGCCACAACAGCACCCGAGGCCCCTCCCTCCAAAGGGAGGTCAGAGTGCCCCAGATGGGACCCAGGGCAGCAGGGGCAGGCAAAGCAGGAAGGGAGGGCCAGAACAGATGGGGCACTCAAAGGCTGGAAAATTTTGGTTCAAGGTCATAGTTCATGAGCCTAGTAGCTGATGGGTGTGAAAAGCTATCAGTTCACGAACTGCAGGTACAGCCCACCCAGGACACCACGGCGATTGACCTTTGGGCTCCACAAGAGACCGCAAGCCATTGAGGTGGCATCCAAGCCATTGTGTTCCAGGGAGAGGCAGTCAGCGGAGGGAAGGATGCTCAGGAAACTGCCGGACCGCAGCTTGTGTCTGATTCACCTCTTTCCTGAGTCCCAAATCCCTCACCTTTGCCCCCTCATAAAAGGGCTGGCTGGAAAGGAAACGTCAGACGGTCTGTTAGGCTACAAGCCCGCCATCTTCTCAGATCGCCGGCCATCTGAGTAAAGCGCCCATAAAGATTCAATCCCTGCCTCTGCTTATTGGGTCTGGTAGGTGCCAGGCAGCCCGAACGCCGGCTTTTCCAGTTTCAGAACCAGCGGGAATGGGTGGGGTGGAAATCCGGGAAGCGGAGCCTGGGCCTGACAGAGACACAGATGGAAACTCTCTGCTTCCCTCGAGCTGGCTGACTGCCTCCTTCCGGCTGCCTTTCCTCCCTCTCCTCCTTTTCCCTCCCTCACCCCCTTCCTTGGCCTGAGGGAGGTATGAGGGAGCTAAGGGGACAGCAGCCCAGGCAGGTTCCCCTTTCAGGCCTGGGGGACCTCCTGGCTCCTTCTGCCTTCCAGACCCCAGCCTCCCAGCACCCTGGGGCCCTGTCCCACCTGCCCATCTGTGTATCGCCCTCTGTGCCCCTCCAGGCATGCTGCTCACTCTCAGTCCCCTTATTGGTACCTGCTCTTCAATGCTCGTGAGAAATTTCCTCCAGGGGCAGGTGTGGCCCAGGCTCCTCAAAAGAAAAGCTTTGTCTCTCCCCTCAGATGGACACTTCCTCGAGGCAGCAGCTATGTCCAACCCCCAGCCTGGGAACTGGCTTGTGGTGGGGGTTGTGTTGCCGCAGGGGAACTCTGGGGATATTTGGAGCATGGCCTGTCTCCTTCTTCCTTCACATAACACAGCTGGGAAGAAGGGGGTTCTCTTGGCTCTCCGTCATGGTGCTGACCACCCAGGCTACCACCCTGTGCCCCTCATGCCTGACCAAGGCAGGAGAAGGGCGGGGCGGTGCTGGAGGATGACCCGAGGAGGGAGGAACAGAGGAGAGAAGACCAGAGGGCAGGGCCAGGGCAGGGAGCACTATGGGAGGGAGGGAGGCAGAGGGGCCTTCACACCCAGGGCTCTCATCCCAAGGTCCACACCAGGAAGGGAGGTCATCCACCCCTTCCAAGGGGGAAACAGGATAGAGCAGTGGCCTGTGCAGAGGCCCAGGCTCCACGGAAACCCAGCCAGCTCCTCCGGTCAAGCCTCACCTCCTGCCTGAAACTGACCCAACCCACTGGCCGAGAGCGAGCTCCCTCTGCTGCACTTCACAGCCCCTAGTCCCTGCTGCCTACATTTCACGTGCGAAGCACTTTCCCAGCAAGGTTTGATGGGGACCACAGCTCCTAACCTTGACAACCCCCAGGGTCAGACCTATGTCCCTGTGATGACATACACACTCCCCCAGGCCATGCTAGTGCCACTGAGCTCTAGCCACTCCCACTTGTGTGAGAATTACTGGAGGTGGATCTGCTCCCCTTCGAGGATTATAATGCTTTGCCTTATCTCTGACCCACTGCAAGGTCTAACTCAGTGCACTGTACACAGTAAGTGCCCAATTGATGCTTGCTGCACAGACGCAGGCGGTGAGAGCCCAAAGCTGGACGTCATTCAGCTCCATTCACTGCCCGGTGTCAGTTACCAGGCCGGGCGCTGAGAACTCAGCACTGAGTCATCCAAGCCCTGCCCAGCAGGACCGGAGTCGGAGTCGGGTGAGCGAGAGCCAGACACACAAACAGCCCATCACAGCCGTGTTGTTTGGGCAGCGATAAAGGTATGTTTACACAAGCACCTGGGAGGAGCCGGAGGGAGCAACTCATTCCGACGGGACCTCTGAAGACGGTTTCACAGGGAGGGACAGCAAGGCTGGGTTTTGGAGCCGGGGCAGGGCTTTGCCAGGCAGAGAAAACCCAATGAGAAATCATCCAGGCGAGCGTGTTTGGGGACCACCAGCAGACGTGTAGGCGGATCAGTACTTCCCAGGGAGGCAGTAGGAGTGCTAAGGAAAACGGATCTCATAAGGACCCGCCTTTGGCTGCTAGCAGCTGAGTGCCTGCTCTGTGCCGGGCACTGCCCTAGGCTCTGAGTAGAAGGTGGTGAACATATCAACAGCATCTTTGCTCTTATGGAGCAGGTATTCCCGCGGGAGAGAGGGGTGATCATCAAAGCAGGGAACAATACGTTCTCGAGGGAAACATAAAGGGGAGTCTGAGTTCGGGGGGCCAGGAAAGGAAGTCCTCTCCTAGGTAACATTTAAGAGGGCAACTGACCCTGGCCGGAGCGACCAGTTGGTTGGACATCGTACCGCAAAGCCAAAGGTCACCAGTTCGATTCCCAGTCAGGGCACGTGTCTCAGTTTTGGGTTCAGTCCCCAGTCAGGGCCCAACAAGAGGCGACTGATAGATATTTCTCTCTCGCATCGATGTTTCTCTTCCTCTCTTTCTCCCCACCTTCCCCTCTCTCTAAATATAAATTAATAAAATCTTTAAAAACAAAAAAAAAAGAGGACAACTGACTAAGAAAGGAGCCAGCACAGGGAAAGGCATTCCAGGCCAAAGTGAGCGCAAAGGCCCTGAGGTCGGACCGAGGTGCCCCTTTTCTGACAACGGGAAGAAGGGCCAGTGCGGCTGGATGGGGTAAGCAAGGGTCAGAGAGGGGCAGGGCCGACCCCGCAGAGCAGAGATTCTTATCCCCGATGCAACAGAGCTGGGCCCGGGTGATGCTAACGAGAGCCAGGGCAAGGGACACCCTGGTCAGTCCTCGCTTGTTTTACCGCAGGCTCCCCAGAGCCCCTAACAAGCTAATGGGCACGGTGACCCTCCAAGGAAGGCTGAAGTGCTACGTGCTTCCCAGACTTCTCCACCCATGGAGCCACTTCCAGGAGGAGCATCTGGACCTAGGGTCCCTGGGAACCCACTTTGGGAATCTCTGGACCAATTCGCAGGGCATGGAAGCGGGAGCAGTAACTGGAGCACCGGCTAGAAGGGGAGACAGCCGTGAGGGGTGCACCAGAGAGTCTGGCTGGGCCCTGTAGCAGCAGGGAGTCTCCCAGGCCTTGCTGAGCTCTGTTTTGTTTTACGTGTGTCTGTTTATAAAGATTTTACTTATACAAAAGGGATGTTACTGATCTCATCAACGCCTCTGTTTCCCAATTGATAATTTCTCTCGGCGAGCCCCCTCATGTTTCTTCAATCTGTCACGGCCAGGAGCGATCCTTTCTTTCCTCCTCTCGCTACCAAAGAGCTCTCTGCTCTCCGGCTTCCTTTGCTTTGAGAAACAAGGGCGACATCAGCCTCCCGTAAACGTGCAGCGTGCTGGGCTTTTGCATCTACCTCCTTCGGGGAAATCTTAGCAATGGGATTACGGGGTTAGAGGGTAAATCCATGTTTTACTTTGGTAACTATTTCCAAGTTTTCTTCCAGAGTAAAATGAAATGCTATCTGAAGTTTGCCTTCAGATACTCTAACTTCCTTCACAAAAGATGGTAAGGAGAGAGAAGGAGAAACAAGAATGGCAGCGTGTGACAACCATTAAAGCTGGGTGACAGGCATACGGGAGTTCGTTTTGTGATTCTCTCTACTTCTGTGTCTATTGGAAATTTTCCACAGGGAAAAAAAATGTCTTCTTGCAAAGTTCTCCCAGCATCCACTCCCACCAGCCATGAATGGTGGTGACTTCCCCCCCGCCCGACATCCACCGGCACTGGGTCTCATCAACCTTGGACAGTTTGTCTATTACTGTTGCCCAATTTTTGTCTCTTTGATCCCTGAAAAAGACCTCTCTTTTTCGGTTGTTTCAGTTTTCGGTTTTCATTACTTTAATTATGAGTGAGATCGAACATCCTTCCCTGTGCTCTTTGGTCTCTTCTTTTCCTTCTTCTTTCTTACGGACCAGCTGCTTGTCTATTCCTTCCTTATTTTTTCTGGGGGCTCTTTTCCTTCCTGACTTATACGAGATTTTGGTAAACATGGGAATGAGAGGCCTTTGGCTCATGGCTTGCAAATGCGTTTTTCCCAGGGGCCGTTGGTCTTCCATTATTTATCCTGTCTTTTTCCAAACAGATGATTTCATTCAAGTCATATTTGCTCATTTTTATCTTGGATGCACCTAGGCACCAAGCAGTTTCAGGAGGGCTCACTTTGGTGATGAGATGAAAGCCGGATGGGGGCCAGGCCTGGAGTGATGGCCTGGGAGAGAGACCAGGGCGAGGGTGGGGGTGAGAACAGGATGTCATGGCCGCCAGGGAGACGGGCCCGAGCAGGGGAGGCACCAGGAAGACGCTGCATTTTTGGTGTGGAGCTGGTGGGTGGGCAGTGATGTCACTGACTGAGACTGGAAGCCAGAGGGAAAAGCCAAGTTCAGAAGAAGGAAACAATTCACTGCTCTCAAAGCACTTGGCACTCTGTGTAGTCACACCTATCGTCACCTCCTCTAGACATGGGAGGTGACCTTTCCTCCTGTTCTCTGTGTCCCCGAAGATTGAGACAGCAAATGGTGCTCCGGAACTACAGAAGTGAGTGAAAAGGGAATGGCTTGAGTCTGAGGGGCCCCTGCCTGGGTGGAAGCGTTAAGAGGTAGAAGGAAGCATTCACAGGGACGTTTTCCTCCATAATTCCACCCCCTGTGCCAAGGAGTGGATGGGGCTGGCCACAGCTTGTCTGAACTGGACCTGACTGTGTCCGCCGGCCCGCTCGTGGAAGGCTTTGTGGCAGAAGATGAGGACTGCGTCTGGTCCTGAGAACTCCAGAGTCCAGCAGCTCCCGGGATGTGGCAGGTCAAAGTCCTCTGCCTCAAGGGGAGTGAGAGAAGCGGAGGCAGTGAGGTCACAAGGAGAATGGCAGAGGCAAGGCCAGAACCCTGGGGAACTTTCTAGGAAGGCCGGCTGGCCCTGACAGACTCTGGCGACCCAAAGGAGCGCCCCCAGAGCAGATCAAGTGGTCACATTTCTGGGGGTGGTTTTGAGGTCACCACCCAGAGAGGGAGGGTGGAGACACTGACCGGACCATGCCTGACCAGGGAGAAGGAGAAGGGGAGAAAGAGGACACTCTGGGGCTCACACTTCACGGATCATCTCTTTTCACCCCTGTGCTTCTTAGCTCCCAAGGGTGAAACCAGAATCCCTCCATCCGGACGGCAGGCCCCTGGGCTTTCCAAGAACGATGCGATTAAATCCCAGCTCGCCAGAGCATCGGCGGGAGCCTCAAAGCTGTGCCGAGAGCGCCCTCTTCTGGCCACTTTGGGTCTGCACCTCTGCTTTGCCATCCTGAAAGGTGTCACTGGGACTTACGGACAAGAGGACTCCACCTGCTCTTCACACCGGCCCTTTCTCCAGGGACCTGGTTTCTCCTCACCATATTAAGAGCCTCCCCTTTTTGTCCCATGACCGCCGTAGCTCCAGCGGCCCAACCCGGGCCACTGTGTCCATTCCCCCTGCCTCCAGGCCCGCAGACACAAAATTCTTTTCTGAAGCTGGCCCGTGCATTATGTCATGCCTTGTCACCACCCCCTCTTCTCCTTCTCAAAAAAATCCTGCCCTGTCCGGCACAAAGCCCTCCTCCCCCACTCCCACCTTAGATCATTTTATTAAACCATTTATCCTAAAGTCAACCATCTTCGCCAGCTTTCCCCAGCCCTAAATGTGAGTGTTGCTGAGGCAGAGCACTCACCCCTCTGTGGGGACCACCCCTTTCCTGCTGCCACCTCTCTGGGGGCAGTGCTTTTCTTGGTACCCACACAGAGTATGGCACTCAATCGGTTCACAACAGATGGGGCGTGTCTGTGTGCAAAGCTTTGTGAGGGCCCAGTGTGCGCATCAGTGTCCTGGCGTGCCCTGTGTGCATTGCACAGTGAGTGTGTCCACCTCTGCGGGGTCTCACAGGGTCCCCTGGGTGGGGCTTCTCACCCAGGCGGCTCACTGCCCAGGGCAGAGCAGGAAAAAGCCCACGTCCCTGCCCCCAGAGGGCAGCACTGAGCCACTCTGGCCTGCCAGCGACCTGCCCCAGGGAAAAGTCTCCTGTCTCACCAGATGCTGGCACCCACAAGGGGTGGCAAGAAGAACTCCGACCTGCAAAAGGAAGTGAGGAAATAACAGCCCAAAATCCAGACCAGCACTAACACTGCAGGGGGAGGGGTGGTGTAGGGAGGGACCCTCGTCAGAGCTTTTAAAATTAGGTGGTAAGTTTATGAGTGTTGATTATATCTTAATTCTCAAATCCTACACATATGTTATAGACCGCATTTTGAATCTATTTGGTATTACTTCTTTTTGCTTAATAAAGAACTGCCTCTAGGAGAGAAAAGACCACTCACCCCTCTGAGTAAACTCGCCTGGGGCCCGCTGAGCCTTTGCGCTCCCTGGGTCTCCCCAGAACTCCTGTGGTGGGTTCCCTGGAGTTGACCTTGGCCTTGGGGAAGCAGAAAGCCCAGCTGCTTCTATTGCCCCGGGTTCCAGTCAGCCCCTTCCAGGATAAACCACAGATTTACACACGGAACAGACTCACATGCACATTCACACATTCTCAGACTCACAGATTCACACTCACAGCTACATCACATTTATTCAGACTCTTACACACTCACCCATGTTCACATACACACTCCACGACTCCCACATTCACACTCACAAGTCTCACAGCCACACTCATGTTGGTCACAGGCTCACCTGGTCACCACCACAGATGTACACACACTCACACACGCTCACAGATTCACACACACACTTATAAGCACATCCACAGACTCATCCTCACACAATCAGCTCACACGCACCTTCGCACAGACTCACACCCACTCACAGACTTACACAAACTCACACTCAAACCCATAGACACACTCATATTCACACTCATACATTCATGCAGACTTGCCCAGCCTCACACGTGAATATATACTCACAGGCTCACACACTCATACTTTCACACACTTGTACACACACCTGTGCACACTTGCACACTTGTGCACATTCACAATCACACAGCCTCTTGCTGCTCATACTTTACACACCCATCCACACACTCAGAGCCACTCACGTACCAGCCCATTAACAATCTTGAGTCCTCACAGGGAGAGAAGGAGCTTGTACCTTCCTTGATCCCAAGAGACTTTTCTGGAATCTTCCCAGGAGACCCCAATCCCAGGGCAGAGGGGCGTTTCTGCTCTAACCAGGGGAAGCAGAAGCAGAAGCAGGGCCAGGACCATGTGACAGCCCTGTAGGCCTCCGAGGAATTCCCCAAACTTCCTGCACTGACATTAGTTCATCTCTCTCTCCCTGACCTACATGAGGGAGGACAGGACGGGGGGACAGGACGGGGGACACGTATCAGATCTTGATCTTGGGGAGCTCTGTCTCCAAGGCGGACACCTGGACCTCACCAGCAGACCCACCAGGGAGGGCATCAAGAACACCTGGCATGTAGGGCTGTGGGAGCTCCTAAGGGGGGCGCCCAAGAGCCCAAGAGTCAGGACAGCCAGGGAGGGGTCCAAGCAGGGACCTGTATGCATAGGGGTCACAGGCGGATACTGGCCTAGGTAAAGGCCAGGAGGCACCAGGGCCTGGGACCTCTGGACAGGAATGAGTCGCCCCAGACAGGGGAGGTGACTGTGGAGGGAGAGATGAGATGGGAGCTGGGCCCAGAGAGGATTGCGGGGGTCAGCCTGTGGGAGGCCCTACATGTCACTGCCGAGGACCGTGACCTTTCTGTCGAAGGCCACAGGACACCCTGACCAACTGTTCAGAACAAAGAAGGACAAAGCCTCCCTGCAGGGGCTGACAGCATGCGCCCAGAAGCTCCAGGCCTGGCAGGTGCCCGCAGGCCCCATCCCAGGAGACAGCTGGCCCAGAGACCCCACCACCAGTCCAGGTTGCAGCCATGTGCTTCCCTGACCCGTCAGAGGAGTCCCCCGTGAGTGCCCGAGGGACTGCCTGTGCAAAGGGTCGGAAAGAAACACACAGCACCCAGAACCCGGGATCTCCAGGAAAAGCAGCCAGCTTCTCCCTAACAGCCTTCCCTAGATAGGCCACTGGCTACAGCCCAGCAAGGGGTAAGGGCATCTAGGGGTACCCCGCAGGAGGAAGAGGGGCTGGGAGGCTGGCAGAGCAGGGCCAGGGGCAGCTGGGGAGAGCCCTGGGTCCCGGCTCCCCTGCTAGGGCCGGTTCCTGAGTGAGGAAGGGTGGGGCTGCTCCTGCCTGCACATTCCAGCTGCTGTCGCACCCTTCCAGCCTGTTCTCACCTGTTCCTGTGACTTCCCAGGCTGCCCTGGACCCAGCTCTCAGTGCCAACTCCCAGAATCCTTCACAGTTCAGAAGCCAGCTACAATGACCCTGATCTGAATGCCTAGACCCCTGCCCTGGAACAACTGCCTCCCCACAACACACACACACACACACACACACACACACACACAGGACAACTGGGCTTTCAGGGCCCGAGGCACTTTCTTCCCCACAAACAGCACCTCTCCAGGACCAACTGCTGCCTTCCTGCCACAAGGCCCTGGACGGGGGAGGGAGAATGGCAGCCACACAGTCCCTAGAGGGTCAGTGGGAACAGGGTCACCCCCAGAACAACAGCCCTAGAGTTCAGTCAAAAAAGGTTGGAGAGGGAGTTCCCCAGCCTAACACCCCCCAGGAGGTCCTGCCCCCAGCTGCTCAGCGGTGGGCTGGCTGGGGCCAGGGCTGCGCCCACCCTGCTCCCCTCTCTCTGCCCCAGGTTCCCTGGCCGCCTGCAGAGGCATGGCGTCCCCATCCAGGCTCATCTCTCAGACTCCCCTCCCACAGCCCTAAGTGTCACCACTCCTGACTTTCCTTGCAGGATGGAATTCCCACACCCACCTTGAGCCCAGAGCCAAGGCCTGTCTGTTCCCACCGAGGCCTGGGAGGGGATTTCTGCAGCCCAAGCTGCCCTGGGCCTGCCCAAGAAAGAGCCCGGCCCTGCCTGCTGCAGGCGCATGATGGAGGTGACCAGCCCAGGCCCCACAGGCTGAGCTCAAAACTGCTGAGGCCACAGAGCAGGGGACTGGGGCCAGTGAGGGGGCAGAGTGGGGAAGGGCAGTGACAGAAATGCTGGCTCCTCCAGCAGCACTCAGAGGAAAAGGGTGGACAGTGAGCAAAGTCCCCGAATTCCAGACTTGAGGCCTGTCTGGTAGAGGCTGATGCAGAAGCTGCAGGGCTGGGGTGGGCCGGGCTGGGGGACCCCGGTGGGGAAGCAGTGGGGTCCCAGCAGAGCCCCACACAGGTCCCAAAGCAATTCCTCAACCTCAAGGTCACATTTCCACCCCAAGAGCCCAGGGGCCTTGGCAGGTGGGAAGCTCCTGTCCTCCTTCCACAGGAGAGGAAACGGAGGCCCAGAGAGAGGAAGCAGACTGTGGGCAGGACCTCACAGGTGGCAGGAACTGACCTTGACTGACCCACACAGAGATCCATCACAGCCCCCTGAGGTCAGTGCAGAGAGCCCAGCAGCAGGTGTGGGGGAAGCAGGGCCAGGGCGGTAGCCCACCGCACAGGTGCCCCCATGGGCACGAGGCCCCACACAGAGCCTCTGTCCCAGGACCCCACTGGGCACCAGAACTCCAAGCTAATGAGGACAAAGCCCTCCCTGAGAGACTGGGGACAACAAACAGAAGCCCCCACCCCCACCCCGCTGCTGCTTCCTGCCCCCACCCCAGCTCTCAGACCACCAACCAGCTGAGTCATGAGCAAGGCCAAGGCCCAAACTATAGCCTGTCTTAAACACCAGCCCCTAGCTCTCCAAGTGCAGAGGCAAAGGGGGGCGCCCGTAGGGGGTGAGCCGGGAGCCCCAACTGCCCAGGCCCTTGTGGGGACTGGGGCTCCAGCAGGCTGCCCCCCCAGCCTGCACCCCACCCAACAAGGATTTGCAAGACCAGCAGTTCCCACACCCTGTTCCCGGCAGCTGCCAGACCCATTCCTTACAAGGCCATGCCGCTGAGCTGGCCCAGGGCGGGTGGAGGGCCTGGGCGGGGCACAGCACACCTGGCTTGGCCAAGCCTGGGCGCACCCTGCATAGGAGGAATGTGGGTGCCTCCCAGGCCAGCCCTGGGAAAGCCGCCACCCTCGTGGCTCCCGCCCAGCCCTGACTCAGCCCAGGTGGGCCGAGAAGCTGCAGCTTCAGCAGGATGAGCCTCTCCCACCCCACCCGCCCCGCCCACCCCACCTGCCTCACACTGGGGACAGGGCCTAATGGAGGGGCCAAGGCACCAGGGCAACGCCCACCAGGCCTTCTTGTTGGAATGGTAGCAACGCTGTTGAACTTGACCCTCTCCTGCACTGCCCGGGATCTGCTCACAACAGATCCCCAAATGTCAGAAGAACTGGGTGCTCTAAACATAGTGACCCAACCCGTGGGGCCTGAGCCCCTCCGCACCAACCTCATCTCTTCACTGAGCCTCGGTTTCCTCATCTGTCAAAGGGGCCGGTGACAGTCCCATCCCGAATTGCAGGGCTGAGGTGGTGGGGATTTACTGCTTAACCTGGAAGCATTTGACAAGTGGTGACAAATTAATCGTAGCTTTGGCCAGGCCTGGTAACCAGGCAGAGGGCCCGCCAGCTCTGGGAGGCTGCCCCTGCTCAGGGAGGAGAGGCAGCAAGACCCTTGGGCACCCCCTCCCAGAGCAGAAGCTTCGCTGAGCCTCAGAGGCCCCGCTAGCCCCGCGCTCCCAACGGAGCTGAGGGCTCCCATCGGCCCTGCTTCTGTCACCCAGTACTGGTGTCCCAAATTCCCAGGACTGGGGCTGCGTCTCCTCCTCAGACTGGGAGCTCCTAGAAGACTCCCTTAGACAGACGGCTCCCCAGAGACTGAGGCCCCCTGCCATTTCCCATAATCCTGAACCCCGGACAATGGAGACCAAAGGCCAGTGCAGACCAGAAAAACTGTCCTTCCCCTCCCCAGTGCCACCTGGCTTCCCGGGCCCTGACATCCCTCCTGCTTGCCTGTTCAGCCAGCCCTCACACATGATGTTGGAGCTGCCCCATGGTGCCCCCCGACCCTGACCCTGGGAGCTGGGGAACCTCCCATAACCCCCACCAGGATAGAGTCCTGCTGTCGTCAGCCAGGACAGAAGTGTCCCCTCGCACCCAGCCTCCCCTGAAACCTTCCCAGAGCCCTGCTTCGGTCCCCCACTTCTGTCCCCTGATTCAGGCTGGGAGAGGGGCGGGGATTGGGGCCACACAGTCAGAGTTGCTGGGACAACAGCCCTGGCTGGCCCGAGCTTGGGCAGGAAGCAAAGGGTCTCCGGTCTGTGGGGCCCTGCTGCCCCTCCCCCAGCCCCAGCCAGGCTGCCCCATAGCAGGGCATGCAGGCCCAGGTTGGGGTGCGGCGTTGGCAGGACAAACAGTCTCTAGTGCTGGGTGTTGTGCCTTCGTTACCAAGGCGGGAGGCTGGGGACTGGCTCCCTGCCGTGTTTGGGCCCCAGGCTGAATGTGTGGGTGGGAGGGAAGGCAGAGGGTTTAGGGTGCGGACCGCACTTCCCACTCCCAGGCCCTGCAGGGAGGGAGGGCTCGCTGGGACTTGAGCTCCCCAGGCTGATCCAGACTTGTTCCAGCCCTGCCGCCCTACCTTTCTGCTGGCTCTGGGACACGCCAGGCCAGGTGGAGCGTGTGGGGGTAGGGCGAACTCCCCACTGCTCAGATGGAGCCCCAACAAGACAGGCACTGCAATGTCCCGACCCCCAGGACTGACTTCATACCACAGCCTGTCTCAGATCCTGTGAGAAGGGGTCCCAGGATACCAGGTCAAGTCACCACCCCTCTCTGGGCCTCAGTTTCCCCAGCTGTAAAGTGTCAGGAGCTGGCCGGGGTGATCCCTGAGGGGCATCCCCAGTTCTGTTCTCCCCATCACGAGCTGAGAGAGGTGGAGGAGTCGGGCAGTCACCTGGGATCACAGCTGGCTGGGAGCCCCTGGCCGTGAGGGTTCCACAGGCCCATGACCCAGCCGGGGGCTGGCTCCCATGAGTGCCTGGGTACAGGCGGCCAGGGCTGTGGCCAAGAATGGTGTCGGAGGGAAAGTCAGTCTCCCCACTGGTCCTGATGGTGAGGCTACCCTTTCCCCCTCTCTCAGCAATGGCTGGGCAGTAGCCCAAAGAATCCGGGCCTGACCCCTGGTGACTTCTCACTAGCTCCCTCCCTCTCAGGCCTCTGCCTCTCAGACAGAAGCCAGCCTTCATTCATTAGATCATTTATTGAGCACCAACTGTGTGCCTGGCTCTGTGCTGGAGGCTGGGGAGGCAGAGCCAAGGCCCTTTCCCAGCATCGGGGACACACGGCGGGATACAGGAAGCCACGGCAGCACCAAGAGGGTCGCATGTGGACAGGGTGGGAAAGCCTCCATGGGAGGGAGAGGCTGGTGGAAGACAATGGCAGGGGTAGCCTGAGAGGGGACGTAGGCATATGAGCAGGCCATGCCCCAGAGGGCACAACGGGTATGGGCATTTCGAGGTGAGACTGGCAGAGAGGCAAGGAGCTGGCCTTTAGGGGCCTTGGCAGCCAGGTGAGACGGTGGGGATGGGGGTCATTGCAGGGGATGGGGAGGGCCTGGTTCTGGGGGGAGGGGCCCATCTCCCCACGGGCAAACATTCTCTTGTCCCCAACTGAGGCTCTGGACACCCCCCTGGAAATCCAAGACCTAGGCGTCTGCTTTGGGCAAACACATGAGCCAATGCCGGTCCAATCCAGACCTGCCCTCCAGAGCCCTGAGTCGGCCAAACAAAGGAGAAGAGAGGCCTGCCCGTGCAAGTGCGCCAGCTGCCCGGCCACGGTGACACCAGGCCAACAGGTGGGGCTGGCCTGGCTGGGAGCAGAGGAACAGCAGGCCACATGCTCAACTAGCTGCAGGATCCCCTCATCCCTCCGGGTGTGAATACCGGAGCCCGGGGGGAATGAAGGCCCCTGCCCCAGCAGGCAGTGTGCCGCCTGGAAGTGTGGGATCCCAAATACAACTGGGAGAATTTTTACAATGAACCCACACATGTAACCAGTCCCCCAATCGCCAAATGCTTTGGGTGCCTCCCAGAGTCCCCAGCACCCCTCCCTCCAAGGGACTCACCGCCCCCCCCTCCCCAGGAGTCACCATTACTACTGGCAACGTAGATCCGTTGGCACGCTTTTGTGCTTTACAAAACTAGACTTGCGAATTCGGCTTCTTTTCTGTCTTCTCTCTTGCTCAGCCTTACATCTGCAAGATTCTCTCACTGCCTTGAGAACCCGGCTGTGCCAATGGCCCATTCCAGGCAGGGGAGCTTGGGGAGCCCAGCCCCCAGCCTTGCTCCACAGCAGGTGTCCAGAGCCTGGAGGGTCACACAGACCCCATCCGAGCTCACCCAGAGAGGCTCCCGACTTCAATCCAGACCCGCTCCCTGGCCAAACACCAGTGGGGAGCCAGGCCTGGGGCTTATAGCCTCAGGCCTCCCCAAGCACTCCAGTCCTCCGACCCGGCCCCCCCTCCCCAAATCCAGTCTGCTCATCCCCCTGTAAGAGAGGGGAGGAGAGGCACCAGAGAGATATGCTAATGATATGCAAATGAAAATAAATGCAAAGGAGGGAATATAGTCAACAATATTGTAACAACTAGGGTGGCGCCAGGTGGGTCCTGGAAACATTGAAGGGAGCACTCTGTAAAGGACCTGGCACTGACACAAAATAGTGTTAAATGTGAAAAAATAATAATAAATAAATGCAAATAGGCCCAGGCTCCCTGAGTCAACGTGGACAGTGCAGAGCGAGACCTCCGAATGCCAAGTGGGCAGACCACCTGCTGCCTGCGGCCTCACCCCTCCCGCGGATTCCTGACCCGCAGCCCACCACCCCCAGCCTCTCCCTGAAGCTCCCATCTCCAAGTCTTCCCTTCCTGCACTGATTCCAGGGGTTCACCGAGGCTGCAGGCGGAGGCCCTGGGGTGGGCTCAGCCCCTCCCTCCAGGACACACCGTCTGGCAGGGAAGGAGACCCAAACACACTGGACTTGGGGACTCAGTAGGTCTGGGCCTGGCCTAAGACTCTGCACTTGTGGCAGCTCCAAGGGACGTCCATGCTGCTGGTCCTGGGTCACAGTGTGTGAATAGCCAGGCTACCGGGATGGGGGCGGGGGTGTGCGCACAGGACCCCGGGGAGAAAGGCAGGCAGGAGAGTGGTTAGGGATGCACCTGGGAACCAGCAGGCCGGGATCAAATCCTAGCTGTGCCCCCTCCTCATGATGGCACGTGTCCTCCTGTCCCAGAGCGTGGGGTCCTGAGCTGGAAGGTGCCCACCGATAACAGCTGGTCCACCTACCAGGTTCCCGAGGCTTCAGTGAGACAGAACCTGTCGGGCACCTCCTCGGAGCCTGGCACATCGCAAGCATGTGATAATTGGGAGACCCTTTGTTTTTTAAAGCCAGGGCTGGCTAGGAAAGGGTACAAGGAAGGCTTTCGGGGTGAAGGAAACGGTCTCATCCTGATTGTGGTGGCGGTCCCTTGGGTGCATGCATTTGTCAAAGTGCATGAAGTCTGCAGTTAAAATAGGCGAAGGCCCCAATACCTCAGGAAGATGGAACGTTTACAAAGAGACCGGTGAGACCGGGCACTGGAAGATGAAAAGGTGGGGGGAGTCCTTAGGAGGAGGGAGCTGCCAAGGCTGATGCCCATGTGCCACCAGGGAGGGGGGCGAGCGCCCCAAACTGGGGGAAGAGTGTCCTGCCCTCCTCCCAGGGCTGCTGGAGACGGGATTTCTTGGGGCCCTTGCTGGCGCTCCCGGGGGGCTAACACCAGTTACCACTAATTGAGCGCCTACTGTATGTCAGGCCCTGGTCTGGAGCTTGACCTAGATCAGCGGTCACTCTGTCCAAGAGCTAAGATTGCTTTTTACACTTTTAAATAGTTTTTTTAAGTAGAATAGAACAATATATTACGACACGTGAAAATTGTATGAAATGTACCCTGCCCAAGTAAGTTCATTTGGTTAGAGCATCATCCAGATACACCAAGGTTTTGGGTTCAATCCCTGGTCAGGGCGCATACAAGAACCAAACAATAAAGGCATACATACATGGAACAAATCTCTCTCTCTCTCTCTCTCTCTCAAAATCAATACATAAAATTTTTTAAATGTTGTATGAAATTCAAATTTCAGCATCTACACATAAACATTTATTGGAATATAACCACGCCCTATATCCAGGGAGAGTTTCACACTTCAAGGGCAGAGCTGAGCGTTTTCCACAGAAACCACACGGCCAGCAATACCTAAAATATTGACCGTCTGGCCTCTCACAGAAAAAGCTCGGCTGTAAAGATCTCACCGCGCAGTCCTTGCACCAGGTCCCGCCGAGTTAGCGCCGAGGCCGAAAATCAGGCACAGCCACAGCCCCACCCACACCTCCTGCCACTTCCCCCCCCCCAAAGCGAGCCAGCTTTGGGCCTTGGTGGAAATGTGTGAGCAGGGTCATTAGGAGTTGAACATTCTGCACCCTGAGGAAATGTGCTTCCTGAAGGAGCGGGTACAGAACGTGGAAGGTAAAATACCACCTGCTCCTCATAAACCTCAATCGGAAGAAAATAACAAGGACAAAACAGTAAGAAGGTGGAAGAAAACATAAAGACAGACCAACCATCAAGTGAGGAAAATGATGTAGAAATTGAAATGGCTCTGGCTGGTGTGGCTCAGTGGACTGAGCGTCGGCCTGTGAACCGAAAGGTCATGGGTTTGATTCCCCGTCAGAACACATGCCCAGGCTGCAGGCCAGGTCCCCAGCTGGGTGCATGCAGGAAGCAACCAGTGGGTGCTTCTCTTGCACGTTGATGTTTCTCTCCCTGTCTCCCTCCCATCCCCTCTCTCTAAAAACAATAATAGCAACGATCAGAAATGGACAACGAAGGGGAGATTAAACCAGACACTGATGCCCGGTGGGAAGTGAGAGGTGAAAATGTAAAGATAACCACCGAGGAGATGATGGATCAGGCAAATGATTTAAAAAATAAAGTGGCCGCCACTGAACGATGGTGACCTACAGAAAGCCATAGACTTGTCCACAGATGCCACCAAGCTGCATCCTCGCTCGGCCATTCTGAATGCCAAGAGAGCAAGTGTCTTCATCAAACTACAGAAGCCCAATAAGACTTCTGGGCCGCTGGGAAGAAGCAACCCATGACCTTGCCCTTGATGAAGAGGCCACTGCCATGCTCAAAGTTCAGCCGAGGGCCCAGAAAACTGCGGAACATACTTCAGGGAAAGTATGACCGGAAACGTGAGGAGCGAGAGATCAAAGAAGGAATGGAACAGGTTGAGAAGGCTCTGGAGGAACATGAGAGCCTGGAGGGAGGGAGAAGCCAGACGCAACCGGGAGCTCAGTGTGGCTCTTTTCCAGATGGCTTTCCTGGGGGAAATGCCTGGGCCCGATGAAATCCTCAGGGATCCAGAGGGACTCGCAGCCATTCAGGATGGAGAAGCGGCGGTGGCCTTCCAGGATGTGGCCCAGGACCCGGCAAATATGTCAAAATATCAGAGCAACCCAAAGGTTAGGAATCTCATCAGCACATTGTCAGCCAAACTAGGAGGTTCAAGCGTAATGACCTGCTGATAGATAAAGCCCTTGCAGAAGGAAGAGCAGCTTAGATCGCCCAGTGGGTGTCACAACAGTACGAAGCAGTGTACCTCTGACCCTCTCATGAAGAAAGCTGGGGCGCTTTGCAGAGAATCCCTCCCCGCCCCCAATGCACCTGCAATATTTTACAGTGGTTTGCCTTTATGGTATTCATTCAGGTAATGTTTTCCTGCTAGGAATTATAAACTTCAAGCATTTTTAGACCTTAAAAATATTTAAAAAACAAATTAAAAGGATATGTTCATCCTATATTTTCCTTTACTAAAAAGTTAAAGAATGAAAAAAGACCGCAATGTACAAATGAGAATGAATGAGCCTGTCACAGAGCCTTCCACCCCTGCAGCGGTTCTGGCCGACCCGACTCCTGCCAGGACTGACCTGCCTCCCTAGTCCAGCTGGTCAACCTGACCCACCTCGCTGCGCTCCTGGCAGAGCAGCAGCGCCCCCTGCCGGCGGTCGGGGACTGGTGGCGCGCACTGAGCCCCTAGTCTTAGCTTCTGCCGCCACCTTGTGGCTTTATCCGGAACTACAACAAGGGGCCCAAACAGAGTGAAGGGGAGAGGGCAGGGCCCTTGCAGCCAGGTTTCAAAGGCCGAGAAAAATGTGCAAATTATTCAGGGCAGGGATCGAAGCCTCCAA
This sequence comes from Macrotus californicus, assembly GCA_007922815.1. Classification (NCBI taxonomy): domain Eukaryota; kingdom Metazoa; phylum Chordata; class Mammalia; order Chiroptera; family Phyllostomidae; genus Macrotus; species Macrotus californicus. Next base: position 372,605 of record VMDR010000080.1, on the reverse strand, counting down.
GCTATTGTCCACTGAAAACATTGCATCTCCTCCTTGTTTGTCATTTGATGGGTGAGAATACATGTGACAGTGCCCAGCGGGTACCTGTCACACATTAGATGCTCCAAATGTCCAGTTCCTGGGTTGTTCAGCAAAGAATATGAGCTGTGGCTAGAGGGTGACAACACGGGACTTGAAGGTCTGCTGACCCATGTCCTCCCGCCCATGCATTTGGCTTTGCATCCTTCCTTCATTCTTCCTTACCTTTACTCACTATGCACTCACTCAACAAATTTCAGAGCCAAGCTTGCGCTGGACTGCTGGATACTGGAAACATGAGAGCAGACAGTGTGGTTCTGCCCCCTGGAGCTGACAGTCTGGTGGGATAGACCATTACCCAATAACTGCAGTCAGGTGTGACAGGGCAACTCTGCGGGAACCGAGCAGTCCACAAGGCATCCTGATCTTGTTGAGTGTCAGAGAAGGTTTAAAGCAGACTAAAGAAAGGGTGAGTTAGCCAGACCAAGAGGGAGCATGCCCATGTGAAGGGCTGGAGATGGGGAGCATGCCCAGCAAGTTGCCAAAAGGTCTGAGAGGCAGAAACACAGAGGGTCTCAGGAAGAGGGGACAAGACCAGGCTGGAGGGAGGAAGGGCTGTGCCAGGAAGAGCCTCCAGTGCTGGGTGAATGCACCGGGTTCAACATGGAGCCACCACAAGGCAGTAGAGGCAGGCACATGTACTCCTTAGGTGCCCCCCATCCCATGACTGAGTAGTTATTCCTCATTCTTGGATGAAGTCAGCCACCCTGAAACCTCTCCTGCCCCCTTGAGGCATTCACAGATAGAGTCACCTCCCTGTCCCCATGCCAGCCTCTCATCCCATCACGTTGTCACTGGTCATTCCTGGGCAGAGAGTCTCGGCAGATGAGAGGGTGCTCTGGAACCAGGCACTGGGTGCAAATCCCAGCTCGTCCCTTTACTGGCTGTGTGGCCTAGGGCCCAGTACCTAACCTCTCTGAACATGAACTCTCTCCACTGTAAAAGAGGCATAAGACTGCTCACCTCGGAGATGGCGCTGTGAGAGGGATGGTGATGGGAAGAGCGCTACCCGTCTTCCTCAGTGCCCGCCCTGTGCGCACCCTGGACTGACCTCTGTCACATGGATCATGGGTGCTGGTTATCAGGGTGCTCCTCCCACTACAATGTCTGACACTTGGTGGGTGCTCAATGGTGTTAATTGGATGAATGAACGATTATTGTGTTGATTACAGGCAAATACACAATTGCCACTAGGGACATAGACCAGCAATTGCGAACGGTGACGATACCCACAGAGCAGCATAATAAATCTAGTCGGATAAGGAGTTAATAAAACCCAAGACGAGGGCCTGCGTGCTCAGGGCGCCCTCTGCTGGGCAGGCCGGGCGCTGCCCTCGCGAGCCCCAGTCTCCCTGCACGGGGAGGAGCCCCTGCCAGGGAGAAAGGTTCAACCTCCGAGGCAGTTCTGCCTCTTCCCTACGTACCTCCTCTCCCAGGGCGGAGGGTGGGGAGAACCCCAGGTCGGCCCTGACCCTCCACGGACATCTTTGCCCTTCCACCTCCTCTCTTCTACTCCATTGGAAAACACATTTCAGGCATCCCTGAATCCCCACCTGCTCTGTCTCAAGTTCCAGTCCCCAAATGTTGGAGCAGGTAGGGACGTAGTAGTAGTACAGCTACCACTGACTGGGGACTTGTAATTTGCCATCCCGGAAGTGTGGCCCATCCCTCTACAGGTGAGCAGCTGCAGCGAGACTCTGAGGCTTACTCAAGGTCAAGAATTTCAAGAAACGTGATGTTTTTCATCTGCCTGCATGAGGCTCCTCCTACCTCAGCTGGGGAATCAGTGGGCCTTGAGATGGGGACAGGGCCCTCTGTGGCCCCAGGAGCCTCGCCTCGCCCCTCTTTTGGGCCACACGGTATCCTAGAAAGGTGGAGAAGGTTGTGAATGTCGGATCCTTAGTGTAGCCATCATTTTACCTGGGGGAACACTGCAGGGGGCCAGGGGAAGGACAAGAACATGAATAATCACAGGCATCTTCCACGAGCTGGAGTCTGTGATGGCCTTTTCCTGGTACACCGACAACACTAGCCCAAGGCCGCAGGGCAGAACCGGGACCCAAACCTGCCGACCGCGGCCCAGGGCTCCTTCCACCCCATCTGGGTCTCTCTTGGAAAACAGACCACAGAGGAGACCTCGGGAAGGGCAGTTCAGAAAGCACGTGCACACACGACAGGCTGCCAGCTGGTGTCCCTACCCAAGAGAGAGGACCCTCCTCCGCTCACCTCATTGGGACCGGGTTACCGTTGGGGATTTGGCCCCTGGAAAAGTGGAAGGAACGTGGGGCCTCACCTCTGTCCTGAAGCCCGGTCTGTGCTGCCATCTTGTGGTCGTAGGAGGAAGTGCGCCTGCTCTGCCCTTCTGCTTTCGGCAAGGTAAACACTTGGGTTGAGCGAAAAGTGGGCACTATGTTGGGGCTCCGGGGGTCCAGCAAGTAAGAAGGCACAGCCCATGCCCTGAAGGAGCTTACAGTCCGGCAGAGTGGCTACGAAATGACATGGTCCCAAACTCAACTCAGCAACAGATACCCACCAGAATAGGTCATGCTGAGTTCCAAAAGACGGGGGAGAGAGCATGCACCAGAGGAGGCTCGGGAAAGGCTCCAGGCAGCAAATGACGTTGTCGGTGGGTCTTAAAGAGCAGGTAGGATTTGGAGCAAGCCAAGACGTAAGAAGGTGCTCCAGGTGGAGGGACGACCCTGAGCAAAGGCAGGGAGGCAGGAAAACATCAGTTCTAAGGAAAATCCAGTTTGTCCCAAGCCCAGATCGGATGCAAAGAGGAGAGGGAAAGGTCATTTGGGAGCTTGCGCGCCAGCCTAGGGAGTTCGTACTTAATCCTCCATCCACGGAAGCAGCAAAGGTCTCTGAGCAAAGGTGCAGCTCAACCAGAGGTCTGCTCAAGAAAAGAGCGCCATGGCTGCAGGGAGGACGGGAAAACGTGCTGGGGAAAGAGCGGCGGAAGACAGACGGTGCTGATGGAGGAACCAAGCAGAAGACCAGGACTTCGGTCTGAGTTGCTGTCAGGGCATCCCAGTAAAGACGTCCTTCCGACAACTGAAGTAATGAATTTGGAACAGTAGAAGCTGTAGCAATTGTTCACATGTGTGCAGACTTTATGGTAAATAAATCCCTTTAATGCACACATGCCTGTGACTGGTTATTGACTGAGCCCCGACTACAGTGCCAGCCCTGAGCTAAATGGTTTGGGATACACCAGTAAAGCGTGTTAGGCTGCAGTGGGGGAGACAGACATCAAGCAACAGCCAGTGAATTACAGGAGGTACAGGAAGGTGCTGCGGGGAAGAAGAGCAGTAACACCAGGAAAGGTGATTGGGAGGACCGACTGGCCGGCCAAGGCTGCAATTTAAAATAGTGGCTGGGAAAGGCCTCAGTACAAAGGAGACATTTACCTAAAACCCTGACACAGCAGGAGAGCAGGACGAGCCACCCAAAATAGGCTACTTTGGCGTAGTGGTTATTTTGAGATGTAGATGCAGGGAGCGGCTTTCTCTAAACTCCCCTTTTCTGCCCAAAGACAGTCTCCCAAAGGAGCTCAGCTGTCACAGATCCTCTCCCCATCAACAGGGGAAGGCCAGCTCTGGCCCCAGGAGAGAAAACTAGAAGCCAGTACCACATCCCAAAGTTCGTCACGACCCTCACACCTCCCAACTACTTCATAGGCCCATTCATTTTTTCTAAAACTCATTTATTCTTTCCTAACAAGCTTAGGTTTCCCCTTCCCTTTCCCCATCACCTTGGTATTTAAGCCTGAATTCTAAGCCACCTTGGGGAGTTATTCATTTTTCCTGGGCATCTCCCATGTATGCATGAGACAGACATGTCAATAAACTTCTGTTTGCTTTTCTCTTATTAATCTTCCATTACAGAGGGGTCTCAGCCAAGAACTTAGAAGGATAGGGGTAAAATTATGTTTTCCACCTCTGCAAGACTTTGGGGGGAAAAGGCATGCAAACATCTGAGGAGAAGCCAGAAGACCTCAAAGTGGGAGCCTTTCTCGAGTGTTGGCTAGGCCCAGCAAGGGGGCCGGTGGGGGTGGAGAGTTGAGCGGCAGAGATGAGCTGAGAGAGGTGACAGGGATTGCCCACAAGAGGCCTCGGGGAACCTGTGGAGACGGGCACACTTCTGGAGCCCCACTGCGGGCTATTGCGATGGCCTAGGCCAGAGATGATGGTGGCTCGGTCCTGGGCAGGCACCGAGGAGTCATGTACAGCAGGCAGGCCCTGGATACCTGGTGCAGTGAGCCCCAGGTTTCCTGAGCTAGGGCTGTGGGGCCGGAGAGAAGAGCCAAGGGCGCTCTCTCCACGGAGATGGGGCCACCACCACCTGCGGTGGCAAGGCCAGGGTTCGGGTGGGCAGCGGAGGTTAGGGGCTCAGTCCAGGGCCTGCTAAGGTTGAGGTGTTTGTTCAATATGGCAGTGGGGATTAACCTACTCGGTGACCATGGGCCCACCTGCTCGAGCATGTTTTATTGTGGCAAAGGTACAGAACATAAAACTTACCATTTTAACCACTCTGCGTGTGCAGGTCAGTGGCTCCAAGTGCATGCTCACTGCTGTGCGACCAGCACTGCCAACCGTCCTCAGAACCTTCCCATCACCCCGCGCTGAACTTCCGCTCCCATCAAACCGGGACCCCTCATCCTCCCCTCCTCCAGCCCCTGGCAACCCCGCTCCTGTCTGCTTCTAAGACCTCGACCACTCTAGAGACCTCCCGTAAGTGGAATCACACAGAATTTGTCTGTTTGTGGCTGGCTTATTTCACTTAGCACAAGGTTACTCTGTGTTGTAACAGTGCTGGAACTGCATTGCCCATTCAGGCTGAATAATATTCCCTTCTGTGTGTAAGGATCATACTGTAGTTTTACGTTTAGCGTTTTTGAGGAACTGCTGTGCTGTTCCCCAGCCCTATCTGCTGTTTCCCACTTCCACGCAGGCGGGCCCGAGAAGCAGACAGCTTGGGGTTCAGACCGTAGGGAGCAGAGCGCTGAGCCAAGGACCTGTGCCCGGACGCCCTCCAGAGGCAGACCTGGAAATAGAAACCCGTGACGCGGAACCCAACCCAGGTGCAAATGCGAGAGTCACCTTCATAGATGGGGAATGAGTTTGCCCCGGAAGAAGGACTAAGAGGCCCAAGAGAACAGGGATCAGTTTGGAACCTTACAGTGTTACCGGTGTTGGGGTCCTGGGACTCCTCAAGATAGAAATTGAGAGGGAACCCCAGAGAAATTTCCAGCAGATTTCATGACGCTTGTGCTCAGGCACAAGGGAGGCATCACACGGGAAAGGCAGGTCCCCTGAACTAGCTCGGGGACTGGCTCTGTGTGGCTGCTCTTATGAGCTGGGGGCAGAGAGGGCTTGTGTGACAAGGCTGGCTTTTTTGAAAAGGGAAGGATCGCAGAATTTCTTATTTCGAGGCTGGGTGACTTCCTCTTCCAGCTGCGTAGCCTCGTAACTGTGTGAGCACCGGTGCTGTGGGCTCTAGATGGCAGGCAGCTCACCGCAGCCGCCCGCAGCAGGGTGTGCGGCAGTCAGACCTCGTCAGCCGTGTTCGAATGGGGGTCAATGGTCCACACAGGCCGTTGGCGGGGAGATCAAATCAGCTACCTCTCACGCTTTTGAGTGGGTCGTGACATTTTTGCCTGAGTTCCTTCTGACCACCTGGTCTTCACTTGCCTTCCCGGCCACCCGCTATATTTTCTATTCCTGAGCCCAAGTCCCTGCAGGGAAAGATGCAGAGCCAGCAGAGAAGGCAAAGGGAGACTGCCCGTCCATATACCCAGCGTTATCAGGCCAGGCCCTCTGTCAGGCATCTCTCCAAGCCAATCACAGCTTATTAGGTGCTGTGTGCCCTTGGACTGGTTACTTACCCATTCTGAGCCTCAGTCTCCCCATCTATAAATGGCAATAATAAAAGTACCTGCCTCATTGGGTCAATGTGACAACTAAATGTGATCAACAGGATTCGTAAAGCTCTTAGCAGAGACCTGAAAGAGCATCCCAAAAGCCCAGGGAGGGAGAAAAATGAGAAACCACCAGGAGAGGGAGGTTGGGTCCCAACCTCCCTCTCGAGGGCTGCTGGCGGGAATGTGAACCAATTTGTCTCTGGAGGGCAATGTGGCAGATACCTTAAAGATATGCTTATGTACTTCCCCAGAAAATCCACACAGAGGAATTGATCCTAAGACGTACACTTTGAGTTACCCACAAGGAAGTTCACTTAGTGTTGGTGACAACTGAGGGCTGGAGACAATTTAGATGCCCAACTACAGATAATCAGTTACATTATTTATGAAACATCCAGGCAAAGGAATATTCCACAACCAGTAAAAATGTTGCTGTAGAATTCTACTTACATTATTAGCACAGAAAGAGACTCGGGATATGTAGCTGTCACTCTTTTATTAAGGAAATTTAAAAACATGCACCAAAGTAGAAAAATAAGATGTAACGGACCCCCGTGCACCTATCGCCCAAAGTCAACAGCTTCCAACTCATGGGCAGTCTTGATCGGCACCCTCCCCCTCAGCCCCTCCTCCCACATATTCATTGCGAGCAAATCCCAAGAATCATAGCATTTCACATATAATAGTTCAGTACGTAGCTAGCGGGTAAAACCCTTTTTCTTTAAGGTAACTACATGCAAACACCAACCTAAAATAATTAATAATCATTCCTTAAGGAAGGAAAATTGTTTCTCCACTCACAAGACTTCTGGAACCACACGGGTGACGTTCCACCCCAGGCAATTCTGACGCTACCTGCTTGGAGTTAGCACAGCACCCACCCAGGGGTGAGGGACTCAGCCCCCCACTTCAGCTGTCAATCACAAAGGGCATAGTCAGGTCTCCCACAGTTCTGTATGACTTGACTACAAATAAGGGGTTCCCACAGCCCCCTCTCAGGTTTGATAATGTGCTAAAGTAACCCACAGAATTCAGGGAAACACATTATTTACTGTTACTAGTTTATTATAAAGGCTATTTATTATAAAATATGATCCAGATGAACAGCCAGGTGGAGAGGAAGAAACTACAAAGTCTGGAAGCTCAGAAGCTTCTGTTCCTGTAGAGCTGGGGTACTCCACCTTCCCTACACACGGGTGTGTTCACCACCCGGAAGCCGCCCTGGACCCTGTTGTTTAAACTTTTTATGGAGGTTCTATTATGCAGACACAATTGATTGAATCATTGGCCACTGGTGACTAATTTAATCTCAAGCCCCTCCCCCTTCCTCAGAGGAGGTTGGGGGTGGGGCTGGAAGTTCCAACCCTCCAATCCACGGCTGGTTCCTCTGGCATAGGTCCCTCCTGAAGCTATCAAGCCCCACCCCTCCCAGCGGCAGCCCCTAGTCATTTATTAGCATGCAAAAAGACACCCCTCGCTCTGGGGCAGGGGTGTCCAACCTTTTGGCATCTCTTACCACACTGGAAGAAGAAGAGTTGTCTTGGGCCACACATTAAATACACAAACGCTACTGAAAACTGATGAGAGAAGGCAAGGTCCGTGCATAACTTTCATGATGCCCAACACCACAGATAAGCAAACAAGTCCTCACATAACAATCTCAATTACCCAGCGGCCCCTTTGATAATCTTTCAAAACTGTCAAGCTGGTCCCAAGTTTGTGATCACTGATATAGAAAATGTACATATCTAAGTAATAAAACTTAGTAACAAAACCAAGTAATGTTTTAAGTAGATGTACCATTTTGTTCTGGGCCACACTCACAGCCTTCCTGGACCACGGTCATAGGTTGGACACCCCTGCTCGAGATTCCAAGGATCTTAGAGGCTCTTGTGCCTAGAAGCCAGAGGAACCGATTCCTACCACCCCTACCACTCAAGAAATTCCAAGAATTTTAGGAGCACTGTGCCAGGGACTGGGGACAAAGGCCAAAATACATTTCTTACTATATCGCAATATCATACTGAATATAATCAAATTTATGGTCAATGTTTACATTTCTAACGCATCAATGACAATTTTAAAAAATCAGGATCTACGTAAAGTCTACAGAGAGCAATTGGGTGTCTGTATCTTGAGTTTCTCAAACTACCACAACCTCCTCTCTCTCTTCCCGCCGCCCCCCCCCATCCCCCAGAATCACAGGTCCTATAGTTTCCAGTCTGAACTTTGCTGATTGAATTCCCACGGTGTAAGTTAATACGGTTCCTCTGTCCTCTGCATTGCTTAATACTTGCTAGTTAGACCTACAGTCTTTTTTTGTATTGATTTTTTAGAGAGAGAAAAATGCATCGATCTGTGGTCCCGCTCATCCATGCAATCGCTGCTCGCGTCTCGTCGGTGCCCTGACAAAAACAGACACATGGAACAGGAGCGCCGCTCCTTATCTAGCACAGGGTGGAAAGCAACTCAGAAACAGCTTGCAGACTTTGATTTGAAACAAAAATACATTGTGTTCAAAGGTATAATAATAGAAAGAAAAAAAAAAACCCTTGATGTCTCTAAGCACATCTGCTAGCTAGGCCTCCTGTAAGCTGGCACACCCTTTGTTCCGCCAAGCGGAGACGCGTCTTGGCCGTTCCCATTAGGGGGAAAGCATGGGGCAGAGCCGACCTGCAAAACCAAGAGAGGAAGCCTTTAAGGTCTGGCACTGGGACAGGATCAAATGTGGAGACGCAGGTCCTGGCTGGAAAAAGAGACAGCGTTAGAGAGATCATGAGTGGTCTAGCCAGCAAAGATCTCTGACCTGCGTCGTGGGGTATGCAGAAGTCCACCGCCTCCTCCATAGGGCCACTGCACAAAGCGTGCATTGCTCCCTCATGTTTTAAGTGAGAATGGATTCTTTGGGAAGACTCTGAAGTGGTGCCAATGCGGCACAAGGCAGGGAGACCCCAAGTAGTTGACGCCGTCCCAGCATTCACGTAAACAGACAAAACATGTCAAAATGGATCTTGGACGTCCCCTAGGTGATAACTAACTTAAGTGATTTTTTGGGTCCCTTTTCTACTTTTTTTTTTTTTTTTAATTTTATTTATTCATTCTTAGAGGGCAGGGAGAAAGGGAGAGAAACAACGATGTGCTGTGCGAGAGATACATCAATTGGTTGCCTCTCACATGCCCCCTGCTGGGGACCTGGCCTGCAACCCAGGCTTGTGCCCTGACTGGGAATCGAACTGGCGCCCTTTCAGTTTGCAGGCCAGCACTCCATCTACTGAGCCACACCAGCCAGGCTTCTACTTTATAAATTTTTATACATTAAAAGCATATACTTGACCCTTGAACAACATGGATTTGAGCTGCGTGGATCCACTTGTACATAGATTTTTAAAAAATAAATACTGTAAGTGTATTTTATCTTCCTTATGATTTCCTAGTAACATTTTCTTTTGTCTAGCTTACTCTATTGTAAGAACACAGCATGTAATACGCAGAACTTACAAAATGTATGTTTATCGACAGTCTAAATTATCTTTAAGACCTCCAGACAACGGTAGGCTAGTCACAGTTAAGTTTTTGGAGAGTCAATAGTTGTAAGCAGATTTTCAACTGCGCAGGAGTCAGGCTCCTAATCCCGCATGGCTCTGGGTCTACTAGACTATATTATTTTACAACTGAGGGGAATATCATTGTTTTAAAACACTGAAAGAACCAAAGGAAGTAGGCTTTCTCAGGAAGAGTGTTATCTCGGGTAGAGGGGACAGTTGCTAAGCTGTTTGGGGGCAAAGGATGACCAGCAGACAAGACTGACGTGGGTGAGAAGGCCCGGGGAGACCACCGCGTGTGGGGGAGTGGCTTTGGCCCGCGCTGCCGCTCTCTCGGGTCTGGGTTTACGCGGGGCAGCCCTGTTCAGTGCGAATTCAGTGCACGCCGCGTACGTAACTTTAAATTTCTTAAGTAGCCACATTTTTCAAAAAGTAAAGAGCAACAAGTGAGATCAACTTTAACAATGTTTTATTTTACCCACTGTATCCAAAATATTTTTTTCAATATGCAAACTATATTAAAACTAAGACATTTTACAATGTTTTTATGCTAAGTCTTCAAACCCTCGTGTTTTATACCGATAGCACATCCGAACTGGACTAGCCCCATTTCCAGGGCTCATTTCACCTGGGCCCGTAGCTGCCGCGCCCTCTGGGAGGGTAATTTAATCTGGAGAAGACGAGAGGTTGCAGGGCAGAGCAGAGGCTGCCCAGAGAGGTGGCCCAGGCGTGCGGCTGAGTGCTGGGGCAGAGGTGTGGCTGAAAGCGGGTTGCAGGCCAGTGGGGGGCACCAGCTGTACCCCGTGAAGTGGTGACGAGTGGGGAGTGCTGAGCGTGGGCGAGTGCTAGCTCAGGACACCACTCTCGCTGGCTCGCTGCGGCCTCCGTGACTTTGGTTTTGGAGGAGAAAAGAGGAAAAGGAGGGAACTCTTCCTCAAAAGCAGAGCTGACTATGCCAGGCCCCGGCTCAAAGCCCTCCTAGGTGCCAGCGGTGCGGAGCCAGACCCCACCTCCAGCACAACTGAGGCCTGCTGGCGCCCCTGCCTGAGCCTGCTGCCCTCCGCCTCACCTCTCCCACTCTTCACCTCCTGGACGCTCGGTACAAACCACCCACTCTTCCCCACCGGCAGGAAAGTTCTTCGAGTCCGGGGAAGAACCTGAGCGTCGCTGCTGATGTGCTGCTGGGTACACAGAACGGCCTTCCTGGAGATGGCCCTTATGTGACTTATATCAACTTTTTTAACAATAAAAATAAAACAAAAGGAGGCTGGAGGAGCTGTGGCCTCCGTCCCCAGCAGACAGCCCTACCCAAACACCCATCAGCTTCTCCCGGGAGAGGAACCAGGCCTGAACTGATTTCCATACAGTGTATCCAATGCTCTTCTGTCGGTCTGGAATGCGCATGCATGCACGTGCACACACACACACACACACACACCAGGGACTCTACTCCCACGCCGTGGTAGAAGGCAGGGCCCTCTGTGCCTGTTTTGGCACTTCCAGAGTCTGAAGCCTTGCTGGGCTGTGGGCTCCTTGAGGATAGGTGCCAGACTTGGCCCTTCTCCACATCCTCGGTGAGCTCAGGCTGACTGCCCAGGGGAGGAAAACCAGGGAATCTGGGCTTCATCTCCCTCCCTAAGCAAGGCCTCCTCCCCCCATCCCATCTACACGGGTTCCTGGAGGACTTCCTGGAGGAGGAGGAAGGAGAGGCGGGAAGGAGCAGCAAGCAGGATGGAGAAGGCAGATGCTTTGCCGGCAAAGAGGCAAAGAGGTACTGAGCAGCAGTTCCCTCCTGGGGTTGGCAGAAGTGAGTCCGCAGCAAGAGGGGGACATGTGAGACCGAGGAGGAGGCCTGGCTGGGCTGGGGGTGGGCAGGTGGGGGGGGGTCAGGTAAAGTGCAATGGACACACGTACAAAAGCACACTGTCATAGAGGGTCCAGCTCAATGAATTTTCACTACCTGGACCAAAGGCAAAGTCATTTCCAGCACCCCACAGGCATCCTCGTGGTGAAGGGGTGATGTACTTACTGCCCACGGGACCCCACAGGGTCAGAACAAGCAGACAGCTCACACATGCATCTCCCTGGGGCAGAACGGAGCAACCCAGGTGGCAAGAATACCACCTTCATTCACTGGGAGCTTGTGTGTGTGTGTGTGTGTGTGTGTGTGTGTGTGTGTGTGTGTGGAGATGGGTGGGCGGGAGAGAGGCATGCACTCTTTCAGTCATTTACATGCATGGGTGATAGCTCCCCAATAAAGAATGCAAGAAATATCACATTTACCTGACTTTCTCTAAATCAACTTAAATCCTGTGCCAGTGAACATCCCACCAGGCTGCCCAGAGGTTGATTTTGGATGTAGCAGAAGCTCTGGTGTCCCCTAGGCCTCTCTCTAGGTAAGGGGTTTTCTGTAGCGCCAGAGTTTGGGAGGAGGGGCCTTGGACCACATCACCCATCTGCCCTGGCAACCATGGAGACACCTGTTTCCGAAGACTGTGCAATCCCTTCCTGACGGGAGATTCTGCTGCTTCCTTGCCAAGTTTGGGACCCTTGGGGAACTTCATTGAGGCTGAGGGTCCCCAGGTGTCCCCCACAGCCATGCCCAAAGAGACCACATGGACTCCTACCCCCATCCCGTGCCCATGCTGAGGGGCTCACTCTGGTCCCCTGCTGCTCTCAGGGGATTTCCCTCCCTGCCCCCCTGGGAATCTGGTGTCATCTATTTAGTGACTTGATAAAGTTACATTTCTATCCTGCCACATATATTCCCCTCTTCAAATCCCCTTAAAAAGCCTGAGGGAAAGGTGTCACTATCCCTTTGTACAAATGAGAACAATGGAGGCTGGGAGAGACTGAGTCACCTGGCAGGAAGATGTAGAGGTGATGCCCAGCTTCAGGGGCTCCAGAGCCAGCATTCTGTCCCCTGACCCTGGCTGCTGGGGCCAGGGCCTCAGACCAAGGAGCACAAGCAGGCTGCATTAACAGGGGACCGCACGTGTCGCTTTCAGACCCACTCACCCTAGCTCCATTCATGGTGAACTCCTGTAGCTCCTCCTTCAGAATGCTCCCAGCCTGCAAGCGCAGAGCTCTGGACTTTAGACCTGGGAAAGGCCTTAGAAATGTCCAGTCCTCCTGTTCTGGGAGACGAAGGAGAGGTGAACAGATCCCTGCAAGAGAGGCTGGGAAATGTGGCTAACCTAGGGACTCCTCCCTGCCCTACACCAAGAGGCCAGGCCCAGCAGCTCCTTTTGGAGCACAGTCAGCCCTTCAAAAAAGGAGGGTGGAAGCCTGGCCAGGCGGCTCAGTCGGTGGGGGCGTCGTCCCCTAAACCAAAGGTTGTAGGTTCAGTCCCCAGTCCGGGCACAGATGGGGGACAACCCGTCGATGATGTTTCTTTCTCTCTCTCCCCTCTTCCTTTCTCTCTAATTCAACGAACATATCCCCAAGTGGGGATTTAAAACAAAAAGAAAGGGCACAGAGGTCATAGCCTGGAGCCATTCCTAGTAGCTGAGTACCCACAATGTGCATCTACATGTTTATTCAACAAGCACTGAGCACCTACTGTGTGCCAGGTGCCTACCACACGGACTCAGTGGGGTTCACAGCCAAGTGGGGAGACAAACAAGGGAACAGGCAGGGCCAGATTCATGGGTGTCCAGGTAAAAACGTCTAAACCTGTGGAGAGTTTTTGTATGAGTTTATTTGAGCCACACTGAGCAAGATCTCAAATACTCCAAAAATGACAGTCTTATGCTTCCTTTTATACCTTCGGAATCAAGAAGGGAACACGAGGTGGGCCCAGCAAATTACGTGACCTGTCCAAGGGGCAGTCGAGCACAATGCAGCGTAGTAAGTGCCACAGCAGTGGGGGCGCCCAGAAGGCCCCAACACTGCCGCCTAGCAAGAACAGGTGCTCCCAGCTGAGTCCTGAAGGGCAGCGAGCGGGAGATGCCAAGCAAAGACGTTAACAAAAATTCCAAAGGAAATTAAAATGGAATTGTATTCATATGTGGTTTGCAAATCAGGGACATGCCCTGGGTATAAACAAAAGACATGTTCCAAAATGGAGGGGAGATTTTAAAAAGAAAAGAAAAAAAACATATGAAATGGAGGGGACAGGGCTTGTTTTTTAAAGGCAATAGCTGCAAGGAGCTGATGATCAAAGAGATGGTTGCTAGGGGAAACAAGACCACAAATTTACATCATTTGTCTTCCGACCGCAGGCTGACCCAGTGGTCAGCAAGTGGGGCTGTGATGCAAGAACAGTGGGCAGAGAATAATGAGGCATTTGTCACAGTCCTAGCTCTGGCTCAGGCTTGTGGGGCAAAAACTTTTGGGTTACTTATCAACAGAAATCAAACAGCACAGAGCCTGTTCATTCTGCAGGCAGTTTCCAAGTTCAAGGAGCAGAGTCACCCTCTGTTAGCAGTCTCAGAGTTCAGACTGCAAAAATCCAAACGTTGGGCCCTGGCCAGGTGGCTCAGTTGGTTGGAGCGTCATCCCACACACCAAAAGGCTGTAGGTTCAATTCCCAGTCAGGGCACATACCTAGGTTATGGGTATCATCCCCAGTCAGGGCACGTATAGGAGACAACTGATCAGTATTTCTTTCTCACATTGATGTTTCTCTCTCCCCCTCTCTCTCTCTCTCTATCTTTCCCCCCCACCCCTGCCACCCTAAAAGCAATGAAAAAACGTCTTCAGGTGAGGATAAAAAAAAAACCCAAATGTTGGTAGGAACACCCAAATATATTAGGAAAATTTTGGAGGACTCAAGAAAGACATTAACAGCAACACACTCATAGTAGGGGATTTTAACACCCCATTGTCAACAATGGGTAGATCTTCCAAGCAAAGAATCAACAAGGATATTGTGGCATTGAACAACACTCTATCAAAGGACTTAACTGATCTATACAGAACCTTTCACGCCAATGCGAAATACACATTCTTTTCAAATGCACATGACCACAAAACAAGCCTCAGCAAATTCAAAAAACTGAAATCATATCAAGCATCTTCTTAGATCACAATGGCTTGAAACTAGAAACCAACCTCAAGGAAAAATCTCAAAAACATTCAAATTCATGGAGATTGAATAACATGTTATTAAATAACAAATGGGCTAACAATGAGATCAAGGAAGAAATCAAAAAGTTTCTGGAAACAAATGAAAATGAACACACAACAACCCAAAACCTATGGGACACAGTGAAGGCAGTCCTGAGAGGGAAGTTGATAGCAATACAGGCCTGCCTAAAAAAGATAGAAAATTTTCAAACAAACAACCTAACCCTATATCTACAAGAACAAGAGGGACAACAACAAAGCCCAGAGCCCGTAAAAGGAAGGAATTAAACAAGATCAGAGCAGAATTAAATGACATAGAGACTAAAAGAACAATTCCAAGGATTGGTACATCCAGGAGCTGATTCTTTGAAAAGATAAACAAAATCAACAAGCCTTTAACTAGACTCAGCAAGAAGAGAGAGGATCCAAATAAATAAAATCAAAAACAAAAGAGGAGAAGTCACAACCAATACCACAGAAATACAAAGGATTGTAAGAAATTACTACGAACAACTATATATGCCAAGAAATTTGACAACCTGGGTGAAATGCACAAATTTCTAGAAACATATAATCTTCTAAAACTGAATCAAGAAGAAGCAGAAAGTCTGAACAGACCAATAACAACTAGTGAAATTGAAGCAATAATCAAAAAACTCCTGGCATACGAAAGCCCTGGACTGGACAGCTTCACAGGCATGTTTTACCAAACATTTAGGGAAGAGCTAACTTCTATCCTTCTCAAACTATTCCAAAAAATTCAAGAACAGGGAAGACTCCCAAACTCTTTCTATGAGGCCAATATTACCCTAATTCCAAAACCAGGTAAAGACACAACAAAGAACAAAAACTACAGGCCAATATTGCTAATGAACATAGATGCTAAAATCCTCAACAAAATATTGGCAAACCAGATCCAAAAATGCATTAAAAAGATCATACTCCATGATTAAGTGGGATTCATCTCAGGGATGCAAGGATGGTATAATATTCACAAATCAATAAACACGATACACCACATAAACAAAATGAAAGCCAAAAATTACATGATCATATCAATAGATGCTGAAAAAGCACCTAATAAAACACAGCACCCATTTATGATAAAAATGCTCAGCAAAGTGGGAAGAGAGGGAGCATAACTCAACATAATAAATGCATATACAAGAAACCTACAGTCAACATCATACTCAACAGGTTAAAAACTACAAGTTTTCCCCCTAAGATCAAGAACAAGACAAGGGTGTCTGCTTTCACCACTTTTATTCAACACAGTATTGGAAGTTCTAGCCACAGTGATCAGACAAGAAAAAGAAATAAAAGACATCCAAATTGGAAAGGAGGAAGTAAAACTGTCCTTATTTGCAGGTGACATGATCGTGTACATAGAAAAAAACCCTGTAAGACTCGACTTAATAAATGAATTTGGCAAAGTAGCAGGATGTAAAGTCAATATTCAGAAATCGAAGGCATTTTTGTACGCCAACAATGAACTATCAGAAGCAGCCCTGGCTGGTGCGGCTCAATGGATTAAGTGCCAGCCTGTGAACCAAAGGGTTGCTGGTTCCATTCCATGTTGGGGCACATGCCTGGGTTGTGGGCCAGGTCCCCAGTTATGGGTATGCAAGAGGCAATCAATTGATATTTCTCTCCCTCTTTCTTCCTCCCTTCCCCTCTCCCTAAAAATAAATAAATAAGGTCTTTAAAAAAAGAGAGAAAGAAAGAAGCCAGGCAGTGAAAGACAAATACCTAAGATCTCACCTAGAAGTAGAAACTGTTGAACAAAAACAAATGAGCAAAATAGAACCAGAGGCATGGAAACAAGGAACAGACTGACAGCAACCAGGGAGGATGGGGGAGTGGGATAAGGGGGGAGGGGAAAGAGGGGGAAGTGTCTAGTCAAAGAACAGGTATAAATGACAAATGGACATGGACAACAAGGTGGCGACTGACTGGGGTAGGGGCAGAAGGAGTGGGGCAGGGGGGAACAACAGGGGAAAACTGGGACAACTGTAATAGAACAATAAAAGTAATAATTAAAAAACCCAAATGTTGGACCACAGAATATATTAAAAGTTCTTATACATCCTCAAAGAGGAGGGAAGAACGTACCACGGGAGAGCATGCACAAACACCCTGAGATGGGAAAACTCGGGGTGATTCATAGAACAGCTATAGAATATGGGGAGTGACGATATACCATGAGCCTGACCAGAGAGCCAGGGCCAACCAGAGCCAAAGTAATTCTGAGGAAGAACACAATGGAGGGTCTCGTTCTATTGGACATCAAGACACTGTGTAGGGCTCCTATCACTGAGAGTGTGGCTTAGAGATAAAAGCAGTGGAACAGAACCAAGACGAAAAAGGAGCCCACCCATCTGTAGAGACATGATTATGATAGAGAAGGCACAGCGAATCGGCAGGGCAGAGCTGCGTTATTCAGTAAACGGTGCCGGGGCAATTGGCTGTCCACACAGGAACAATAATTAGACCCCTGCTCACATCACATGCAAAATAAATTCCAGATGGCGTAAAGACCTACGAGTGAACAGCAAAGCTTTAAGACTCTCAAAAGGAAACACAGAATAGCTCTACAAACTCAAAGCAAAGAAAGGATTTCTTTAATAAGATCTTTTCCTTAAGATTGATACACTGGACCACATTATGATTTTAAATTTTCATATGTGTGCAGACCTGGAGAGAGAGCTCTGTCATGCGCTCTCTTGAAAAAGGTGGTCTCTTGACCAGGTTCTCTTGAAAAAGGTCGAGCACAATGGGCTGCAGATGCATAGCTGCTGCGGCCTCTCTAACTCTTTACCCAGCTCCCATCACACCCCACAACATCACCCTTCACCGTCTGCACTCCTGTATCTTACCTGCCTGGCAGCTGCCTGAGAGCATTTCAATTAATACACTGAAAGAGCAAGAGAGTTGACTGTGTTGAAGGACATAGTTCATGTACCATCTGGGAAGGCTCTAGCCCACACAATTTGAATGACTCATCCTTCAGGCCCCTGAATTCTTCTCCTGCCCCCAGAATCAGTTACTCTCCCTTGAACTCAGGCAAATGAGCTGAGCATTCTTTCCTTAGATTATCTAAATGATAAATTTAGAAGTTAGCCAATTTTTAAGTTAGAGTCATCTAATGATGTCTTAGATATCATTAGAAATTAATCTAAATGATAAAGTTAAGGTGGTCAAAATATAAACGTAATAAACAACACTACTTTAAAATGGAGCCAGAACTGCCACGCCAGAGCCACTGCCTTGCACTGTAATGCCTCAAACCTTGGGATCTTAAAACAAGACAAAATAACCATTGGACTGGGCCTAGGACAACACTGTGTCCCAAAGAACTATTTATAAAGATAACAAGAAAGCAGTTATATTATGACTATTGGACTGAAAATTAAACACGTTGTATAAAATTAACATCATCATGTTATGTTGTCTGCACCAATAGAAATACCTTCCTTCTATTGATGTAATTGTTCCCCTTCCTCATAAATACCCATTGCCTTTGTCTTCTAATGGGAACATCATTTGGGCTTCCGCTTAAATTAATGGTTTCTCAATAGCTATTCTTTCTGAGTTCAAATACATGCCTGTTGCCTCTCACTTTGAAAGGCCTTTTTATTTTTAGGTTAACAAAAGTTTGGGTTATATTATTGCATGTTGATTAAAGCGCCACCCTAAATCTTGTAAACAAAGAAGAAGTGGGTAACTAGGTGAGTACGAGATAGTGGTAACCTGTCCTGTTTGGGAGGCTCAGCATCTAAATTCCCTCCGAAGACGGCCAATCTACACTCCACAAAAAGCCCTCCTGGAGCAGGTACCACAGCAACAGGGTCAAAAACGCGGAACTTGACAGAGAACACTGCGCAGGCGCGCCCTAAACCTCCGCCAGTTTTCTGCGCGGCCGACACCTCCCTTCGGCCAGCACAGCCGCCTAGACCCAGCTCTCCCTCCCCCTTCCTTCCCTCCCCGAGTCCGGACGCCCTCCCACAGCACTGAGTTCCTGCGCAAGCGCCGCCCGCGTCCCCAGCCCTGGACCAATTGGAAGCGCCGGCACCTGGACGCTGGGGGCAGGACGCCGTGGGCGGGGTCGAGACGTGAGGGCAACGCGCTGGCGACACAGGGGCGGCTATATAAGTGAATACAGGCACCGCCCCTCCGCCCCAGTCGCTGAGCCGCCGCCGAGGACTCAGCAACCTTCCCCTTGAGCCCCCCTCGTTTCCCGACGCCTCGTCCCCCCTGCCCACCTTCTCCCGCCGCAGCCTTCCGCAGGCCGTTTCCACCGAGGAAAAGGAATCGTATCGTATGTCCGCTATCCAGAACCTCCACTCTTTCGGTAAGCTAAGGAAAGGCCCCGCGGGGCGAAGGCCCGGGTGCGGCGGCACGGCTGTCCAGGCCCGGAGACGGGGCCCGGACAGCTTCCAAGCCCTCCGGGCCTTCGTAAATTTAGGCAGAATGAAGGTGTCTGCCCTCGTGGACCCTGGGGACAGGGCTTGGGCCTTGGGGTGGGTCCCTGAGCGTGACCGGAAGGGTAGGGGAGAGGTCAGTTCTTGGGCGGGCCCTGCGTCTCGGGTGGCGCATTTACTAATGGCTCCAGTGCCACCGCGGGCCACACCCGCCCCCTCCCGCCACCCCTGCGTCATGTCCTTTACGTCACCACCGTTGTCCCGGCCCCGGAGAGGGAGGCGGCACCAGCCTAAGTGACAAACGCGCGCGCCAATGGGGCGGGAAGTTGGCCCCGCCTCGGAGCTCGGGTTCCGGTCGGTTGCATCAGCCGAGTGGGGCGTTGCCTGCCAGCCCTGGCTGCCCAGACACGTGATCGGCCTCCCGAGGGCGGGCCCGGAGGCCGAAGCTTTCCCCGCAACTTGGAAAGCCGGCCGTCCCGGACTGACCTGTTCGGGGAGAGCCCACAGAGGACATACCTTATCTGACTCGGCCCTTAGCGATTTCACTCAGTTTTCTGCATGCACAAAAGATCCAGTGGGAGGGTGACAGTGGCATCTAAGCCACAAAGGCTCTTTCTTGTGGCTTAGATCTTTCTTAGATCTTAGAAACTTGATCTTTCTTTCCAGACCCCTTTGCTGATGCAAGTAAGGGTGATGATCTGCTTCCTGCTGGCACTGAGGATTATATCCATATAAGAATTCAACAGAGAAACGGTAGGAAGACCCTTACTACTGTCCAAGGGATCGCTGATGATTACGATAAAAAGAAATTAGTGAAGGCGTTTAAGAAGGTAGGTCTTGTAAGAAATGCAAACGTGCACATGTGGGGGTGCTGTGTTTTATGTATGGAAAGGGATTATTAGTGCTGTTGCTTTGCCTAATTTGCTTTGCATCCCTTGCAGAAATTTGCCTGCAATGGTACTGTAATTGAGCATCCAGAATATGGAGAAGTAATTCAGCTACAGGGTGACCAGCGCAAGAACATATGCCAGTTCCTGGTAGAGGTGAGTTCAGTCACTTGGTGCATTTGAGCCTGTGTCCTGGCTAATCTCAGATCCTGCCACCTCTGTTTAATGTCTGCTAGGGAAACAGAAGCTTTGTTTTATAAGGTTGAGTTTTGGAGTGTATAAACAAATGTATTTTAAAGAACAGATGGGACTTGTCTGCCTTAAATTTACCTTTTTTAGGGATCTCCTTTAAAGATTGCAGATTTAAATTGCATACAGACAAATACTAAAGATAAGCAGGGTGTCTGGTTGGCTGTTCTTCCTGAGCTAAAATTCTATTACACAGTTTTTTGCATACCCGAATTGAGGGCCACTGTGAGGCACACACGCATCTCGGCTCTTGGACTCCCCTTGCCCAGTGTAGAAGCGGGAAGGCAGGCCTGTTGGCACGAGAACTAGAGGCTTTAACACTCTGTCCACTCTTTAAAATGTTTCCGTTTTTTCTTTGCAGATTGGACTGGCTAAGGACGACCAGCTGAAGGTCCATGGGTTTTAAGTGCTTTTTGGCTCACTGAAGCTTAAGTGAGGATTTCCTTGCAATGAGTAGAATTTCCCTTCTGTCCCTTGTCACAAGTTTAAAAACCTCACGGCTTGTATAATGTAACCATTTGGGGTCTGCTTTTAACTCGGACTAGTGTAACTCCTTCATGCAATAAACTGAAAAGAGCCATGCTGTCTAGTCTTGAAGTCCCTCATTTAAACGAAGGTCAAGCAGGAGGCGCCTGGCAGTGTCCAGCCTGAAACAAAACAGTAACGTGATGTTTCAGCCAAGCGCACAGCCCCAAGATCACAGGTGGCTATATCTGGCCAGAGTTCCTGCCCTCGTACAAACAATGTCACCATCTGAACAGCCCACGGTGAGGCGGCAACGGCATGTTGCCGCTAGAGGGAGCCTGGGGTAGTCAAAGATCTCCAACCTGGCCGGGTGGGTGGAGCTTAGAGTGGCCACCTTCCCTCTAAGTGGGGTGATGAGGCTATCTGGCATGCCACCAAGGTCTTTTTAACCAGACATGTCCCAGCTAATTGATGTCCAAACACCAGAATTTGAGGCCAACCTTTTATCAGAGTTAAACTTTTGACAAGGGAACAAATTTCAAACTGATGTGTCGGTCACGTAACTAGCTATAGTGCTCACAACTTACTAGCAACAGCTGCCCAATGCCATGTGAAGTAATGAACTGATTCTTGGATTTTTTTTCCCCTTCAGTTTTAATGTTATGTAATGTATTTAAACCCTTATTTAAATAAAACTTGTTTTCAGAAACACCTGACTTGCAGGTTTGATTTTATATGTAGCCAGTCTTGTATGTGTGAAGGAACCACAGAAGTGGGCAGTGGATCCGGCTGCTCAACGGGCCTGAACAAATCCAGGCCAAGAAAACCCTCAGTGAGCTTGTTCCTTCAGGTTTCCCCAAAGGACACACATATGGTGTGGGACTTGACCTAATCTACAAACCCCTAAAAAGATACACAAGTGTCTGCTCTTTCTAGGAGATTAGGTTTGTCGTATTAAAAAGCTTGGTGACTGATAATGTTGGAGAAGCTGAAATCGTGTGTTGGCAGGCTACCTGTTGGCAGAGGACCATGAGAAGTAACGTGCATCGGGGCTCTTTATGTTGAACACAAAATACAATTTTCCCAGCACGTGGGTCACTAACTAGTCCTGATTTCAGATACTGAAATACAGGCTGGCAACTAAGAAATCAATACTTGCTGTTTGTTAGCCTGTTTCACAGGTAATGGTCAACCTGGAGCAAGTAGGGTGTGGAGGTCTGGTGGGAAGCTGAGCCAGAGACCAGTGCCCTGGAAACGATTCTGATAGATGATAAGTTCCTACAAAATTGATGGGTTTAGTAGACCGAACCACTTGGTTCCAGCTGTTGACGTTGTCCAAAACACTTGGGCGATACTTCTAAATCAGTAACTTTTGACTACAACAAAAGGGCTTTTCCTAGAGGAACTTCTAGAAGCAACACTGGAACCTAAACCCACAGAAGATGGATTGAAATGAAGCAATCACACCGAGGGTTGATGCAGTGTCTGTGTTAGGCTGGTGACATCTTGTGCCTTTGAAGGGACTTAGTTTGCATTAAGCTAGCAATACCACTCACTGTTCAGTCAGCTGTCTGGCACCAACCAAAACCATTACTGCATGTACAACGGGGTTTGTGAACACCCTAATCTGATTGATGTGACGTAGGTGTATCTTAGGCCTAAACAATGAAGCATAACTATCTCCACTGGATGGTTGAGGAAACAACTATGGGATTTCCAAGGCCTGTAAGTATAGAGCCTCACCTAGAATGCTTTCTGCTCTTCCCACCAGGTGACCTGCACTTCACATTTTAAATAGCCCATTTTACCAACATTGAGTCTCAGTTTACACAGTGCAAACCCAGGGGGATCACAGGACGCACAAAGGCAAGTCAAGAAGACCACCCTGTTGGAGTGTAAGACCAGCAACAGCCTTGATGTGAGGCAGAAAGGGGCCAGTGCCACCACTGGCTTAGTCAAAGAGCACAGGACCTCTGAGCACTGGGAAATCTTTCCCTCTGCCATGCACGGCCCAGGGCCGTCTGAAGCAGGGCACACTAGGCAGGGGTGTCAAGGCCCAGCAGTGAGAGCACCCAGGACCGTTTGGTTGAAACAAAGGCCCTGCATACAGCAGAAATAATAGCACTCTTACTAGGTGCTAGGCCTTTGCCAAGCACTTACACATCAACCAACTCATTTTTAAAAAGTCCTTGCACTCTTAAATCCTAATTCAAATATTTACACGGTGCACTCTTCCCAGGGAGCTTGTTGAAAAGTCAGATTGTAGGTCCCACCCAGATCACCTGGGTGTCAGCTGAACAATGCTCCGGTCCCCTGGTTTTCAAGGGCCTACAAAAATGTCTAGCCCTGGCTGGTGTAGCTCAGTGGATTGAGCGCGGGCTGCGAACCAGAGGGTCGCCAGTTCGATTCCCAGTCAGGGCACATGCCCGGATTGCGGGCCAGGTTCCCCAATAGGGGCCAAGTGAGAGGCAACCACACATTGATGTTTCTCTCCCTCTCCTTCTCCCTCCCTTCTCCTCTGTCTAAAAATAAATAAATAAAATCTTTTTTAAAAAAAATGTCTAAACTGAAAAGTAATGCATCATCTCTAAAATTGGACCCAACAAGCACAAAATCAGAATAAGTAACTGCCTAACACTACAAAAGGTAACGCTGGCAATAATGGAAATAGAATTCTTACAAAACTATATGTAAATGTAATCAAAGTTTTAGAGAAAGAACATTAATTATTGTTAACAAAAGATTTGTGAAGCTTACAAACATCTTTGCAAAACTGTTACCCAAAAATGTGTCTATTTGGCCTGTGGGTGCATGTCATTCATTTCACGACAGGTGTGACTATCATGCTGGAACGCTTGGCCACAGGCTCCCAGAAATGGCCCTGCCTCGAGAGCCAGAGAATCTGGCCCCAAAGCCTTGATGCGGGGCCCAGGAATGGGCCTTTTGGACCAGCGTCAGCCAGTTCTTACGGGAGGGCCACAAACCACACCTGGGAAACGGTGCTGTGGGTAAAGGGGGGCTGCCAAGGAAACGAGCAAGAAAGAAGCCTCAGAGCTAAACTTCGGGGAAAGTAATCAGGAATATTGCATTTACGATGGTTTGAAAGTGGGGTGGTCGAGGGCCAGAAGGTGGTTGCCAGCACCTGAGGAACCAGCCCTGACACTCTGAGATTCCATGAGTGACATACACCTGGGCATTTTCCTGCGCAACTGCCCACGCTTTTATCAGATTCTTAAAAGCGCCCCCTACCGAAAACAGTTAAGAACCCCTGGTCCACGGTTTCCTCCTGAGGCTTACCAAGCCCCGGGGATTAGCAAAGGTTTTCCAGGCCCATCATTACAAGCAGCAACAGTGCCTATTTCAGTGTCAACTTTTAAAATTAATAACTTTTTAAATATTTGTAAATATCTCTAAAGCCAACTGCGCATTGGGCAGAAGGTGCACACACAGCAGCCGGACTCCACGGTGCCCGGAAGCCAGGGCATGACTCACTCGCTCCACGGCCACCATCCCCAGTCATCGCCCAGTCACAGCGGTCTGATGGTTGCACGGTTTAAATTGTCTTTAGTCATCGTCCTTTATGGTTCATTTATACCCAGAATGAACAACTAGTCAACAACAGGAAACAGAGGGAACACAAGAGATGTTAACGTGGAGCACAAACATGTCGGTCCCTGCATGTGTGTGTCCAGTCATCAATTCTCACTCCGTTCTGTGAAACAACAGAAAACAAGCACAAGGACAAAGGCAGGCGCAGAGGGATGTGACTGACCTGCTCCCGTGACCCACCATGGAGGCGGAACTAAAGACTGCTGTTCGGCATCACCTGGGAACGTGTGAGACGTGCAGAATACCAAACCCCACCCCAGGCCTCCTGAACCAGTCTTCTTTGTAGCAACCTCCATTTTACAAAGTTTGAGAAGCACCAGTTTGGACCATAAAATCAGCAGACTTCATATTGTGATCTGCAAGCTGGTTAAAAAATAAATAAACCGGCCCTGGCTGGTGTGGCTCAGTGGATTGAGCATGGGGCCTGTGAATCAAAGGGTCGCCGGTTCGATTCCCAGTCAGGGCACATGCCTGGGTTGCAGGCCAGGTCCCCAGCGGGGGGCACGTGAGGCAACCACACATTGATGTTTCTCTCCCTCTCTTTCTCCTTTCCTTCCCCTCTCTCTAAATAAATAAATAAAATCTTAAAAAAAAATAAACCAATATCACTGTGATTTTTCTTTTTTTATAGGTGCATTTTTCATTACAGTGTTAGATCTGCATTGACATGCATGAAAACAGTTGAAGTGCAGAGAGCAACAGTTTGAGCAGAGTACATACTGAGTACCATTGCTCTAGTGAAGACGTGCAGAAACCTGGCAGTCCCAGAATCTGCCGGGGAGCTCCTCGGTGGGACCAGCTGGGCTCAGCTCCCAGGGCCTCAAGCCAGAGCCAGCAGAGTGGCCCGAGTGTGACGGCGATGTACCCATTCACCCCCATCAAGCTCCGCCAGACCCGCAGTTCCTGCTCCTGCAAGGAAGATGTCTCCAGGATGTCAAAAACAATGTCAAAGGGGAAAAATACAGTGATGGCTACATTGGGGATATAGCACTGGAGTGTGTGTGTGTGTGTGTGTGTGTGTGTGTGTGTGTCCAGCCATCCATCCTCGGGTGAGGATTAAAAAAAAACCTTCCCCACCCCATTTCTCCTTGGCCCCGCTGCCTGTCACTCCAGCCTACCCCACTCACTGGCTCAGTAGGTAACAGAGTGAAGGGAAGAGAAAGATCACCCTGGAGGGAACAGGAAAGCAGCAAGAAGACTTTTTTTTAAATGCTTGTGGAATCAAACTGTCCGGGTTTGAGCCTCAGTTGTGTGTCTGGTGCACTACAGGCCAATCACTGTGTTCAGTTCAGTATTTGATTTTACCTAGCTCACAACAAGTCGCCCTACTATGGATGCACCAAGGCTGGCAGCAGATACAAGACTCCTGGCTCAGAGACGGAGAACTTTGTTATTCACAACACCACCACAGGCAGCATGATTTGCATCAATTCCTCTTACCCCCAGGTCCTTTTTGGTGACATAATATGAACCCGCAACAGTTGTATCTGAGCTGAGGGACACTGAGCTTGGGGAATCTATCACTCTTATAGTCAGCTTACCCTTTGTGCCATAGGGAGACTTTACCTCGTGACTCAGTTGCTCATTTCAAACACAACCCTGAGAAATGGCCCAGGCAGAGAGTGGCCATAACCTTACATTCTTGGCATACTCAGTAAGAACATCCAGGAATGCTCAAGGCCCATGGTCGATTGTTTCTACCAACACTCACCAACCCCTCTGGGTCTCAGTTTCCTCTGCTGGAAACGAGGGGCAATAATATTACCCTCCTTGTGGGGCTGTGGTGAGGGTTATAAGACACGATGCATGCAAGGTGCTGACCGTAGGGGTCTGGCCATAGAAATCCTCCCTAAATTTTAATCACCATCATTAGGGGGGAGGGAGGCAAAAGCATGTTGTGGGTGTCAGAAGGCTTGCTCGGGGGAGAGCTTCAAGGCCTAGGGGAAGGAGAAGGCTTCTCCGCTTACTTCCCACACCACCCCGTAATTATTCACGGCACTTTAGGGTCATGGTACACTGCCTCCCCTCTCCAGAGAAAAGGAGCAAAGACCTGCTCGATCAGCATTGCACACCAAGGGTCAGCACAGTGCCTGGCACAGAAAAAAAGTCAGGTAGAAAAAACTTTGAATGAATAGATGAGTGGATGGATGGGTGGATGGATGGATGAAAAAGTGAAGGCACAAGGCAGGGGTGATTGGGATAAAAGGCCTGGTGAAGGGACTGCCCTTGAACAGAGCTGTGCACCCTCCAGTGCTGAACAAAAGGAGAAAAGGACAGAAGGACTCAGACAACTGCGGTCATGGCCGGCAGAAGGGGACTGACAGTGAGATGACCTTGGGAGTGAAGGGAGAGATGTTCACAAGGTTGCCAGGCAACAACCCAGCTGCGGAATATTAATCTGCAATTGAATCAACTGGCTAGATTCAGAACGCTTCCTGTTTGCGCAGAGTGGGAGGCAGAAAGGGGTGGTGGTGGTGGCGTCCCCTGTCAGGAACCAGGGACCAGCCTGACAGGTTCCGAAGCAGAAGAGGGGTAGCAACCTATTACAGGTGCGTCCCACATAACTGAAATGACAAACCTCGGGGCCAGGCTGGGAGGGAGGAAAGTGAGACCAGGTGGGGTAGGTGGGTTGTGAGGACCCAGGCAGGAAGAGGAAGTGGAGGTCACAGGTGAGGTTTATTCGGCTTCTGGAGAGAGGGTGGGACAGGAGGCTGAGAGGCAGGAGCACTCAGAGTTTAACAGCTCAGCCCCTCACCTCCTACCTGTGGGGTCTGCAGCAAACACCCTCACCTGGCTGACCCTCACTTCCTGGACTGTAAAATGAGCCTGAGTAAATACTTCTCTCACGTAGGTGCTGTTAGAATTATTTTCCCATTTAAAAACCACTACCTGACATTGCTAAATAAAATACTTTCTAATATTTTATCATAAAAATGCTCAAATACACAGAAAAGTTTAATTTTAATGTGAGCACTCATCTGTCACCACCTAGATTCTGTAATTTATATTATTCTTGATCTCCTATTTATCCATCCATCTTCTTTTCTATACATTTTGAAATAAATGTACAGTCCACTTCGCCCTGCTTGTTACAGTTCTTTTTTAAAATAAAATTTACTTACAATGAAACACACAAATCCTAAGTGCACATTCGCTGGGTTTTGACCATCTGCAAACAGGGTGCTGGGCTTGAGTTTGAGTGTTAGGTGAGATTATATGCCTGTGAGTGCTCCTGTGCCAGTGGAAGGTGGGATTGGTAAGATACAGGAGGCGAGGCAGTCTCCAGGGTGACCCAGGGCTGTGGGAGGCGGAAGGTGGGGAGACCTGAGGAGCTAGCGTGAGGCCTGCATGGAGGAGGGGGCATTAACCTGCAGGGGAGGGGGGCTGCGAGCGACTATTGCAGGGAAGGGTGGAAAAGAGAATAATTTAGGGAAAGGAGAGATTATTCTGATAGCAGAACGCAGCAGCGTGAGGTGCGGGTAAGGCTGCGGTCATGAAAATACCCACAATAATAGCAGACCCTTACTCAGAACTTACCTCTGTGGGAGACCAAATCTCACCCTGGCCCTGGAGGGCAAGTGCCGGCATCATCCTCCAGTCGGCTACTGGCCTTAAATCACGTGGTCAGGAAGTGCCAAGCGGGGAGTCCAGCCCAGGACAGGACTGGGGTGCTGTGCGGCCTGAGCGTGGGGGCGGGGCTCAGGGCTCCCCAGGTGATCTTAATGTGAGGTGTGTATTGAGAACCACCACTCCAAACGCACAGGTGACCATCAGGTGAGAATGTGAGAGGGGTGGCCAGGGGCAGAAGGCAGATGCTAAAGTGGGGGCGCCCTCTTGCTCTCAGTCCTGGCCCCTGGCCCCTGAGGTTGGTGGGCGGCCTCCCAGCTCAGCCCAAGAGCAGCATGCTGGCTGTCCTTTTGGTCCCAGACACCAGGCAAGGCTGCACGTCACAACCCTTCTTCTTCCACCCCAGGCCCCTGCCCGTGGAGGGGCCCTGGATCCCATGTTGACACGACACCTCCCAGATGTCACTGTTTGTCCCAGCACCTTCACACCCGCCAAGGCCCAGTTACCTGGGACAGGGTGACTGAACCGTCACCGGAGTCCATCTTGGCAATGGACCCGAAGCCAGCATGGCGATCATCAGTAACAGTGACGTTTCCCGAGCCCGCCTGTGGTCAGGCTGCAGAAGTGCCCTTGGAGAGGTCCCCTCCCAGGAACTGTTCTCCCCTTTACAGGGTACCATTTTCATGTCTATTTTTTTGCATGTGACCTGGCCCCCAGAACCTAAACCCCCCAGAAGCAAGGAAAGGGCCACCATGCTCATCTCCTAGCTCAGGGCCTCACCAAACCCTGGCTTACAGCAGGCGCTCAATAACCGCAATGAAAATGGCAGAGACGGGCAGTCAGTCCAACACCCCAACGCACACCTCCCTTAACTGGATTTGGAAAACCACGGCAAACTCACTTGGGGCTGGTTCTCATTGACAGAAGCCTTCCGGGGGCTGGAAACCCTTGCATGCATGTCCTATTGTTGCCCTAAATATTATCACCAATTTGCCCCGGAGGGTGGCTCAGTTGGTTGGAGTGTCATCCCATACACCCAAAGATTGTGGGTTCCGTCCCCAGCCAGGTCACATACCTGGGTCCCGGTTTCGATCCCCAGTCGGAGTGTGTACAGGAGGCAACCGATCGATGTTTCTCTCACATCCGTGTTCCTCTCTCTCCCTCTCTCTCTCCCACCCCACTATTCCTTTCTCTCGTTCCAAAATCAAGAAACACATCCTTGGGTGAGGAACAAAAATAAAAATAAAAAATTACCACCAATTAAGGCTTCAGACCACAGAAACCCACTCTCTCACAGTTCTGTAGCCCAAGAAGCCCAGGCTCAGCGTGGCTCGCTGGGCCAAAAGCAGGGTGTGGTCCGGGCTGCATTCCTTGCTGAAGGCTCTGGGATGAATGTGCCTCCCAGCTCATACAGGTTGTTGGCCCAACTCAGCTGTTTGAGGCTGTGGGGCCTCCACTGGGGGCATACCTCGTCCTGCAGGCCTCGGCCTCCCACCATGGACCCAACAAAGGCAGGTCAAGTCCTTTCAGTTCTTCAAAGCTCTGACTCACCTTCCCACCACATCACTTCTGTCTCTAGTCAAAGAGCCATTTTCTGCTTTCGAGGGCTCGTCCAATTAAATTGGGCCCACTCAGATAATCCAGGATAAGCGCTCTAATTTAAAGTCTGTCACGCTAATTACAACTGCAAAGTCCTTTTTACCATCTCACGTATTCACATGTCCTGCGGATTGGGGTGTGGACATCTTTGGACAAACATTATTCTGCTCACCGCCACCACCCCGCCCCAACCCAGAGAAGAAAGATCCAGGAACTGGTGGACAGAGACAGGAGTTTTGAGCTTGGCTGTCCTTGGTCATGTGAATTCGGGACAGGAATTGCTTCACCTGCCCAGGCCTGTTTCGTCATCTGTAGAACTGGAACACACTAGCACTTATGGACCAGGATCGTGATAAAGAGCAACTGCATTCATTCATGCAAAGGTCTGGCAACAATGACAATGCTTGGCCGGTCACATTGCCCTCATTGGGAGTGCAGGGGCAGGATCCACAGGGAGGGGGTGGGGCCCCAGGTCTGGGATCTGGTCTTCAACTTGGCAGACAGACCTAGAAACTGGATCTTCTGGTGGCCTGCTAGTCAAAGTGTCAGGTCCTGGGTTCCACCCTGGCCTCACCAGTTCCAAAGCCCTCCTCATAGCAGCAGGCGCTGGGCTCTGGCAGGTCCAGCCTCTACAGGCCCCAACCCTGCGGCCTCCTTCAGGGACAGTTCAAAGCGTCTGTCCCTCTGTGTCACTGCCAGTGGGAGGAAAAACCTTGGATTCAAAGAAGATGCTTTTTAGGGAATTACCTTCCTTAAGTCTTCAGGGAGGCAAAGCTCCCTGATGACAGCGAGTGCACAGTCCTTGTCACATGTCCCCTTCACTGCAGCCCTGTGCAGTAGGAATGAGTGACTCCCATTTCACAGATGAGGCCAACGGATGCCCAGAGAGGATAAGGGAAGAAGGTGCAAACAAATTAGACACCCGTGAAGTTCAGGGCACCGTGCGTGGTGCCTCATGTACGTCACCTGCACAGGACTCTCCCCCAAGTTATTTTCCTCAGTTCCTGGAGGAAAAAACAGAACTGCCCAGAGCTCCACAGGTTCCCTTGTGAGGGGAACATGCCGACTCCGTGATGGCGAGCGCCTCCGGGTGAGGGCTGTCTCTCTCGACTGTGAACATGAGCCCTGCTGTGCGCTCGCCAGTGCCCTACGGACAGCGACACTCCGCCGCCTGCCTAATGGGAGGGGTGCACACCTCTCTGATGCGGTTGCCACCCCTGTGCCACCAGCCTGCAGAAGGCAAGTCAAGGGGCAAAAAAGAAAAAGATTAAGAGGAAGAAGAAGGAAGAGGGGGAGGGGGAGGGGGAGAAGGAGAAGAAGAGGAAGAAGAAAACCCAGGGGAATAACCCCCTCCGCACGCACACACCCCAACCCTCCACCCCCCACCCCCCGTTGCAGAAATCAAGTCTTGGGTTCTGGTACAAGCAGGACTCTGCTGAAAGCTCGTAATTTCCCATCACCATGGCAACACGAACATTTCATCTCAGGGTATGAGCAAAGCTGCTCCCCTTTGTCCCCTCCGCCCCCGCCAGCACTCTTCAACGTCCCTTCCACCTCTGAGAGTCTGTGATTCGGTTATTATCACCCACGCCTCCACTGTTTTGGCCATTTGCATTCATTCTATCTGCTGAGTCACCGAGACCTGCTCTGTATTAGGGTGGTTATTCACCAGAACATTCGGCCACTTGTTGCCATGGATACCTCAAAACCTGCTTCCTTCATCACCTGTTAATTCTCGGCAAAGCTGGCTGTGAGCGTGGGTGTACCACTGCTCCTTATGCAGGACCCAGGGGGGCCTCTAAACTCCTCCAGACCAGGAAGGGGGCTGATGACGCACGAACAAAAGCAAAGTCTCCAGTGGCCCTGCGGAAGGATACACCACGGCCTAGGGCGCATCACCCAAACCAGGCCCAGGCAGCCAGTTACCAGACTGGTCAACACCGCGTTCCATTTGGTTTCCTGGAACATCTTGGGCAAACCCTTGAGTCTCTTTGCTAACCATTTTTTATATTTCACTTTACTTTATTTTTTAGAGAGAGAGGAGAAGGGAGGGAGAGAGGGAAAGAAACATCGATATGCGAGAGAAACATTGGTGGCAAGCGCCCCAGCTGGGGACCCGGCCTGGGACCCAGGCAGGTGCCCTGACCGGGGTTTAAATGGGCGAACTTTCACTTTGCAGATGACGCTCAGCCAACTGAGCCACGTTGGTCAGGGCTGTATGCCCACCATTTGAAGATGTATTTTTATATTGAAAACTGGTGGGTGCGTTATGCAGATTACTGTCTCCCCGTGAGCCTCGAAGTGCAGGAGCCTGAAGGAATTGGCTCTAGGTAGGGGCTTTGCAAGAGATGGGGCATGAGGGGCAGGCCTGGGGAGAGGCAGGGGCAGCTGCAAGCTAAATCCAGCCCAGCAGAGAGGGCTCAAGGAGAGGGGGCAGTACTCAGGGGTTTCCAGGTAAGGGAAGGCAAGGGGGTTCAGAGCCAACCGGGAGGCAGCGCTAGGCAGAGAGAGCAAGGCTGATCATCAGCCCATGGCCCATTGCTCCTGATAACTATGGCACGTCCTGTTTGCAGAGGCCTGAGGAAGGGACAGGTGATCAATATGTCACTCTACACTCACGCACTCCCTGATCTTCAAACATCAATGTATGGTGACATATGCTTTCTCTGAATCTAAGGTCATTTGGTCCATCTGCCTCACCAGCCCCCCAAAGAGGAAGTAGTCTGAGGGATGAGCAGCAGGCCTCTGACCCCAAGGACATGGTGGGGACATTGTTCCTGACCCCAGGGAGCCTGTCTGCCACCTGCCTTCATGCCCTACCCTGCTCCTGCCCCCAACCCTGAAATCAGCTCCCTTTCCCTTCCCCCACATCCAGATGACAGACCCTAGATGGCAGGGCGGGGCTGGGGTTGCTCCTCTTGCTGTGGGGAGTCTGGCCTCCTGGGGGAAGAGGGCTTGGGAGGGGCCTTGAGGGCCTTATAAGGCAGGGCTGGAGCTGCCAGCCCAGCAGAGGACTGAGAGGTACCAGACAGACCTCAGCATCAGCGGACTCCGAGCTCTGCAGGTGAGAGCACCCAGGAGGGGAGTGAGAGGCTGGGAAGATGGGAGCCCCCCACACACACACACTCTGGCAAGGTACCAGGCTCATATCTCAGTGTCTCTAGGGCTGGGGCCCCTCCCTTAGCTCAGGGCCGGACTAGGTCACAGCACTAGGACCCACCCTGGCTTCCCAACCCTGGCCTTCGAGCTGACCTGCTGCTTCACCCAGGGCCCAGCCCTGACCCTCTTACTCCATTCTCATCCCAGCTCTGGGAGGTGGGCAAGACAAAAGCTACTCTCCCATCTCTCAGGGGAGAAAACTGAGGCCCAGAGGGAGAGGTGGCCCAACTTACTGGGCAAGGCTGGGACTGGAACCCAGGGTTCCTGGACCCCATCTCAATCTCTTTCCCAGAACAACACTTCCTGAAAGAACTTCCCATGATGGTGGTGATGTTCTGTGTCCGCACTGTCCGACACGGTGTCCACCAGCCACATGTGTGTTGGACATATGGCCGCGCAGGCGAGGACCTGTTTACCTTAACCAATCCAAGTGTAAAGAGCCACGTGGGGCCTGTGGCTGCCACACTGGACAACACACGTGGCTGGTGTTGCACACGGTGAACATGCTGGAGGTCTCCAAAGAGATCCCGCGTGGTCTGTGATACCGCGGACTGTGGGTGTCCCTTTGGCCTTACTTGTAAATCCACCTTAAATTACAAGACTAAAACATCCACAGAGCTGCTCACACGGCCTCAAAGTGTGTGGAACAGTTTAGAAGCCATTTCTCTAGGTCGCATTTCCTCTGAGGAAAGCAGTCGCTGGAACTGGGGTAGGTACGGCAGAAAGGGGCAAGGCCTGGGGTCAGGGGGAACTGGCAGGAACAGTTCACAAGCCAGTTCCAGACCTGCCCTCGGGGTGCCGGGCCTGCCCTACCTTTAGGCTGCGCCCTGTTCTCCTTGGCAGACGTGATGCAGCGACTGTGTGTGTGTGCGCTCCTTGTGGCACTGGCTCTGGCCGCCTTCTCCGAAGCTTCTTGGAAGCCTGGCTCCCAGCTGCAGGATGCCCGGTCCGGTCCAGGGGTCCATCGGGGCCTGGATCCACAGTCGCTGGACCGGCTGGGCCCAGCCTCTCACCATCAAAGGCAGCTGAGGTTCCAGGGCCCCCCAGACCTGGTGGCAGGTAGGAGCTGCTCACAGCTGTCCCGGCTTGCCTCACCCAGCCAGTTTTGGCCCTGGCCTCAGTCCCAGAGGCTAGGTGTCCTGCCCCATCCTCACCTCCTCTCCCTTCTCTGATCCTCAGACCTGTCCAAGAAGCAGGGGCCATGGCTGGAGGAAGAAGAAGAAGCGTATGGATGGATGGACTTCGGCCGCCGCAGTGCTGAGGATGGAGACCAACATCCCTAGAACCAAGCTTCAGAGCCCATTACCTCCCAGCCCAGCCCTAGAGAAAACCAATCAAAATAAACCAGCTTCCAATGGATCATACTGTGCCAAGTGTCACGGGGCAAGGGAGGGGAGTGAGGGGTTGGGCCGAGGCAGGGAAGAGAGTTGAGCACCCCTCTAGGGCCAGGGATCTTGGCTCATCCTTCTTGGTGCCCCCACAGCCACACACTGAACAAGAATCTCCATGTGGGAGTGGAAGAACCGGGGGTGGGGGTCGCAACCAGAGGAAGCTTTTTAAAAGAATAGTCCAATCATGTCACTCCAACCCTCTGGTGCTTCCCATGGCACTTAGAATAAAATCTATCCTCCTTGTCAAGTCTCTAAGAGCATGGTGGGTGCCATCATGGGTGCCCCATTTATGCCCCTGTCTCTTCCTTTCCCTAACGCAGATGCCCCCTGCTCTTTCCTGCTCAGATCATTGGTCTTTGCTGCCCCCCAACCCCCCGCAGCGCAAATGAAGCAGGCTGCTCTTTTCCTCCTCGGGGCCTTGGTAGAAATGCCTCTTCCTGAGCAACCTACCCTTTCTGCCCCTCGCCCTCCACACACGGCCCCTGTTATTCTCTAGCGTGCATGTCACAATCTGTAGCGTTTTGTTTGCCAGTGTATTGTCAGCCTCCCCATTTAGTAAGGGAAACTCTGTGAGAGTGGGGACCATGTGTCCCTCTTCTCTGCTGTAACTCCGGTACCAAGAACGGAGGTACTCAAAGAATGTCTGTCAAGTGGGCCAGTGGCCGGTGCCCACCCTTGTTGGTGTCTCGCCCACCGCCCCTCACTGTTCTTGGGTCTGTCGGAGCCATCCTCCCACCGGCACGTGCCCCTCAGGGCTTCTGAGTCCGAGGCAGGCTGGGAACGCTGAGCAGTTAGTGCCTCCAGAAGCGCCTCTCAGTCCATGACGGATGGGACTTGGAGAGTTGCAGGGCAGGCCCCCGGGGCTGGCAAACTTTCTCTAAAAAGGTCAAATGGAAAATATCTTAGGTTGTGCAGGCCAAGAGGCAACATCAAGACTATTGTGGAAGTATTCAAATAAACATTTAAAATGTAATTAATAGAAAACACAACAACCATTCTTTGCTGGCAGGCTGTATGGAAAGAGGGGAGGGGTGAGATTTGGCCCATGGGTCAGAGTGTGCTGACCCCTATTCCAGGTCAAGATGTGCCACCTGCAGAAGAGAATTCCTTACTCTTTAAAAAGCCGCTCCTGGCGTGCTCCTGAGCCCCGGTAGGGAACGAGCACTGGACCATTGGACATTAGGTTACTGTGCAACATTAGGTTACTGAGTGGCCTGTCACCAGCCGGGTGTTTTTCAGACCCACCACATCACGAGGTTGGGTGGGACAAGCAAAGATTTGCTTTAGGATGTAAATGGTGAATTTGAGACTGGGCCTGAGCAGGGCCCGAGGGCACAAACAAGTCACTCAAACAGTCACCCACGACCCCAGGTACCTACATCCACTGTACCTCCCCTCGGCTCACCCCCACGGCCTCACTGGAGGCTCCCTGGGGCCAGCTCATAGATGAGGAAGGACCCGGGCCAGTTCCCAATGGGTAGGTTTCATATGTTGGTAAAAAGAGAAAATGGACTGCTGCTGAATTGTGGCCCATTCAGGGGGGCAACAGACAGTAGTGATGGACAGCTCTTCCAGTGGGTAGAGTTTCCAGTCGCAGACCTGCTCACCAGCTCGGCGTGGAGGGAGCAGTGGCCTGGGGCGAGGATACACAGACTTCTGCGCAGTAGCAGACGGCTCCCCTGTTTGGTCAGGGGACTTGTAGGAACAAGATTATAGAAAGGAGGAGACAAAGACTTCTGGTGAAGAGGCAAGCAGATGGACCTATGACGGAGAAGACACAGAGTGTCCATCTGAGAGCAGCCACCCGACAATCCCAGCAGACAGGATGGCTTATGCCACGGAAGTCAGCCAGACAGTCTTCAGCCACTCTACCCTGGCCCTGTGGACCCATGAACACAGTGACAGTGGTGGCAGAGACAGGTTACACATGGGTCCGACAGCCAGTTGAACTGCAACCTCTGCTGAATATCTGACCCCTCAGCCACGGAGACCAACTCTGAGCCCGGGAGGTAGGATCATGTCTAAAGGGACCAACGAGCTGCTTGCTGGTAAATTGCTTACCTCAGATAGATACCTTCCGTCCTACAGGGGGCGCTGGACCATCCTTGTGGGGGCTGACCCATGTTCTTTGTATGACTTTGCCTTCCTGCCCGCAGTGCCTCCACCAGCACTACAGAAACACAGAGCTTCTAAGGATTTACGGTGCCTGACGTACCATCACGAGATCCCATAAAACATGACCTCAGGGATCTATCTGCTCTACAGTGGAAAAGGTGCAGCAATGAGCACATGGCCTTGGGAGACCCACTTGTCCCACCATACACCATGTCACCCAGAAACTGCAGGCCTGATAGAAAACTGGAATTAAAAGGTGAAGCGAAGGCCTGTGTGGCCCAGTCGGTGGGAGCATCACCCCGTAGACCGAAAGGTCACATGTTGGATTCCCAGTCAGGGTACGTTACCTAGGTTGCAGGTTCGATCCCCGGTTGGGATGCGTACAGGAAGCAACCAATGGATGTTTCTCTCTCACATGGATGTTTCTCTCCCTCCCTTCCCCTCTTTCTAAAATCAATGAGCACGACCTCCGGAGAGGATTTTTTTTTTTTTTAAATACAGCTAAGGCACTAACTCGTGGATACTCCCTGGGGATTAGGATGCAGTACGTACTTTGAAGTGGTGGTTATTATACAGTGCCATGCCCTGACATCCAGAACACATGGGCCCAGGCCACAAGGGGTAGAGGGGAAGTGGCCCCTGTCACCCTCCCTGCCAAGAGTCACCTCAGGTTTGTGCTTCCTGTCCTCTCAATTCCAGACACTTCTGGACCAGAAACCCTGGCTCCTAGGTGAAGATGCTTCTACCAGGGAATACACGAGCCTCCCCTAAACCCTAAAGGTACAGCTGCTGCCTGGCCAGTTTTGGTTCTTTGTGCCATTAGACCGGCAAACAAAGAAAAGCCAATTACTATCAGAGGTTGTTGGCTCTGATTAGCATGAGGAGCTAGCATCACTGCCTTCCAACGGGGGAGGAGGAAGAAGTGTCCACGGTCTGGGATGTGGGGTGCCTCTTGGGCCTCGTTGCCTGGTGACGATCATAAGCAGGAAGTTGCAGCAACAATGGCCTGAAATGGGCATGGTGACCAAGGGCTCAGACCTCTCAGGAATGAAGGTGTAGGTTATTGCACCAGGAAAGCAACCTGGACCAGCTGGCCAAGGGTGAGGGGAATACAGGAGGAGTGTCAGAGGACAGAGACGAGAAGAGCATGCTAGGGCATTAGGACCGCTTGCAGCAGTGGGGATCACAGCTGATACCATTTGCCCGGTGTAAAGTTTTAAGATTTTCTGACCAGTCATCATCTTAAAGAAGCAATGCCAGGCCAGGGGGAGCTCCACAATGGAGCGTAAGTGCTCCATTGGTGCAGGGGGTGGATGCCAGCAGACCCCGGGGCCCCACCCGTGTCCTTGGCACTCACCATTCTGTACATGCTGACCATGCTCTGCTACAAGCCCAGTCACTCTCCGCCAGGGGACTTTTCCTCAGCCCACGCATGGGAGGCCAGGGCGGCGGTGAGTTAAGGCCCCCAGGAACAGCCCTCAGCCAATACCGAAGGAGAGTTGCCCCAGCTTCCCCACCGCTTGGGTGAGACAACTGAGATGGCCTCTATTTCAGTGTGACCCCAACTTTAACATGCACGTGCATTGCGGGGGGACCACGTTAACATGCAGACTCTCACTCTGTGGGTCTGGAGTGGGACCTCAGATTCTCTATTTCTTTTTGTCTTTTCTTTAAGATGTTATTTATTTCTTTTTAGAGAGAGGGGAAGGGAGAGAGAAAGAGGGAGAGAAGCATCAATGTGTGGTTGCCTCTCACACGCCCGCTACTGGGAACCTGGCCCACAACCCAGGCATCTGCCCTGACTGGGAATCAAACTAGTGACCCTTTGGTTCTCAGGCTGGCACCCAATCCACTGAGCCACACCAGCCAGGGCTCTTTTTCTCTTTTTTTTTTAAGAGAGAGAAGGGAAGGAAGGGAGAAAGAGGAGGGAGAGAAACATCGATGTGAGAGAGAAATATCGATTGGTTGCCTCTAGTACGCACCCGACCAGGGGCAGAACCCACAGCCTAGGCATGTGCCTTGAACAGGAATCAAACCAGCGACACTTTGCTTTATGGGACTATGCTCAGCCAACTGAGCCACGCCAGTCAGGGCATGATTCTGCACTTCTGATAAACTCCCAGGAGATGTCAGTGATGTGGCCCACGAACCATCCTTGGAGTTGTAAAACACTACACTTCCTCCCAGAGTTCCCCAGAAGGATTGGCCTCAGTTGCCTAAAACTCCCTTTCATTAGCTTCCTTCTGTTCTCAAGTCCTCACCTCCTCCTGAGAGTGCTTCCTGGGATCACCTTCCAAACACACTACTTGTTTTCAAACCCTGATCCAGGTCTGCTTCCGCTTCTGGGGGACCTCTGTCTAAGGTAGTGAGTGACCGTCACCCCTGCTGCACCCTTTACAGCTGAGCCCTGGGTCAGAGGCCCTGGAACAGAAAGGATCAGGAGGCCTGAGTCTTGGGTTTGAGATTTTATTATTTTTAGAAAGAGGGGAAGGGAGGGAGGAAGAAAGGGTGAGAAACATCCATGTGAGAGAGAAACATCAATCGGTTGCTGCTTGCCTCTCATATGTGCCCTAACTGGGAACCAAACCCACAACACAGGCATGTACCCTGACCAGGAATCGAACCGGCAACCTTTCACTTTGCAGGACGATGCTCAACCACCTGAGCCGCGCCAGTCAGGGCCGAAGTCTCAGGTTCAAGTCCTAGCTCCATGACCACCAGCTGTTAGATTCTTAGGAGGGTCACTCAACCTGCCTGGGCCTGTTCCCTCATCTGAAGACCACCACCCTGCAGGGGTTATTGATATGCTTAAGTAATTCCTGTAATCAAAGCTCTGGGCACATCATTTGATATTGGAGCCCAGCCTCTCTCCACAACTTTGCCCCACCAAAGTGCATTCGCGCACGCACACGCACGCATGCACGCACACACACACGCATGCACGCTCCCTGAGAGATGTCTGGAGACTGGACCAGGTGGTGCACAGGTACTTTATTTCCTGCGCCGGCACATACACAGGCTGACGAGCAACAGGAGAGCGAGAAGCACTGCGGGGTGCAGGGCAGGTACAGGTGGGGGTCCTGCGCCCCTGATTCCAGCTGTTTATCAGTAAAGGGTGGGAAATGGGAGAACATCTGGAAGGAGGAAACAACGTCACTGAGGAGCGGACGGTGGGAGTGAGTGACTGGGCCTTGGGTAGGAGGAGCCTGGACGCTCATAGGCCAAGGCGGGGGGCGGGGCAGCGGGGGAAAGGCTCAACACTGGGCAGAGGGACTCCTCACCCGCAGGTAGAAACACACTCCGGTGACAAACAGGAATTAGGGACTGAGAAGAAAGGGCCAAGAACGGAGGTCCCTAAAAGTCAACAAGGACTCAGGAGCCACCTTTAACTTGGGAGCCAAGGAATGAAGGGCATGTTGTGAGAAGGGTGTTCAGAATAACTTCCTGGGCTGGGCCTTTGGCCGGCCCCCAGCTCAGACCTGGGTCTGGTAGCTCGTGCGCCTCCTCCTGGGCTGCTCCTGCCCGGGGGCCACCGTGCGCTCCGGGACCAGCAACCACAGCCTTCTCACCGGCTGCAGAAGGAGGGCGGGGGCTCCTTCATCCTGTCTCAGAAGAGGGTCATGGCTTGGGCCCTCGACCTCCTCCGGCCCAGGTTCATCAGGACAGTGGGTGGGCTGGTGACAGATGGGGGTCCCGTTTCTGGGAAGGAAGGGGGAGGGGGTTGGGACTTGGCCAGGCATCGGAAGAAGGGGCCTCAGGCTGTCTGTGGGGCCTCTGCAGGCTGCTGGGAAACAGCAAAGCCTGGAAGAGAAGGGATGGGTGTGAACGGAGCTGGGGAGGTGGCGGGGGGCAGGGCGTGGCCTGAGCACCACAGACCTGGGCCTGGGAAGCCCTAGCAGAAAAAGCCACCACCGATGGTTGTGGGGGTTCCCACTGCCATAGAGGTCACCACTCAGTTTACAACCTGCACAACCGTACCTGGTGACCCTAGTGAGGCCACCCCGTGGTAACCAAAGGGCCATCTGAGTGAGGACAGTCCAGATATAATGGTGAGGATGCCAACAGGTTATAAAAGTCACAGCTAACCCCGCAGGCCAGGCGGGCATCTGGACGGGGTCAGAGGAGGTGGATGGGCCAGGCTGGTTGTCATGGATTAGTAGTGAAGAGACCAGGCTCAGATCCACCCTGGCTGTGTGACCTTGAACAAGTTACTTTCATTCTCTGAGCCCCAGTTCCTTCACCTAATAAATGGAGATGATAATACCTACCCACAGGGGTGTGGAGATGAGATTAAAGAAGATGACATGTGTCAGTAAATCATATTTGATGCCTCTGTGAGCCCCTCGAAGGCAGGGCTCACACAGCCTAGCACACGACCTGCACTCAGTAGACACAGGTCCCCAATCT
This sequence comes from Macrotus californicus, assembly GCA_007922815.1. Lineage (NCBI taxonomy): Eukaryota > Metazoa > Chordata > Mammalia > Chiroptera > Phyllostomidae > Macrotus > Macrotus californicus. The sequence continues at coordinate 332,123 of VMDR010000080.1, read as the reverse complement.
TTGGCACTCCTAGCTGGGGAGAGGAGACACTGGCCCACCCCACCACCCTGTCAGAGGCCCTAGCCCACCTTCAGACTCACCCAGGGGACTGGTCCCACTGCCGCCCTTGTTGGTGGAGGCCTTTGTCCCAGGGGCCTGGTTGGCCCCAGAAGGCCCCTCTGCCTCCCAGGCCGTGGGAGGGCGGTTGGCCCTGTCCTGCTTCAGCCTTCGAGAGTCCTTGGTCTGCACCCGGGGCTACTGCTCCACGATCCTGCCCCCCATGTTTGTTTTGGCCTCCTGCTGCCACTGCTGCAGGGTTGGGGAGCCTTGGGGGTGGGGGAGGGAGAATGAGGGACAGGGGAAGGGGGTGGGCAGAGACAGGAAGCTGAGGTGCTCGGGAAGCTACAGTCCTGGCCCTGACTCCCAGCCCGGCCCCCAGGAGAAAAGGGAGTGGAGATCTGGAATCCTATGCAAATTCCATGTAAATGAGCATTGGGGCCCGTTCCAGCTGGGGGGAACTTGAGGTGCCTATGCAAATGATACACAAAGTCCATGCAAATCAGCACACTGGGTGGGGCCAGGCTGGGATAAGTGAGCACTTGGGAGGCTCACCTACCCTCACCTTTCATCGGCTTGACGATCTGCAGCTTGTCCGGCTGGCTGGAGGGAGGCCCCATGGGAGCACTCACCTTTCTGGGACGTCTTCTGCCTCAGCTGCTGCCTGTAACGGGCGTCCTGCCAGCTGGCCAGTTGCTGGAGGACATGCTTCATGTCCAGGTACAAGGGGCCCAAGCTGCTGGCCTCCCGGGCTGAGGTCGCCACATTCCTCCGAGTTGCCTCCTCCAGTTCCAGCTCCACCTCCTCCCAGGCCTCAGCCTCCTCCAGCACCAGCTCCACCTCTTCCATCACCCCCTCCTCAGCTGGCACTACCTCTTCTGTGGCCCCCAGCTCCTCCTCAGGCACCAACTGCTCCACAAGCATGAAATTCTCTGCTGGCATGGACCCCTCCTCAGCCTTGAATCCCTGCTCCTGCTCTTGCTCCTCTTCATTGCTGTACAGCTCACACCTGGGCAGAGAGACAGGAAAGGCTTGCCGTGCTCCCACAAGCCAGCCCCAGCCAGAGCCCACAGCCCTACTCGTGCGCTGGCCCCCACATCACCAGCCGTGGGGGCTGAGAAGAAACCCTACCCTCTGCTCAGTCTACACACAGACCCAGAACTACAACACAGTTCTTTCCCAGCCAGGAGGGAGGGCAGCTGGGTGCCAGCTTCAAGGCTTCAAATACGCAGCCCAAGCTCCCAGTGGGAAGGAGGAAGAATGGTCTCTAAGGCTGCACAGGCCCCGCCCTCCCTTAGCCCCCCTGACCCTGCTGCTCAGCAGAGACTAACGGGGATAACATTGCCACTGCCCCCTCTTTCATTATTTAACCTTTACACCCCATCCCACAGCTGGTTGTCATAGGAGCAAATCCATTTTAGTAAGGCTCAGACAGGTCAAGTGACTTGCCCAAGGACACACAGCCAAGAAAGGAATCAAAACTGGGACTGAGTCCCAGGTGTTCCCAGCTCCGAGACCAGTGCCCATGTGCCTCCCTGGTCAGGTAAAGGGAAGGCTCCGATCTCCACTAGGGGCTGATTGAAATCGGATGGCCACTGATGGGGCAAGATGTGAAGTAAAAGGAAGCAGCTCCCTCCCAGAACAACTTTCCACTCAGCAGAGACCTGGGCCTTTTCCAGGGCTGAAGGGTCACAGAACCAGCTTCAGGCAGCTGTCTGGCTGCTGAAAGGTGAGGGGAGGTAATAGGGATGCCCCTGACTGGCTTACCCCAGGTTTAAAGTCTCCTCTGAGTTCATGTCATAATTCCTTCAGCAGAGAGAAGGGCCATCACAGTCCAAGGCAACAGAAGCTAAAACTGCCAAGTCCCTGAGGCCCCAGTGTGCAAAAATCCCAGGGAGAACTAAGGAGCCCAGACCCAGACCCTGTGGTTAGAGAAAAAGGTGGAGCAGTGGGAGGGGCTAGGCAACAAAGACGGTGGCAGAAGGGGGCAGGAGGGCACTGCAGTGAAGGAAGACAGAAACAGGAGGGCAGACCCCTCCTGCTGCAGGAAAGGCAAGAGTGAGTGTGGGTGAGCAGGGCCTCGGGGCCCAGCCACGTACATTTCCACAATAAACACAGGGTCCGAGATAATTCTCCTCACAGTTCCTCTGAGCTCCTCAGGCAGGGACTCCTGGAAATCTGGAAGTGCCTCCTAAGAAGAAGGGGGGTCATTACCAGAAGGTCCCCACTGAACCCCACCCACACTTCCAGAGACAGAAAGGGACTGAGGATAGAAATCATCTGTCAGGGCTGAGACACAGGGGACACAAGTGGAAAGGCCGCAGGCAGAGGGTCCTCACCGAAGGTACACTGTATGTACAGTGGGTGTCAGAGCCCTCAGACGCTGGGGCTCGCTGGCGGGAAGGCTTCACACCCTCCTGGTCCTCAGTCAGCATGCCCCCACACTCCATGTACTTCTCCCGAAGGTCCTGCAGCTGGAGCCCACCCACAGGTGCTGTTGGGACCCAGGCACACCCAGTCCACTATCTCCCCAGGGGGCCAGCAAGCTGGGCTCAGAGGCAGGAGGCCCAGACTCTAGACCCACATGATGTACACGGTGACCCCAGGTGGGTCCCTGGATTCCACTCCACTCAGACTCCGACTGAAATGCCACCTGCCAGGCCCAGTGCCAGACACTGAGGGCAGAGAGAGACAGACCCACCCCTGCTGCAAGGAGTTTATCCTCACAGGAGAGTTGGGGTCAGAGGCTCTCAAGGACCGGGGCAGGAGCCCAGGGGGAGCCTCACCTCGTCTTGGAGCTGCAGCTGGATTTCTTTCTCCGAAGCCAGCTGCTGCTGCAACTTCTCAGCCTCAGCCCCGAACTGGAAGAACCCAAGACAGGTGAGCCCCACCCACAGCCTCCCGCTGCCACACACCCCCTGTTTCAGGCAAGTCTTCCCAGGAACATCAGTGAGTCTTTAAATAGGAAGTCACATGAAATCAGGTCAAATCAGGGGGAAGACAGGGTTATGTGGCCTCATTCCTGGACCGCTTCAGTCCCTTCCTTGGGATGAGGGGCAGGACTGGGGACTCTCTGAGGTCTCCTCCAACTCTGTCTCTGGCCTGGGGCCTGGCTGAGCTCTAGGAGGTAGGAGCAGGAAAAAGGTGCCTTGGGTCCCTCGGGGCCAAGACACAAGGAGGGAACCCCACACACCCCGACGCACCGACTGGCAGCGCTGCTGCAGGCTGGTGACCTGGGTCCGCAGCTGGGTGACCTCCTTCTGCTGCTGGTCATAGTTCTCCATCCTGAGCACCAGCACCTCCGACAGCTCAGCCATCTGCTGGCTGGCCTCCGCTGGGGAGGAGAGGGGACAGGAGGTCAGTTCTGGTCCTCCCAGAGGCCTCTGTCCAGCCCCACCCTCAGCTCCTGCAGAGTTCCCTTGGGTCCCCTAGGGTAGCACTCCTAACTCAGGTCTCCTTTCCAATAACCCTTCATTGACTGACATGAAGCAGGGCACTGGGTGAGCAGTCAACAAAACCTGGTCCCAGTCCCTCTGAACTCAAGTCTAGCGGGGGACTGATGGAAATAGAACTCACCATGGTGTGCACTACTAACTGTGATGGTGGGTGTAAAGGACTCATCGGGGGTCACAGCTGTGGCACCCAGCCCCGCCTTGCTTGCAAAGCTTCAAAGCAAAGACCTCCACAGGGCACAGGGTCTCAGCCAGGCAGAAGGGAAGACATGGCCCAGGCTGGGTGTGGGGAGGCCCAGAGGACACCAGATACTGGGATGGAGAGGCTAGGGCAGTGGGCAGGGCCCAGATCTCAAGGGCTGGCGGGGAGGTTGGGCTTTGTCCTTCGGCCAATGGGAAGTTATTTAGGAGGTTTAGGAAGAAGAGTGACACAGGCAAACTCGCTTTTAGAAAACTCTGTTGGGCTGTGCGCAGAAGGGCCTGGAAAGGCAGGAGTGGAGGCAGGGAGGCCAGTTAAAAGGTGGCCTGGGCTAGCGGCAGCCGGGGTAGGGAGGAAGAGAGACTCAAGCCTTTCCTGGGAGGAAGAAGCCACAGAATGGGAGGACTGGCTCCTCCTTTAGGGGTGTGGGTACCCGTGGGACTGTTCAGGGAACTGGGGAACCCCAGGAAAGAAGGGTGAGGTTTGAGGGGAGGGGAAGAGCTGTTGCCGCCTCAAGTCTGCATCCTACCAGCCAGGCTGAACTCTTCAGGGACAGACGCTGTGCCTTGCCCACCTTTGTAAACGCACAGGACCAGGCAAAGCCACTGTCTTAGGCGGGACTCTGAAGTGCCCCAGCCCCAGTGCCTTGGGGTGCCTGGTCTCTGGAAGTTGGCAGCTCCCTCCCTTCTTCGCCTCCAACTCCCCTCCTCCCCTTACCCCAAATAACAAAAGGAGACTGGCTTGGAGGAGACCACAGCCTCTGTATAGCTCTTTACAGTCTGCACAAAGCATTTCCTCCCTATAACCCCTGGAGAGGTCAGCAGGGCTGAAACGATCAATTTCCATTCTAAAGATGAAGGTTTGGAAAGGTCAAGGAACTCGTCCAAGCTCACATGGTGAGGAAGTGCCAGAACTGGGACTTGAACTCAGGTCTCGGATCCTGAGTTCTGCCCTCTGCTCCACGCAACGATCCCCTACCCCAAGTCACAACTTCACGTACCAAACTGCTCCACACACTCCAGAATAAGCATCTCTTCCTCCTCGAGGACATCAAGTTGAGAGGCCTGGGAGGAGGGAGAGAGAGAAAGCAGCAGGCCAGTCAACACCTGCTGCCCGGGGGCTGGCCCTCTTCCCCGTCTCACCTCCTCTCTCAGCTTCCCATTCTCTTCCTCCAGCAGCCTCAGCTGCTCCTGCAGGGCTTCTAGCTGCGGGCAGCGGTGCAGCAGCTCCGGCTCCTTCAGTGGCGTCCTAGGGAGGGAGTGTGGGAGTCAGGGTGCTGCCAGGGCTCAGGCTGGGGGGGACCAGCTCCCAGCCCGCCTGGGCTATGTGTGGTGGTCTCAGAGAGTCCCGGCAACCCTGCCGGCAGGTACACTGTCCGTCCACACCCTTGTCAGCAAACAAGAAAACTGGGTGGTCCCAGGTGCAAAGGCAGAAAACTCACAGCCCAGGGGCTTCGTAGGGATGATCATGCTGCTGCTCCTCCTCTTCCTCCTCTTCCTCCTCCTCCTCTTCCTCCTCATCATCATCAGAGTCTGAGTAGAGCTGAAGGAGGTCATCGCGCAAGCTCACCTGGTGTCTAAGGTGTAAAATCTGGCAGGGAAAGAGCAGCTCAGGGTCGGGGCGGGCACGGGAGGTGTGGGCAGGCCTGGGAGGGCGTGCCCCTCACTCCCTCCCCCCACCCTTACCTCCTCCCTGGCCGAGCCCAGCATGGCTCCCAGCTTGCTGTTCTCCTCCATCAGGACACTGTTCTGTTCAACCAGGGACTGGCCTACGTGAGCTGTTGCATTCATGTCCTGCTCTCTCTGCAGAGGGACCCCATCCATGGGAAATAAATTCCTGGCTTCTGGGGTCTCCCAGACAGGTGGGAGAAGCTAGGGAGCACGCAGGGGTCAGAGGGAAGCTAGGCAACAAGGGCAAACCCTCCCCATCCCCTAGACAAGAGACTGCCATTCCCTGGCTGTGGGACGTGACTCAGTTTCCCCTTATGGAAAAAGAGTAGATCAGACCAAATAGCTCTAAAAGCTCTTCCAGCCTGGGTATCTTACATTTACTTGCCTTCCACAAGAGGGACTCCCAGCTTGGCCCCTAGAGAGGTAGCCAGGCAGGAAATAGAGAAGGCCCCCACCCCTACAGGACAGAATGTAGACAGGGGCCTGGCTAAGGTGTGTGCGGGTTCAGAAGGCAGCACACCTCCTCTAGCAAATTTAACGTCACTTTGACATCCTCTTGGGCGATCTTCTCGACTGACAGGGGTTGGTCAGGACACACTGCTGCAAGAGAAAGAGCAGCCAGGTCAGGGAAAGGGGGGCATCTGCTACACTGCACCCTCTCTTTCCTGCCCTGTCCCCACTCTCCCTCGACAACAAGGGTTAGCAACAAGCGAAGAGACCAGTGGCTCCTTCCTGCTCCCATCATCCTCTCCATACCCCCAGGACTCAGTATTCTCGTCCCTGTTCCAGAAGCCAACAGGACTCTTTTTTTTTTTCCTTCCTTCCTTCCTTCCTTCCTTCCTTCCTTCCTCCCCCCCCCACCCCCGCCCCCTCTCCCAGGAGTTAGGAGATCACAGTCCTCCAGGCCCAGGTGGAAATGGGCTCTCAGGATGCCTGGGTCCCTGGCACTATGAGAATGGAGACAAGTAGTGCAGGCACGGGCGCACACTGACTCATCACCCCTTCGCCAGAGGGGAGCTGGGGCCAGCTCATTGGGGCCTCACAGGTCATAAAAACAGGCGCAGTCACCAACCCTGCACCTGTTGCGCGCTGAGAGGAGAGGGAAAGAGATTTCTCTGGCACTGAAGTAGGAGCACCTGAGCCTCTAGACCCAATCCAGAGATCTCCCGAGACCCAGAGAAGGATGCGAGGGAAAAGAAGGGGCAGATTCCAGCTGAAAGCCCGCCCACCCCCAGGCTGGGAGGAGTGGGAGAGAGCAGCACCTTAACCCACCCCGCAGCCGAGAGGTCGGCAAAACCTCCCCCTCTGCCCACCCACCTTCCGGTGGCTGGCGCTGAGGGCCAGCGCAGGCTCACAGCGCGCGGGGCAGCGCCCTCCCGCAGCCCCCGCCCCTCTCCTGGCACTGCGGTACGCCCGGGAGGTGGGCATGAGAGTGCGTAGATCTGCCGCAGCAACAGGCGTGCAGTGGGGGCGGGGGAGCGCGCGGGCCTGGGACCTGACCCGCTGACGGAAATCAGGGACCGAGGGAAGGGGCGGAGGCGGGAAAGAGGCGGCCGGACGGGCACTGCAGACAGTGACGACGCGTGGGTGGATGGCGGAGTGGGACTGAGTTCCGGAGGGGCCGGAGCGCCTGGACCCGACGGCGCCCCCTCCTCCCTGGAGCTGCCCTAGTCCCCTCCCCCGCCTCCCCGCCCCACTGATTCGGGGTCCCGGGACCAGGTTTACCTTCCTCCGGCTCCCGAATAAAGGTGGCGCTCTCGGGGCCCGATACCCCCGGCCCGGTATAGGCAGCTGGCGTCTTCCAGATGTCCGCTGCCTTTCCAGTCCCCAGCTCAGTGGTCTGGGGAGCAAGAGACCCTTGGAACATGAAGCGGGTCCTCGGCGCGTCCGAGTTGCTGGGCACAGAATGGGCATTCCCGTGGGCCGGCGCAAATGAGGACGCGCGTGGGGCTCCCACCTCTGATGCAGCCTCGGAAGCCGGGCAAGCTTCGGCTGGGGGTCCCGAGACAGATGGGGATCCGGATCCTTCTCCCTGTCCAGCACCGGGTGCCTGCTCGGTGGAGGGCTGTGGAGCAGGACTGGCTGCAGGCAGGGGTGCAGGAGTGATCTCTGGGGAGTTCCCGGGCCCATCCCCGGCGCAGCCCTGCCCCGACTCCATCGGACGCATCTTGGGACAGTAGTCGGCTGTCACAGCTCGGCCTTTATAACCTGCGCCTGGCTAGGCGCCCACCGGGCCGATCCACGAGCGAGAGGGGGCGGCCGAGGGAGCAACTAGTGGTGCTCAGGACCGTAGCTCCCGCGGGGGCGAGCTGATGGTGGCAGAACAAACCGGAAAAAAATAATAATAAAAGAAGAGCAAGAAGACTCGAGAGAAGGTTCCAGTTGGTTCCGTGGACTTGGCTCTGAGTGCAGGGCTTCTCCCCTCTCCACCTCCAGAGAATGGTTCTGCCCAAAACAGCAGCTTCTTGGGGACTCGGAGGTCCTTAACTGGGGGCACCCCCTTCCTCCTCTCTTGCCTGGGTTTTGGCTGCCTTTCCCGGAGTTGACCTGCGAGTGAGGGCAACATTGTGTCTTTCCCCGAGGGTTGAGAGATCAACCCAAAGCCCAGGATGGTCTCCACGCACTGCCCAGTCTGGCGCGTCGCGCACTCCCCAACCCTCGCGTTCACCTTTCCTACTCCAGCCCTCGACAGCCCTCTTTCTTATTCCTTAATTCGCCATATTGCCTTTCCTCGAGATTTACCTCCAGCCCACATTCACTTTGCCCATCTCATTCCACCCTGGCAAACACCTGTTCTTCCCGGAGACCCCGCTCGGACGTGTCCGGGTAAAGACAGTGCCGGCACCGTCTCCCACCGCCCCGAGCACCCCTTATCCGAAGGTCAGCAGTGCTCGGAGTGCGTCTGCACCCCTTCCGCGCAGGGTGCGTGTCCCTCTGCGCCCAGCACGGGACGGACAGCTACTGGGTCGCTGTAAATCCTGAATAAACTGTAGGCAACAGAGGAGTCCACTGGTCATTTCTAAGCCTTGGGATTGGAGCAACCTGCGGGCCAAAAAAGAGATGGCTGGACAATGCTTCTTTTAAAACTTTGGGATGGTGCTTGGTGCCCCACCCCACCTTCTCTTCAATACCAATCAGTCACCAAGTCTGGCCTCATTTACCTCCTAGATATTTCTGCTGTCTCTCCTCTTCAGCTCTTCTGCGTTGAGGCCTCATCCTCAGATAGTGTGCTAACCTCCGCCCTGCACCCTCCATCTGTCTGAATCCATCTCTAGTCCAGATCTCCCACTCGCACTCCTGTCAAGCCTAAGAAATTCCAGGAGCTTCTCCCCCACAGCCACCACTCTGAGCCTGAGTCCAGGACAGGGGCCCAAGGTGCATCTGGGACAGACACCTGCTGACAAGGTGCCTTCAGGGTCAGATGTCCATGACACATCATGGACAAGAGACACAACCTGGGAAGGAGGATCAGAGTACCCTGCCCACCAGCTCTCCAGAGGAGCATTGTGATCAGAACGTTTCCTTCTATCTGGGCTCATTTATTCATTCACAAATATTGATTACTCAATCAATATAAATACCAGGCACTGAGTCTTAGTTCATTCAGGCTGCTACAACAAAATGCCGTAGACTGGGTGGCTTCCAAACAACAAAACTTTATTTCTCACAGTTCTGGAGGCTGGAAGTCCAAGATCCCCTGTCTGGTGAGGGCCTGCTTCCTGGTTCATAGATGACCACCTTTTTCAATGGTGTCCTCCCATGGCAGAAGTGGGGAAGGAGCTCTCTAGGGTCTTTTTTAAGACCACAGCCCACTGAGACTCACTTTCATGAGAGTTCATGACCTCATCACTCCCCAAAGGCGCCACCTTCTAATACCATCACCCTGGGGGTCAGGGTTTCAACACACCCATCTGGGAGACACAAACATTTAGTCCATAACAACCCTATCCCTCTTTTTTCAAAAAAGTTATAATTGCCCTGGCTGGTGTGGCTCAGTGGATTGAGTGCAGCCTGCAAACCAAAGGGTCACCAGTTCCATTCCTGTTCAGGGCACATGCCTGGGTTGTGGGCCAGGTCCCCAGTAGGGGATGCACGAGAGGCAACCACACATGGATGTTTCTCTCCCTCTCTTTCTCCTTCTCTTCCCCTCTCTCTAAAAATGAATAAATAAAATCTTTTAAAAAATTAAAAAGCTATAATTTGCATACCATAAAGTTTAGTACTTAAAAGTGTCCAACCCGTGGATTTTAGTATACTCACAGAAATGTGCAACCATCATCACCATCTAATTTCAGAACCTTTCATCAGAATGAGACCCCCCACCCAACTAGCAGGGCTAAAAAGTCATTTCTGAAGCACTGATACACAGACACACACTACTCCTGGTGACCCCCATCCTCTACAAGGAGGGCTGAAAGTCAGTTGTCAGCCTCTCCTTCCAATCTCACATAGTTTTACCATCACCATGCCAACAGGGGTCCAACGTTCTGGCACCACATTCACACTCTTCCCGTTTGGGGTCCCATCTCACCCGCCTGCACCTCTGCCACCCGCTCCACTCCAGCCACACAGGACTCCCCGCTCTTGGACAGTGTCAAACTTTCATTCATTCGTGAAGCTGAAGCTCTGACCAGTGGCTCCCCACCAGCCTCCACTGCCAGCTTCCGGGACAGTCCCCCAGTGTCTTCGAGAGCTCTGGAGCTCCAACACGCAGCCCAGAACAGGACGTGCAGAGGGGGCCGTTCAGCTCCTGCTGAACCGACGTTTGCTGACCTAGATTTTCCCTGCTCACGACAAAGCAGTCCTGAGGTCCCTGGGAAGTTTGGGGTGTAGAAGGAGGAAATGAAATGGAGAAGACAGAGAGATGAAGGGGACCCTGCGGGTCCCCAGTGGATGGCACCATCTGGGTCTAGGCACGGGCGCCCAGCAACTCCGACTACAGCCACCAGAGAGCAGTGCTAGCCCACATGCCACCACCTTTCAGCTCCCTCATGGGCAATGTCAGTCATCCCAAAAAAGGAGCAGAGGAGGCAAAGTGGCCCATTTTACAGACAGAGAAACCAAGGCTCAGACGCTGGGTTGCTCTTCAAGTAAACATTTTGGCCCAGCCGATGTCTGCCATAGCCCAGAAGGCCCCGCAGGCACTGCTGGAGTGGTGTCTTTGAGTCATGTGCCCTTTCCCACTCAGCCCCGGCTCTGACCAGAGAGGTCAGCAGGGCCGAGTCCCTCAGCCTCCTGCCCGCCCTCCCGATACGCACCCTCCAACTCCTGCTGGACCAGAGAGAGGACAGAAGGAGGCGCACTGACTCTCCAGGCCGTGAAGACAGGCACACCCCGCCCCGTGAGAGCCGTGAGCTTGGGGCACTCACTCTGACGCCCAGCCTCGGGCAGCACACACCTGGCTCAGGCCACCTCCCCAGGCTCACCTGGGAAAAAGTCACCTGGGACAGGGTATTCCATGGCAAGAGTCCCTGAGTGTCAGTGCCAGGGGTCTAGGCAGGGCCAAGTTCTAGAACAACCTTCTGTGCCCTACTGGGGAGCAGGACAGAGAGGGTGTCCTGGATAAAGGACAGGTGAGAACCCCTCCCCCTGCTGCCACACACACACACTCCCACTTGTCTCTTGCAGGCTCCAGGGACCTCTCTTTTCTTTACTGCCCCCCCTCCCCCGCCAAGGACCCTGGCCAAACTCCTGAGGCACTAAGCCTCTGAGCCCTTCCCCTGGCCTGGGACAAGGATACGAAATATATTGGGGACCTGAGCAGCCTGCCGTCTTCTGTTTTCTAGGACCCCCTGGCAGGGACAGGGAAGGGAGAAAAGCAAGGAGAGAAGGCAGAGGGGTTTACCTGGGCGACGGTGAGGGGTGGGGCTCCAGCAGGGGTGGCCAGGATCTCAGGGAGGATCTTAGGGAGAGAGCCATTTCCGCCATTCTGATCCAGCTGCTCTCTCCCACCTGGAGGCTCTTATCTTTATGGCACCCACATGGCCTGCAGGCCTGCTCCTCTCACCTCAGGCTCTTGTTCTGAGGTCGGCCCCTCTCTGGGAAGCCCCTCTGCTCCCAGATCTTTGTAGCATCCTCTCCTGTTTCTCACTGTAAGATTCTATTACTTACAAGACGATTGTTTATTTTTTTATTTTAATTTATTTATTTTTAGAGAGAAGGAAAGGGAGGGAGAAAGAGGGAGGGAAACATCAATGTGCGGTTACCTCGCACACCTCCCACTGGGGACCTGGCCTGCAACCCAGGCATGTGCCCTGACTGGGATTCGAACCAGTGACCCTTTGGTTCTCAGGCTGGTATTCAATCCACTGAGCCACATCAGCCAGGGCGACAATTGTTTATTTTTTAAAGATTTTATTTATTTATTTTTAGAGAGAGAGGAAGGGAGGGAGAAGAAAGAAAGAAACATCCATAGGCAAAAGATACCTGCAACCTAGGCGTGTGCCCAGGCTGGGAATCAAACCAGTGGCCTTTTGGTCTGTAGGACGGCACACAATCCACTGAGCCACACCAGCCAGGGCACAAGATGATCGTGTAGGTAACATGGAGGGCAGTGTCTGTTCTGCATCCTTAGGACTCCAGTTTCAGTGGGCACTCAGTGCTTGTTGAATGAACACAACGGATTTTTCCGGCGAGTCTGCGGTGGGGGTGATAACCCACAAAAGCTCCGGAGAGGGCTGACTGGTCTGCCCTCTCAGGATGAGAGCCTCGAGCTCTGGACTCCAGGACCAGTGCTCCTCGATCCCCAGGGCAGGTCAGCCCCACCGGGAAGGCGCCAGGGAGCGCCTGTTGGGAGAGGAGGGACTCAGGAAAGGACTGGAGCCGCAGGCCCTTGGTGGGGCACCCCCAGCATAGTCACCTCCCCTCACTTCTCATTCACAGCCCCCTCAGCTCAGCCGCCACTCGCTTTCTCAAGAGGCCAAAGGTGGAGGCCTCAGTGGGCTACGGAGCTGTGTCCCACAGGTAGGCGGGTCACAGGGCTGGGCCTGACCAGGAGCAGCTGGGAGTGAAGAGACCCAGAGCGCCTGCTGTGAGGGAGGGCGGGGCAGTCAGCGGTGTCCAGCCTGTGGGCAGGCCGTGGCAGTGAGCCCAGCATGATGCTGTTTGGCCTCGGGCCTCCTGAGCGACCACCAGGCTCAAGGAGAAGACTGAGGAGCCCCTTACTCTCTGACTTCTGTCTGCGGAGTCACAGTTCCCTCTGATCCTTGGGTTCCTGTCCAGCCTCTAAGCCTTTCCCAGGGCAATTCATGGGGTTGCAGGGCAGGGAGGGAAGGAGGGATGCATTCTCAGAGCCCACCCTAGGTCCCTGCTTTGTGTTATTTCATTTCATCACCCCTGGAAGGATGTTACAGATGACTAATAGGCCCAGAGAGGGCAACTGGCTGATCCAAGGCCACGTGACTTATCCAAGGTCACAGAGCAGGAAAACATCAGGGGGATAGGGTCACAACGTTTGTCTGACTAAGAGCTCACGTGCTGTCCACTGCTCCAGTTTCCCAGCTCAGGGAAGGTGCTGGGGAACCCTGGTCCCCTCCCCACCCCGGGCTGGCTCTGTTCACTGGACTTCCTTCCCTGTAACAGTGGTGATAGGCCTGCCGTTAGATCTTCTAAGGTGATATGTTAACAAGGGCACCCACGTATTACCATAGCCTCACACATTTACGATACTTCCATCACTGTATTTCAGTAGAATAGATTTATATTGTATATATGTGATAGGTTTCCTTTACAATCTTACATGTTTTAGCTTGGGCATTTGAAAACATTACTCCAAGAAGGGACCCGTAGATGTCCCCAAACTGCCACAGGTGCCTGCGGCACAAAAGTGGTTCAAGACCCCCGGGCTGCAGAAACGCCCTGAAGCACTCTCAGGTGACACAATGCAGTGCCTGATTTTGCTCCAACACACTTAACAGGGTGAGGCTGGCGGAGGGGACAGGAAGGAAGAAGGCTAATATCTATGGGGGCTGGGTGACGGGCGCACGGGAATTCTCTGCTCCCTCCACTTGTGTGCGTGTTTGCTCATTTTCCAACATAAAGTTCTTGTAGAGGCGTCAGACATTTGTAAGGGACAAGAGAATATTCCTGACAAGTAGATAGCAACAAGGTTGTAAGCCACCTGTGGCTCTGTGACCGCCCAGAGTGACCGCTACCAAGCTTGCCGGCGTGCACTGTGAGTTTTGTTTTGGCTGTGTTTGTTTTGTGTGTGACACGGTTTCCATGCTGATGAGTGGATCTCGAGTCTCAGTTCAATGACCCCCAGGAAGTCAATGACCATTTGGTGAGTAATAGCCAATGAGGAGAGCCAGCCAGTGGACAGGCCCTGCTGTTCGCTGACCCCAGGCTATTCCTCAAGGTCCAGGTCTCCCCCAGAATCCTCATCCAGGAAGCCAAGAGCGTTTCTCTGCCTTCTCCACCCACATCACCTGTCACTGGACTGCAAAAGGGCCTTGGGCTGGACATTTAAGTCTCGGGTGGTTATTTAAGTTTTCCTGCATGGAGAGTTTGTACGAGCTTGAGGTCACCTCGCCCGAGCACCTTGCACCTGGCAGGGGCTCCAGAAAGGTGTGTGTGTGCCTTAGTCCTGTTGGAGGGCTGTCACGGCGCACACAGGACAAGGCAGTACTGGGCTGCACAGGCAGGGCCGGGTCTGTGCGCCTCTGCAGATGTCCCCCCAGAGAGGGAGGCAGTGTCCACTCCTGCCCTGAGTGCTCGGCACCCACTGGACAAAGGACGCCATAGAGGGCCTTGGCAGAGAGTAAGATCTCTCTGGACCTCAGTGCTCCTCATCTGTGAAATGGGGATAATGGATCGAGGTCCTGCTGAGCAGGGACTTCATGCCTTGTAGCAGGTGTTTCAGCAAATGACTACAGGGGTCACCTCTCAAGGCCAGAAACAGGTGGCTCTGAGGGAGCCCAGGGAACAAAGATTCTCATGCCCTCCCCTCAGGGGCTGGAGAGCAAAGAGCAGGGACATGTTTTTAAATTTTTTTAGTGCAAGACTTACTCTAATAACTTATTGTCTTTAATAACTTAATCTTTTTCATTGACATTTTCAAGAGCAGTTTTAGGTTCACAAATGATAACGCGTTTTTAAGACTTGTTTTCATAACTGGCTATTGAATCCCCCCATATTGGATTCTTCCCCTCATCCCAGCTTGTCCCCATGCTTTCAGGCCTTGGTACTGCCATTGAGAGGAAGCCTCCCTTGCCATCAGCATAGCACCTGCCTTTTTGACAGGTACTCCGCTGGCATTGTTGACACCCACAAAGAGGTGGACGTGCAGGCAGCAGGCACCTGCCCACAGATAGAACAGGGCCAGGCTTCCTCGGGTGTGGCTGCTCAGCCAAGTCTGTCCACTGCCCCTGAGCCTGCATTTCCCCTTCTGGTCTGCTACTCGGTCAGCAACTTTGCTGAAACCCAGGCGCTCAGCTCTTTGCTGCCCATCCCACTGAGCCTACTTACAAGGAGGAGGTTGCTCAGGTCTCATTCCTAGTTGCTGCATGTTGTACCCATGTCTCTCGTGTCCCTTTTCATTCCTCTATCCGAACCCGGATTTTTATCAAGGGGGCAATGTGGGTAGCTAAAGTATTTTCCATTTTCCAGCTTCCCATGCAATAAGGGAGGGTCATGTGACAATTTCCAGCCAATATCCAGCTATGTCCCTGGGTGGATGTCCTTTCTGCCTGGCATCCCTGTGCTTTCTCATCTTGTCCTCACATTCAGTATGTGGAGAAGGTATTACACCGATTTTACAGGTGAGGAAACTGAGGTTCAGATAAGTGAATTGAACTTTCTCAAGGTTACGAGCCTCAGACAGCTCTTCCTTGAAAACTGAAGAATCAGCCAACTCACTCCATTGAGGTGTTTCCCTTTTTGGCCAGGCTACCAGGACACTCAGCCCCTAATATGAAGCTGTCATGACTAACACTAACTCTTAACATGGGCACTTTGCTGCCCCTTGCTTCCCCGTGCCTCGCTGCCTGCTATTAAATTTAGGGAGCAACCCTTCCTTGTCAGTTGCCTCCACTTCTTTTTTGAAAAGACTGGCCAGGGTGAGGAGAGATCTTTCACTGGCCTCACCAGATGCTTTGTAAGCTGTCCCTTTCCCAAATTCTCCAAGCTGAGTGTTTTCTGCCAGGGTCCCATTATGGATTGAACGTTTCTGTTCCTCCAAATGCGTGTTGAAGCCCCAATGTGATGGCACTTGGGGACAGGGCCTTTGGGACATAGTAATGATGAAGTCACAAAGGGGTGGCCCCTCATGATGGGATCAGCGCTCAGGAAAAGAGATCCCACTGTCTCTTCGGAGTGTGCACCATGGAAAGGTCATGGGAACATACTAATCTACAAGCCAGTGAGCGGGCTCCCACCAGACCCTGAATCTGCTGGCACCCGGATCTTGAACTTCTAGCCTCCAGAACTGAGATATGTCTGTCATTCAAGCTACCAGCCTATGGTAATTTGTTATAGCAGCCAGAACAGACGAAGATAGGCCCTGAACTGAGTGCACAGAAAGTACACTGTTAAAATACCTCTGAAAACTGTCTATCCCCACACCCCCCACCATCCCACGGTTCCCTCAGCAGTGCTCAGCTCAGCTTCTCATTACCCCCTGCCTATACCTCACAGCTGCCTCCTAAAGGGGATCCCCCACCACCACATCTGTGTAACAAGGTCACGGCCTCCCTCCACTGCCCAAGCTCCAGGCAACAGAAATGCAGCAACAGGCCCGGCAGAAGCGTGGGAGCCACAGGTTCTCAGGCTCGGCAGGTGTGCTGCAACTAGCCGTCCCTCAGGAGAGGGACTTTGGAGATGCGGGTGGGGGACTGTCACATCAGCTGACAATCACACCGACGTGACAAGTGGAATGATAGCCATGCACAGGGCACCATGGAGCAGACAAGGGGCGGCAGCTCCGTCTGGCTGGGAGGAGGGAGGTCCTGGAATGAGGGCTGAATTGGATCCCAATGGGCGAGCAGGTGAGGGCATTCCAGGCAGAGGGAACAGCACAGACAAAAACCAGGAGGCAAGAACCAATGTAGAGGATGCTGGCTAAGGGGGCGGGGCCAGTGGGCAGGGGCTGGGGTGTGCCCACCGCAGACCACAGGGAGTGTTACACCCAGGAGAAACCCACCAAATGTACATTCAGGCCAGAGGGGGCAGGGCTGAAGGCTGAGAGGCCGGTGAGGAGGCGGCCCACAGAAGAATAAGGTCTGGTGTCCCTGAAGGTCATCTCTTAGCTCCTCTTGGCCTCCTAAGGTCCCAAGTTGGAGCCCTATGGGTTTGCATTAAATTAAATTGACTCTGCCTCCGGATCCTCCTCTCTCCATGTGTCTCCCATAGAAAAGGTACAGTGGCCGTGAGGATACTTGGGATCCAGCCAAGGAGGCCACGAGGCTGGTAAGGGGGCCCCCATCTCCCCACCCCATGCCCCCAAACAGCCTCCACTGGATCTGTGTGTTAGTTTTATTTTCTTTGCTTTGGTCTATACAAAAAACCAATAACCAAAAACATAAAGCGATAATAAAACTCTCCGCAGGGACCTCTCCCGGCCCCCATACCCATGTGCAAGAGGTTGGGGGTGGGCTGGAAGAGGAAAGGGAGGAGAAAGCCCCTCACCGCACACCAGAGGGGTCAGCCAAGAGCACTTCTCAGGTCAGGCAGGGCAGTCGTGTGGGTAGGGTGGGGTGTGAGGGAGCTGTCCCCTCGCTCCCCTCGTGAGGGGGTCAAAGCCAGCTGAGCATCCTGGGGAGAGAGGCAGGCAGGGTCCTGGAGTGGGGACTCACTCTCCACATCACTGCCCCATCTCCCTGGACAGCCCCTGAACTTTTCAAGAGGAGCTTTGGATTCTGGGACTTTGGGCCTTGAACCTGGATCCTGGAGACCCTAAGGGTTCAGGACAGTTGGTCAGGCAGAATTCATTGAGAAAATCAGACCCAGAAAAGGAACCAAAGTCCTGTGGGCCCAGGCGGCTGGAGACAGGCAGCCAGGGCAGGGACAGGGGCACTGCTGGGGGACAGAATCTAAAGCTTTAGTGGCAGGGCCACAGGGTTGGGGAGGGGCATTGGGCCGCCACTGACCACAGCCCAGAAGAGAAAAGCAGGAGTGTGTCACCATCCCAAGAAAGACCCTATGGAGGCACGGGGTTCAGCAGGAAGTCACGGCCCCGGTCCCCCAGGCTCAGGCACTTTGCTGTCTTGCCCCATCGTCTGCACCAAGAGTCTCTCAGATGAGGAGCCGCACCTGGAGGGTGGGACAGACACAGAGGGTTCAGGGCAGACCTGTGTCCCCTAGAAGCTTGTGCCATTCCCACGACACCCACCCACCACCCACAGAAAGAGAAGGATTCCGCATCCCAACAAAGATAAAAGAATTAAGGCAGGCCAAGGCACACCTCCCTTGGGGGAGCTCAACAGCAAAAGGCCCCACACTCCTCTCCCAAAAGGAGCCAGAGTTTCAACAGACACGTAAGAGGGCCTCCGGGAAAAGGAGGTCCTGGAGGAAAGGGAAAGCGTGTCCCAGCAGCCCAGGCACGAGCAGGCTGCGAAGCGGGAAGTGCCTTACCGAGGTCGAGCCGGCTAGGCCAGCATGTGGTCCGCAGTGGGGTAGGGGGGCCGGAGGCCATCGCTGTAGGTGTCGATGGGATAGTCCCCATCCATGTCCATGTGCATCTCCATGGGGTCCAGGGGCATGTCACTTGAGTACATGGGGCGGTAGGTGGCATCCATGTCTGGGGAGGAGAAGGGGGACTCTGTCCAGGGTCTGCGGCCACCCGGTGGGGATGCCTGGACAGCCCTCAGCTAACCACCTCTCCCTCTGCCTAAGCGTGGGGGGCCTGACCTGCTTCCCTAAACTCCACGTCAGGGGACCTGGGCAGGAGCTCGTGTGGATACTAAACAGTAGCTGCCATGGGCCTTTGGCCCTGGAGACACAGTGTCCCTCACTCACACGCCTGTGTCCCTCACTCACAAGCCTGTGCCCCTCCCCCGCTCCCTAGGGCCCTGAGAACTCTGCACCCACTTACCATCTGCATAAGGTTCATTGATGGGGATCATGCTCTGGGCCTGAGGAAGGAGACAGAGGCAGTGAGGAGGGGAGGGTGGAAAACACAGGGGTTGTGGGTAGGTGGCTAGAGACGCTTCCATAAAGCGGGCCAGGGGAGAAGCCAAAGTCCCGTGAGGGGACAGAAGATGAAATGGGGCTACCCAGTACCCAGATCAACTCCTTTCCTCAGGCACCTCGCCAGGGGGAAGGGTCCTACCAATCATGCTGGGGGCACCCACAGAACAAGAACAGCCCTGGGAAGGGGACTGAAGGGGAGAGGACTCAAGAATGGCTGCCAGGCTCTGGCTGGAGTGGCTCAGTGGACTGAGCACCGGCTTGTGCATCCAAAGGTCGCTGGTTCGATTCCCAGTCAGGGCACATGCCTGGGTTTGCAGGCTAGGTCCTGCCTCAACACTTTATATTAGTTTGGGCAAGATTAAATTGCCATTTGGGTTGGTCAAAAACAGAGAGGAAGTTTGACCTGCTCTTTCCTTCTCCTGAGAATCGTCCTAAATGACCCAACTGAGAAATAAAAATCTATGACGTTGCCAGATGGTAGGCGCCCCCGTGAAAGTGCTGTCGCCTGAGCCGTGCACAACCTTCACCACCACAGGCCCAGCCCAGCCCGGGATACTCACAGCCTCCCAGGCAGCCGGGTCATGCTTGAAGAGGGAGTTGGTGAGCTCCACGGACACGCGCTTACGGTAGTCGGGGTTCTTGTCCTCGGAGATTCGGAACAAGACAGCCGCAGCATAGGTGGCTGAGCAGAGGGGAAAGGCTCCATCAGGTACCTGCCTCCACCCAGGCTTGCGGGGGTGGGGTGGGGCAAGGCCCAGTCCTCTCCCTTGTCCCCTTGTCCCCAGCGCAGCCCCTCACCAGTGCCCTCATTGCGGGAGTGAAGTAGCTCCATGAGTGGGGACGAGGCCCCCTCAGCATCGATGGCGTCAGCCGCCTCCTTGTCCTGCGCCAGTTCGCACAGGACCCCAGCGGCCACACGCTGGATGTTCTCCACCGGCGAGTACAGGAGCTGGAGGGAAGAGCGCAGGGTGGGGGTAAGGCAAGCGGGCAGCGCACCGCAGAGCCCTGCCCATCCCCGCCTCCCCTTTCTGGATGTAACCCAAGCTCAAACGCATAGGAAGTCTAAGAAAAGCCTGAGTAAACGGAGAAGAAAGCCAGCCACAAATCCCCACCCAGACAGGCACAGCCTCTGTTAACGCGTTGGTATATTTCCACTGGATTTTCATCCGTCACCTGTGTATCCTATTTTTCCATCTGACATAGTGTGAAGCATTTCCTATATTACTAAAAAACTTTTCCTAAAGATCTGTGAGGAAAGAGAGAAAGAGAGAAAGAGAGAGAGAGAGAGAGAGGGAGAGAGAGAGAGAGAATGCTACAAAGCAAAACAATAACCACACCCCATCCATCACCTGACCCGTGGCTGCCAACCTTCCCAGTTCAGCAGTGGGGACAGGCAAGGGTCGGGGGACCCCTCCTGCCCGCCTGCCCCAGACTCACCTGCACAAACAGGGGGATGGTGTTGAGCCGGAAGATCTCCATGCGGTTCATGGGGTCCCGGGCGAGGATGTGCAGGGCTCCAGTGCAGCCCTCCTCAATCTCCTCCATCCTCACGCCATCCTACACGAGAGCGGGGGCATTGGGGCATGGTGACAGGTGACCCTAGGACGTGGCCTCACAGCCCCCAACACTCTGACACAACCTCATTGGTCCTGGGGGTGGTGGGCATCGGTTGCCACTTCCCTCCCCAAGCACTCACTCCTATGCACACACGTGCACACAGGCCACCTGGCCCCCAGGGAGGGCAAGCACCACTAACCCACTCACCGTGTAGGGCTGCTGGGTGCCTGCAGCCACATGGCGCTGGGCATCCTGATGGGCCTTGACCAGCAGCTGGACGAGGCGAGGAATGACCGCTGCCTCCTGCAGCGGGGCATGGTTGGCTGGGCACAGGGCCAGATTCCTGATCAGGCCGATGGTTGCCTGGCAAGAAAAGGGACCATAACCAGGGTCGTTTCTTGAGTGTCTGGAGGATCCCAGTTTCCCAGCATCATCTCCTTCTCCCGTCATCTCTCTGTCCCCCGGGCCGGACATAGACGCACTGGAAGATCTCCAGAGAATGAGCCCACCCCAGCCCATGTCCCTTATTCCACAGGATCTGTGAATTCTCATCTGTCTCACTCTGAATAGCCCCTACTAAGATGATACTCTATTCCAGAACATTCTGCCAGCCCCCATGCCCTGACCCTCACCGATCACCCCCTTGATTACCTCCGGCCCCAGAGACAAGAACCATGCTTGCTTTTCTGATAGCTCCCAAACCCTGGTTATCAGGGAGACCTCGCTGCAGTCAACCCCAGAGCCTCCTTCCTTGGGGATGCTCACACAGCAGTCCATGCCCAGCAGGGCCATGCTCTCCTCCCCAGGGTCCCCTGACTCCCAGGAGCCACTCTGGCCTCCCAGGGCCCCTCAGGGTCTTGCAAAACAATTTATCATCTAATTTGATCCTCAAAATAAGAAAACCAGCGGGGCAGGGATGAAAGCCGTGCGAGCAACGAGAAGTGAGCACAGGGCAGAGGAGTTGCCACTGTCGCCTGTCAATTAGCTGCTGGGTCAGGATGCAAACCCCTCCCCACCTCAGGCTTGCAGCAGGCACCAAGCCCAGCAAGGGGCCCCAAGCTGCCCTTTGTAGTCTCACTATGAGTTTCTTAAAAATGGACATAATCACTTAGAGTCATCCTTCTCTGTCCTGTTAAACTGTCTAAAATACAGCCAGTGCCAGGTGGTTCTCCTGAGGAGGCTCCGCCCCTTCACACCCTGGACTCCGGGTGGCAGGCACCAGGTATCTGCCCCGGTGGCAGGTATCCCCCAGAATCCTCTCAACCCCTCGTCGTTTTTAGCGTCACTCCCGAGTTAACAGGCACATGGCGCTCTGACACATTGTTAGCCTCTTTGCGCCTGCGCGCAGCCACAAGACCGCGTTCCAGGGTGTGGGCTAATGTAACATGTCCCACTTCCTGGTCACTGCTAGCCTCCCACGTTTCTGGGGCCAGAATGCATGGCGGCGGGGGTGGGAATGTCGCAGCCCAACCACTGATATGAGCACAACTCTCTCATTCAGACCCTCTCGCGTGAGAAGTGAGCCCTGTGGACCAGCAGCAACACCTAGGAGCTTGTGAGAAAATGCAGCATCTGCCCTGGCTGGTGTGGCTCAGTGGATTGAGCAACAGCCTGTGAACCAAAGGGTATCTGGTTCAATTCCCAGTCAAGGCATGTGCCTGGGTTGCGGTCCAGGTGCCCAGTAGGGGGTGCTTGAGAGGCAACCACACACTTTTTCTCTCCCTCTCCTTCTCCCTCCCTTCTCCTCTCTAAAAATAAATAAAATATTTTTTTAAAAAAGAAAAGAAAATGCAGAATCTCAGTCCCCGCCCCCTCCAAAACGTACCATATCAAACCTGCTGTATAATGAGACATCCCACAAGCCCCTGGGGATGGCCGAGCTAGAAGGAAAAAGACCCTGGCTCTCAGGAGCAGAGCCGCTGTGCAGGTCTAAACCATTCCACGAGAGAGGAACGCATTTCTCTCTCAGGGCCCCGCTCACAGCAGCTTTGCCTACCGCACCTAATCCTGACTGCAGAGCGCTCCTTCCCCCGCCCTAACCCCCAGCACAGCCGCGGCTGTACCTTGACCAGTGGCCACTGGTTGGGCTGATTGAGCAGCTTGACAATGGCCGGGATGCCATAGTTGAGGCGCACGGAGTTCTGGGCCATCTCGGCCTCCGGGTGGCGGCTGGTGAGGTGGCGCAGGGCACAGACGGCAGGCTCCGTGATATCGTCCTTGTCGCCGGCGCGTAGGATGGCGTGGACAAGAGCCTCCACGCCGCTATTCTGCGTCACCAGCGTCTTGTTCTTGCTGTTGTTGCAGGTCAGGTTGGACAGCGTGCCCGTGGCACAGGTGAGGACGTTGACGTCATCCACGCTCAGCTGGTTCACCAGAATCTTCAGCACGCTCTCCAGTCCCTCCTAGGGTCGGGGCAAGGCAGTAAAGCGTGAGAGGGACTCCCGACAGCTCCCATGCATGGCCCAGGGGAGAGAAATGATCTGACGGGGGGGGGGGGGGGGGGGGGGGGGGGGGGGGGGGGGGGGGGGGGGGGGACGACGACGGGACGGGACGGGACGGGACCGGACAACACGACGACGGACGGACGGACACACACACACACACACACACGGACAAGGACACGGGCGGGGTCCAAAGCCCCCGTCTGTGCCAGGGCACCTTCATCCCTGCGATCCTGCCAACACCTGTGAGAGCAGCGCCCCCCTGTGGGCGAGTGAGACTCAGAGAGGCTGTGTGGCTTGCCCTGGAACCCAGGGCTGATCAGCGGGATCTGAACCCAGGCCTGTCTCTAAGCTCCACGCTATTTCCTCTGAACCCCTTCTCCTCCTCTGCACGCTCAGACGCAGGCAGAGCCCCACTCAGGCCAAGGGCAGCGACCCCCAGTCTCTAGGAGGAGACTGAGGAGGACGCCATAGGCTTCAGTGGCCCAGCCCACCTATTTTTACATGCTTCTACCTTTCTGGGTCTTCACGGCTGCCCCCTGTGATCGCCAGGCCAAATCCCCTTTCAGGAAGCCTCACTTCTGGGGGCGGAGGGGGGCATGTGAGCTTTGTGGCGGAACAGGAAGACCCCAGGCTCTGGGGACAGACAGTCCTGGGTTCACATCCCAGCCCTGCCGTTTCTTAGCTGTGACCCAGGGCCTTAGTTAACTTGAGTCTGTTTGTCCATCTGAACAACCAGTCCCACACTCTGCCTCCAGTGCTGGGAGGGGTGACCAAGACAACGCCGGAGTCCAGCACGGCCGGGGCTCACGAACAGATTGCGGACAGGGCTCTTAGGAATGACAGTCAGGTTGTCAGGAGGGGCCAGGAGACTTGTCCTGAAACTGCATTTTTTCCCCTTAAACTGTGTTTTTGGCCACTGGGGCCTCCAAGCTGTCTCTTAGTACCCTGTGGCTCCCCACCCGGAGTCTAGGTCAAAGCTCTTCCCCTGGTGCCACCTGAAACACAGCTTAGAGAGGCAGCCCCTTCATCAGTTCCCCTTCCCGAGTTCCCAATAGACACAACAGCCTCAAGCTAAAGGGATGAGGGCCTCCAGGGCACTTCCAGCCTCCGCCATAACAGGGAACGATCTAGAGGCCTGAGGCCTCCCAAGGCTCCTAAGGTCTGACTCATAGCCTGGAGGCTGGACAAGGTGAGACAGGAGGACAAGGGGACCGAAGAGGCGAACCCAGGCCCGAACTGTCTCCTCACCTGCTTGGTGGCCACATCTGAGAGGTTGCGCAGGGTCCAGAGACAGTTCTGCACGAGGCGGGGGCTGTTACTCGTCAGGTGTTTGCCCAGAGCCTGCATCCCACCTGCGGTGGTGGACAGGGGTCATGTCAGCCACCAGGGAGCACAGCTAACTGAGCCTGGCCCCTAGACTGTGCCCCACCCTGGCCCTCCCAGCCACCTGAGCCTCCGTCACAGGCCACGTTACTCACCAGCTTCCACGATGGCAGGCTTATTGCTGGGACACACCGACAGCACCTTAAGCACGCGGCTGGTGGTCCAGAGCAGCTTCTCGTAACTGTAGTTGCGCATGATCTGCACGAGGGCCTGGGGTCCTCCGTTGGCCAAGATGATGAGCTATGAGGAGAGGGGGAGAATGAGTGGGTGACAGACACAGAATATGACAACGAACAAGGAAGGGAAAGAGGGCTGACTGAGCTGCCACTACTGAACTTCAGCCAAAGCCTGAAGAGATTCTGTGACAATTAAATAAGCCAAAATCTTGAAAACAGGATAATACGCAATGCTGGCAAGGATGAGGTGACAGTGTACTAACAAACATCACCACTGATGACACTGCGAATAACACAGTCACTTTGGAAAGCAATCTGCCAATCGGGACAAAAGCCTAGAAATATTAAAAACGTTAGCCCTGCTGATGAAAGATTTTCCACTCTTTGGGAACAGCTTTGTACCCAAGGATGTTCATCACAGCACTGCTCACTTACAAAGGTGGCAAATCAGGAGCAATTCAGATGCCTTCCCTCAAAATACATCTGGGGCCTCCACTCAGTGAGATGCTACTTGCCCTCACTGAGGGTGATTTTGAGGACTATACAACAAAAGATGTGTTTAACGCCGTGCAGAAAGCAAATGCAGTTACACATTTGCTATGGCAACAGCTATGTATAAAACGCCCACGGGACAGCACCGGAGGGCGCACGTCAAAATAACCACGGATGTGGGAGGACAACGAGTTTTCTTCTTCTCCTCAATCCTCAAAATAGTCACATAGTAAAACAATGGCACAGACATATATATTTAACCTGAATGCGGTCAGTAGGCAGTGGTCTGAGGCCGCAGCTGGCCAGAAGGTGACGGAACGGGGGACCGTGAGTCCTGGCTGGGGGCAGGGAGGGGCCCACCTTGCTCTCCTGGTTGCCGTAGGCCAGGAGCTGCAGGCAGTCGGTGGTGATGGCCAGGAACTTGGGGTTGTTCTTGTTGAGCAGTGGCACCATCTTCTGCAGCCCGTCGGCCAGGCGCACCGCCATCTTGGCGCCTTCCTGGTTGAGCAGCAGGTTGTGCAGCGTGGTGATGGCGTAGAACAGGACCGACTCCACAGGGGAGCTGCGGTGGCGGGCAGGAGGCTAGCATGAGTCAGGTCCTGGGGGCCTGGCATAAATGGGGGCCACCTTCCCCTGCAAGCCTTCTCCAGTACCATCACCCCCATGGAAATACCCCTTTGCTAACATCTCATCGTCCCTTGAGCCCAGCCCACCTTTACGCACAGGGCACACAGCACCTGTCCTCTCCCCACAGGGACCATGAGCCCTCCTGCTCCTAGGCTCCCAGCCTGCAGCTGAGCAGAGAGTAGGTCCCCTTGATACCTGTCCCTACCATGTAGAGTGACTACTACACAGAAGACCACATGCCAGAGAGGCCTGCAAGGGGCTCGGAAGTGGGTAAGATCAATGTCTACCCTCAAGGAACTGGTCACCTGGCATGGGGATCAGGAAAGAGGCCAATCAACATTGTAAGGCCAGAAAGATCAAGGTGGCGAGGGAACAGGCTGTTCCCTCCCCTGGAATACTCTTCCCTTCATTCACAACAGCCAAACTCCACTCATCCATCAGCCCTGCCAGTAGAGTCAACAGTTTCTCAGAGGTCTGAACAATCTCAGACACCCCCTGCCCTAGAATGTACCGTAGCCTCATCACTAACCTGCTCGTGACATGAGCAGCTAAGCGCCAAGACTGGCCGTGGTTCTGCACCTGGCACATAGTAGGTGCTCAATGAATGCTGTATGGAAGCCCAGGGAAGGGAGGGGGAAGGCCAGGTGAGGGAGGCCCTGGGCCCCCACCATGAGTACAGCATAGATACCTGAGCATGCGAACCAGGGCGGGGATGCCACCAGACTTAAAGATGGCAAGCAGCCCCTCGCGGTGGTGGGAGAGGTTGTGCAGGATGCTGGTGGTGCAGCGGGCCGTGTCCAGGTCGCTGGTGTTCTGCATGGTACGCACGACAGCGGCCACCAGCTGGGGAGAGCTCATCAGGGCCCGCCGAGATGCCTCCTTCTTTGACAGCTGATTCACGATCATGGCTGCCTTAGTCACCACCACCTGGAGGAGCGGACGCAAGGATGGAGGTGACCAGATCTGCCAGGTCTAGCTGCCACTGTGAGAGGGAGGTGACCAGGGGACCCCTGCACAAAGCTCATAGGGACCCTGGTCAAGCTCTCCCTGCTGATGGGGCTCTGGGTCAATGACCTCCCTCTGTCCCAGGTAGGACCCTCCCCTGTGAACACCTGACCTCTCCCTTCCCTGTCTGCCCCCACCCCAGCTAGGCCCCTCACGGACCGGGTCCTCATCGTTAAGCAGTTTGGTGAGCTCGGGGAGGGCCCGGGTGGCCAGCTCAGCGTCATCCTGGTAGTTGATCAGATGCACGATGGCTGACTTGAGCAGCTGGGACGGCTCGGCCAGGCGCTGCAGGTTGGTGGTCTGCCCCTCCACCTGGGTGGCCAGCAGTAGCGAGCTGTCCTCCCCTACCATGCCAGGACACATGGCCTCCCGCACCCGCTTGGCTCGGGCTGTTGTGGACATCTGGTACTCCAGGTCACCTAGGGGCCAACGGACAGGGACTGAGCTGCAGAAGACGGAGAAGAGGCCGAGAAGGGAAGCGGGGCAGGCTGCGCAAAGAGCCCCCCGGGAGTCTCTGGGCTGCCTCCCAACCCGCCAAAGGCTCAGCACACCACCTGCAAGGCTGCCTCTAACCCATGCCCTTGGGGAGGTCACCATCCCCTCGGTTAGGTCATCGGTGAGATGGGGCACCACCGGTTCTGTCTACCACAGGGAATTATCACGAGAATTAAATGAGATAATAGCTGTGAATTGCCCTGGAAAGGGTCCATGTGTCTGGCACAACCCACTGCAAACACGTTAGTGATTGTTGTTATTAGTAGGCACAGCTAACATTTTTGGAGCGTTTATTATGTACCTGGCAGTGAATTACGCATTTTTCTTGTGTTTTCTCATTTAATCTTACAACTCTACCAGGTTAAGTACTATTATTATCCCCACTTTATAGATGGAAGAACTGAGTCACAGAGAGGTTATAGGAACCCAAGCTGGGATCTGAGCTCAGACAGTCTGACTCCAGAGCCCAAACCCTGACCCTGGGCCCCTCCCTTAACAACTGGGTCAAGGTCAGATGAGACAACCTGCTTCTCTTCAACCCTGAAATCTCACGATTCTAATACTCTCATCATCCCCAAAGGAGGCAACTCTCCCATTACATGGACAGGCAAGTCAAGACTCAGAGGCAGGAGACACCCAGTGACATACAGCAGATCAGAGGGAAAGTCAGGACAGTCAGTTTCAGAAAGCAGGAAATGGGTTCTTAGCTCAGATTCCAGGTTCCGCCTCCCGGGTGGACCTGGGAGTCCCACAAACAGCTGCCCAGGCTTCCCAGGCAGCCCTGCCCTGGCCAGTGTCCAGGTGCCCGGGGAGAGGGAGGAAGAGTTTCCACCCTCCAATTAATTGGGGAGGAGACCTCGACCTGGCTCTCCCACCTGAATGCTGGTGGGGCACTGGCATCCCTAACCCCCAGGCTGGGTCAGTCACATCACCGCCTGGCGCTGGCCCGTTTCCATGTCAGCATGCTCCACAGGCTGGTGTTGATTCCTTCCCACCCCACACCAAGGGCTCTCAGGGTGGAGAACTGCACCGCCTCCTCTAGCCTGGGGGCTCCCTGAGGGCTGGAGCTCTGCCTCCCCATCGACCTTGAAGGTCCTAGAACAAAAGGAGGTTGCATTTCTACAGCCTCTGGGTTTCAGAGGGTGAAGGTAACACCCCCTCGGCATGAACTTGCATGAACTTGCCGAAGGCAAAGACTGTGTGTGTCTCTTCCTTCAGACTGGTGAGCAGGACCTTTGCCTCCCTTCCATTCTAGAGGTTCAGAAGGCGGAACCTGCCTCCCTCCCAGGCAGGGGCAACCTAAGGCAGCTGTGCCTCTTCTCTCAGACTGGGAGGCCCTGAACCCCCTACAGGGCCCAAAACTCTGCTGGAGCAGTGCCCGGGGCTCCTGACCGTGGCTCTGAGGCACCCCCTGGGTGTAGGTGGTAGTCTTCTTGACAGTGTACTGGCGCCCACAGGCCTCCTCGTCATCCATGACGCCCTTGCTGCTGACCGAGGGCACGCAGGTGTTGGCGCCCGAGTGGATGCCTGAGTCGTACGTATACGTTTGTTGCCACTCCGTCACCTTGATGGGCTGTTCGATCAGGTTCATCACATCCATGGTAGCTTCTGGGGACACAAAGAAGGGGTAAGAAATCAACTGGCCCCATTGGGGCATCCCATTGGCTGGCCCAGCCCCTGGCTTGCCCACTGTCCCTTATTCCCAGGGCAAACCCAAGGGGCCAGTGGGCTGTGGTGAGGGAGGTGGGGGCCAGAAGGGCACCAGGCCCAGGGAAGGATATCCATGTGTGAGTCTTAGGCTTGCATCTCTGACCTCCAGCCAGGATGGGGTGAACCCCAGGGGGGATAGGGCAGCCACCTTGCTGACCCTTCTCAACACTCCCAGAGCAGAAAGCATTCAAGGCCTCCAGCAGCTCCTGGGGTCCCGCAGACCCCACCCACCCACTGGGGCTCCCTGGGAAGGCTGCTAGAGGTGAGGTCACTGTACCAGGAACCGGCTGGTTGGACAGGGAAGCAGTCAGAAAGTTTTCTCTGGGAAGGTGGGAAGGCTGCTGAAAGCAGCCAGAGGCACCCAGGATCCCTTAGGATCTCACTTCTGCAGATGGTGTAGGATCACAAGTGGCCCCAAAGGCCCAGGGCCTGAGATTCCCTGTCTCTCCAGCACTCCAGCTCCTGGAAACCTTTTCCAGAATTCTGAGTCCCACCAGCTTCACATTTCAGCCACATACTACCAGGGCGATTCATCTGTCCGCTGAGCCTTGGTGTCCCCCATCCGTAAAATGGGGTAGTACCACTTCCCCAGCAGGTTGTCGTGAAGACTATGTTTGTAAAGGCCCAGCATGGTGCCTGGTTCACAGTGGGGACAGATGTTGGGGACAGTGGTCATGTGTCAGCACCACCTCTCCCCTACAGGTGTTTGCACACCTCCTGGCCTCCTCCAGCCCGTGGCAGGCCTCAGGGTGGTCACTGTTGTTCAGGAACCCCTCCCTCTGCCCGCAGAGACTTGGGCCACTCGAGGGCAGTGGAGAGCTGGGCCCTGCTCTGTCCCAGGGAGGCGAATCCCCACCTGCTGCCTGGCTCTGTCCTGTGAGCCGACCTGGGGCATCGGCACCCAGGAAGCTGGGCTCCAGTGAGGGCTGACCTGGTGTCGGACCTTCCACCAACGTGCCATCCTCACAAGCGGGTCTCGAAACACACGCTCTGCTTCCTCACTCACAGATGTGGGGACTGAGACTCCACCAGGTGAGGGGGCACAGCATGGAAATGGCAGAGCTGGGACCAGGCGCAAGCATGAGTGACACCCAAGTCTGCAGCCTTGCAGACCAAGTATGGCCTCCATCAGCAAAAAGACCACGGGCTGGTCCACCCCTGAGGCTCAGTAGCACCCAGCACCTTAAACCCGCTATGTGGGGGGAACAGGTGAGAACGAGGGACAGGGTAAGAATGAGGGACAGGTGGCTGGTGCAGCCTGGCCCCACCCCAGCAACAAAGATCACCAGGGATCTGTCTTCCCAGGGAGGCCTGGCTGGTGCCACCCTCACAGAGAAAAGAATGACAAAGGGCCCTTCAAGTTTCACTGCCTTTTATGGTGATGTCTGGCCCCTCCCCTGGCCCAGAGCACACCTGGAACAGGCGGCGGCAGGAGCCAGAGCAGCTCCCAGAGCCTCCTCCCCTCCCCCATCGCATTGCCCAGCGTGACTCAGAGTTTCGGGCTGCTGAACAGAAGCAGGCCCAGAACACCAGACAGACAGCTCAGTGCCACCAGATGTGCCAGCTGCTTCCCAGGCACTGACCAAGTGTGGCTCTTTCAGGGGGAGCCCCGGGCCCCCCAACCACACCACCCTGCCCAGCACTCCTGCCCTCTCTGGAGAGAGGGAGCAGAGGAGAGTTGGGGAGGAGCTTGCCTGTCACAGAACCAGGAGGAAGAGGAAGCTGCCTTGGGAAACAAGCTGCATTGACGCTGTAAATGCCACTAGGCCAGGAGGACCGCTGAGCCAACACCTGGATGGCGAGCCTCTGCCAAGTCCACTTGGGACAAGCTGGGCATCTCCAGGCCTGATCACAAAAACACACACCACCACAGTTGGAAAAGCCCCCCCCTTCACCTCCCCCCACCACTCCTGAAGAGGTAGCTGCCTAACCCTGGTGCTTCCAGCCAGAGGCTGGCAGGCCTCACCCAGAACCACAACGACCATCCCTTCACCTGCCTGCTGTCCAAGGCTGGCCACAGGAGGGGCGCTTCCTCAGCAGGCCCCCCACCAGCCCAGGGAGACCAGAGTCCTCACAGAGATCAGAGGGTCCCTGAGACAGAGGGCATCTCCCTGCCTTTACTATCAAATGAACCTCATTCTTCCCTCCAAGCAACCTTGGCAAGCATTTTATTACTCCTAGTTTCCAGGTGAGGAAATTGAGGCTGGACATTCAGGACATGGGGGTGCTCTGCTCAAACGCAGACTGGCCTCCGTCACTAACCAGGGCTGCTCCCCTGGCTCCTACCAGGGGGTCCAGGGAGAGAGGGAGCCCTGGGGTCGAGGAAAGAGGGACAGACACCCAGCTGCAGAGAGTGGGGGGCGGGTGGGTGGAGCTGAGCTCCCCCACCCAGAGGAAAAGCAGCAGCTGAGGTCAAGGGTTGGAGGCAGAGCACCGGCTGGGAAATCAGGCATCCCAGGTCTGCTCCCAGCTCCACCACCAACTCACTGAGTGTCCTTGGCCAGTTTTTTTCTTTTTAAGATTTTATTTATTTATTTTTAGACAGAAGGAAGGGAGAAAGAGAGGGAGAGAAACATCAATGTGTGGTTGCCTCTCATGCACCCCCTACTGGGGACCTGGCCTGCAACCCAGGCATGTGCCCTGACAGGGAATCGAACCAGAGACCCTTTGCTTTGCAGTCCGGTGCTCAATCCACTGAACCACACGAGCCAGGGTTTGGCCAATTATTTTTCCTCTCTGTGCTTCTCGAACAGAAGCGTAGCCCGAGTGGTCTCAGGGGAATGCTGGTGTCCAAGATTCTAGGAATAAGGAGCCAGGATTGCCGCGACAGACAAGAGAAGGCTGAGGGTGGGCAGAACGGAAAAGCAATTCAGACAGGACACACACCAGATCACGGGAGAGCAATTCCTGAAACAGGAAGCCTAGAAAGATGTCAGACCTCAGGCAGGACTAACAACCAGCCCCACCTTCCCTCACCTACTCCCCAGGAGAACCTGAGAGAGTCTCCCATAAGAAACAAAAGTGCTGTTTTTGCAGTTCCCAGGGTGGAGAGGGCCGCACCCAATTCAGTCTCATCACTCTCCACCCTGGACCTGGAGCAAGACGTGCCACAGTGCCCCTGGACAGCGCCAGGGTGGAAGTGGGCGAGACAGACGTGGGACCTGCCCTCGCGCCCTGGACAGAGATGGGCAGAGCCAGACACAGGGCGGTTTTCTGAGCTGAATGGAGGGCCTTTGTTTTTAGCAGCATGCTCTATTCTTGGCATCACAGGAGGAAGAAGCTAGCTCAGAGATCATAGGATGGGCTGGGGGACAGCGCAAGGGAAGGAAGAGAGGAAACAGGGCCCCCGGGAGGGTGTGTGAAAGAGCCTCCTCCCCCCACCAGTCCACACTGGGGAGGGCTCCGAGAGGAAGCAATCAGGCTGCTTTGGCCACCCTCTGCCCTTCATTCTTGCTTCCCCCTCGGCACGGCCTATCCAGCAGGCTGGCACTAGGCACCCTGAATCCAAGACTGTCCCAGCAGGGTGTGGCCCCGCCCTGACATTAAAAATAACTCCCACCAGAGCTACATCAGGCTCCTGCTCCCACCAGCACCCACTGTCCCTGACGGCCGGCCCTGCGGGGCTGGGCTGCAGGGTGCCAACTGTCGGTGAGACACCTGGAAACGAGGTTGGGCACAGGCTGCCCAAGGGGCTGGAAGAGCAGGCTGGGCAGGCCCCGGAGGTTCCATGAGCCAGAGGCTGGCGCCCTTTGCAGACTCAAATCATGGGCTCAGACAGTGAGAGAAAGGGAGCTGCGGGCGGGGTGGGAAACACAGAGTCAAGCAAGGAGCTTCAGCCCTTCTCGGGCTGGGTGCCCATGGGCCGTCACTCCATGTCCCTAAACCTCACACTCCTCACCTACAAAGTGGAGACAATCATGCTTCTTCAGACTTCGGTGTGGACCAAACGTTAACAGTGGCTGTGGAAGCCCTCTATGGACCGGAAAGGCGCAGGCAAGCATCCCTCCATTAAGGAAGCAAAGAAACGGCAGAGGAGGCCAGCAGAGACGGGCTGGGCAAGGTGGTTGGCAGCCAGCCTGTTCTTTGGGACCCAGACCCTGGGCCCTCTGATGAGAGCTAGAAGGGGTGCTGCCCCCTAGGCCCAGGCCAGGGTCCCAGGGGTGGGGTGGGGCATGGCTGAGGACGAAGCGCTGTGTCTATGTCCTGGGAAGGGAGGCCAGGTGGGGTCGCTGTGCTGCCCCCCTCCCCAGTCATGTGCGCTGCCTTATGCAGCCAGGGCAGTCAGCCGGTCAGGCATGGACATTCCCCACATAGCAGCCCTGGGGGGGAGGCTGGGCTCAGCGGGGTCACCAGCCCCCACCCTCCCCCATTCTGTCTCTGGCTCCAGCTGAGATTTAGCCAGCAGCATGGACGGAAACAGACTCTGGAGAAGTACAGAGACAGACAGGACTGCTTCCCTTGAGAGCCCTGCCTCCCCCATCAGGCCGGGGCTTCCCAGCTAGGCCTCTCCCCCCAGACTGGCTCTGGGAGGAAAGCCCCAGAAGATCAGATGTCTTTGGTAGGCTATAATCTCCCCCATCAGGCTGGTCATTCCAAGTGGACGGAGACTGAAGTGGGTGCTAGGTATGGCCAGGGAGGCCCCGGGGACAGGAGAAGACAGGAGCCCATCCGGAGCTTCTGAAGCAAAACTCTCATTTCCTGTCTGGAGGGCACCCAAGCAGTGGCCGGAGGACTGGCCCGGGTCAGGCTGACCCGGCTGCTGGCTGTTTTCTTCCTTCTGGCCTCCTTCCCAAAGCAAACACACCAGGGTGAGGAGTGGGGGGGTCTGGAGGACAGGGAAATGCCAGGCCAGGTGGCTCCACCCGGGAGCCTCCAGACACCCCCGGAGAGGACTCCAGCTGGGGCTCCACTCCCTGCTGGTGACCTGAGTGGGCAAAATCCCAAACCGGCAGATGACCCCAAACCTGGACTCCTGGGGATGGAAAAACACTTCACCCAGCCTCAGGAAACAGCAACATGTCAGTGATGTATCTCCATACACAAGGGCTGGCTGCCCTCCCTGCTCACCCCCACCCACCCACCACCTCAGGGCTTGGGTGGCCCGATGACCCCCGCTGGTGTCACTCCTCAGGTGTGATTCACCAGGTTTCCGGCTGCAAGGCTGGTGGCCTGGCCCTCTCCTGGGAGGGCAGGGAAGACCCCACTGTTATTCCCTGTTCAGCATTTGCTGGCAAAAATGAGGGTCTGGATAAAGGTTTGGCTGAAATTCGGTGTTATGCACAGAGCATGAGACCCCCAAGATGATGGCCGGGAAACAAGAGGATGCTAAGAAAAGAGAAGGGGGAAAATATTTGCGGTAGCTGCCTCAGTTTCTGTTCTTCCCCAGCAGACTCTTCTAACTCTCCAACTGTTTTTCCCAATGATCAGAGAGTCCTGTTTCAATGGGGGGTGGGGGGGTGGGGGTCCGACCTCCTCACCCCCAAACAAGCAGCATATTCACTGCCCAGCAGGTCCCAACTCTCCCCTCGGCCAGCCCCCCCCCCCCCCCCCCCCCCCCCCCCCCCCCCCCCCCCCCCCCCCCCCCCCCCCCCCCCCCCCCCCCCCCCGGGCCAGCCACCCCTCGGAGATAAGAACCCACAAGACTCCACTGTCCCCACAGCAGGACAGAAAGCAGACCTGTCGAGACCCACACTTCGCAGGTCACAGAAAGCTGAGCCTCTCTGCTCTGAGGACTTTAAAGGACAAGGTGCCTGGAGGCTGAGCAAAGGGGAGTGGTCAACCAACTTTCTCTTCAGGCCTGGCCAAGGACGTTGCTGGAAACTGGGGCAGCCCGTGCCCCCTGCCCCCCCAGACCTCCACCAGATTCAACCACGTCCCAGGAGAGAGGCCTCAGGGTCTCGCTTGCAGGGACACAAACCCTGATGGCCTGCCCCAGACACACTTGTCTCTCTCTCTCTCCTCACGGGGGTGACCGGGCCAGTTGGCGGCTCAGGGACACCTGCCCCTCTCACAGGCAGATCTCTTTTCTCCCAGAAGACACGGGACTGAGAGTTTCCCCAAGGACCCCAACAGACCTCAGATTCACCCAAAAGGCTCACGACGGCTGCCTGCCCCCCAGTCTTCCCCGGCTCACTCGGGGCCCTGCTTCATCTTCTTCAGAGAAGAGTCAACCCTGAGCCTCCATCTCTCCCTCTTATTCTTCAACTCACCATCTCACCTCTAACACACAGGAAGTCCTTCCTCCTGTCTAGCCTCATCGCCTCTGTAAAAGCATCAGTCGCTCTTGTATCCTCACGGTGATGAAAACCTGCAAGTCCCTCGCCCTCTTTACAGCCAACAGCCAGGACTGAGTTCCTTCTCCTTCCTTCCCTGTCACTTCAAGTCTCCTCAGCCTTCTCTCCTCCGACATCAATACTTCCCATGCCTGGGGCCCTCTCCTGCCCTCACTGGATGCAGAAGCCCAGTACTGATAGGCTTTTACAGAGGCCCCTATTTCCCAGGCCCATTCTGGGGTCAGGTGCCCAGTTGGCACAGGGGCCAGAGCTGGGCAGGTCTGAGAGGACAGTGACCCCAGCCCTTCCTTCAAGGACCCCAGCCCCATCACCAGAAAGGCCCTCCCAGCAACCAAAACAAGCCCACACTGTAGCCCCCCAGGCCCCTGGGCTGCAGAGCAGAGGACAGCCAGCTCCACGCCCAAAGGCAGTCTGGTAGGACGGCCCAGTGCAATCCAGCAGGATGAGGGCCCACTCCTAAATCTGACTCTCGTTTCTCCCCACTCTCCAGGGAACAGGCCCCCCTTTATCTTGGCAGAGGCCCAGCCCCCAGCAAAGCGGGCAACTCCTACTTCCCATACAGGGACAAGCCCAGAACAGCCCATGGTTCTGCTCAGCTGTAGCCAGGAGGCGGCGGCAGCTTTGACCATGGCTCTCCTCTTCCCTCCCCCAGCCTCCTCCACACACCCCCAAGAGGCCCTGGCCTGGGGGAGAGACCACCACCACCACCACCACCAGGAACTAAAAACCAAGCCACAGGGGAGGTTTCAGAAAGCTGGAAGCTAGGACATGAGTCACCCTCACCTGACGAAGCTGCCCCGACCTGCATCACCCATTCGGACTTTCCTGGGCCCTTCCGATGTCTCTTCTCCCCAAAGCCCTGAGCGAAGGCTCTCAAAAGGGAGAAGCAGAAAACCTCTTCCCAGAACCTCACCGGGGCAATACATCCAGATGGGCTCTGGGTTTGGAGCCAGAGCACCTAAATGCCAGCCTTGGCTCTGCTTCAGCCTGGCCACACAGCCAAGGAGTTAGTTCACTTCCCCGAGTTTCCAGGTCCTCGTCTGTAGAATGGGATAATGACACGTGTCCCTAGGGCCAGTCATGAGGACTAAGTGAGAAGAGTTAGGGAAAGTTCTGGGTATTTGCAGAGTCGTCCCTTGCTTAAGTTACCATGTACCAAGTACTTTACTGGGTAGGTAGCTATATTATCCCCATTTTACCAAGGAGGTCACTAAGGCTCAGAAGGTCCAGTGACGTGACCAAGGCCACATACTTAAATGAGTGACAGAGCTAGGATTCAAACCCTGCTCAGTTCAAGCCCCAATCTCTGTGCTCAGTACAATGGTCACACCTCTCCAAGTAAATAGCCCTTTTGTGGAGGAGTCTATCACCCCATCTCATTCTCAGGTGACCCCTCTCCTCATCTGTCCCAGGCCAGGGAGTGACCTCCTCATTGGTACCTTCCCCATTGGCTTCCAGGAGGGATGCAGACCTAGCCCCAGCCCCGGCCTTCATTCCTGAGCCTCAGCTCTGGCAGCCCAAACAGCCTCCAAAAGGAATGGGGTGGAGCTTGGGGGGAGGGGCAACAAGACTTGTCACCCAAGCTAGGGCTTGATCTAGCAAGAAATGACTAATTGGATCCAACCCCCGCCCCCCATCCCCGCCCCCCTTCCATCTAGTAAGTAGCCAGTTTTCACCAGGCACTTCCTAGCAATCCTTCCTCAGCATTATCTTTTCATCACAGCCACAAACCAGATTAGCCAAACTAATCATTTAACCAATGTAATTACAATGCCTTCCCCTCCTCCACTTTGGCACTGAGGAGAAGGAAAACAGGTTATTTTTGCTCAAATTCCATGCCCTTATGGCTTCCCCCAGGTACACCACCCACTAGAGCAGAAGTGGGATGGGGAGGAAGCCTGGTCCTTCGGGGTGTGGGGCACTCCATCGGGGTCTGACCCCAGCCCCCACTGTCTCATCGACGAATAGGAAGAGGTGGAAAGATCTTCCTGAGTTAGGACAAGCAGCCCTGACTCCCCCAATCTTCCCTTCACCCTAGGTTTGAGGGAGAACCCGACTGTCACATTTCCCCCTCTGTTCCCCAAGGAGGCTGAGCTCCAGGTCCCTGCAGAAAGACCACACTTCAGATTTTTAAAAACCAGTGCTGGAAGCTTGGTGGAGATCCCCAGCTCTGGCCAGGGGAGAAGGGCTCTCAGAAAGTTGGGCGCCGGGAGGCGCTAATGCAGCTCTGCCTGAAAAACCTCCCCCCCAGCAGCCTTCCTTCTGCCCCACTTTCCCCATCAAACTCCCTCAGGAAAAGGGGTGGGAGGGGAAAGGACAGCAAAAACCTCCAGAAGGAATGCACCTTCAAAATCCAGAAATCGAATGGAAATCAACCTCCACTGCTCCGCGTTTTTTCGCCCTTAATTCCCAGCGGGCTAAATAACGTGGGGGACCGAGTAGAGAAAAAGAAAAGACCCTAAGAGTCGCTTCCACCACGATCGTCATTTGGCCCGGCCCTGTCCCACCCCCATTCCTGGGGAGGGGGCAGCGCTCGGGCGAGAGCCAGTAACACAGGCCTCTAGTGAGGGGGTGTGGTGGTCCCCGGAGGCAGGAAGAGAAGGAAGAAGCTGCTTCCCCTTCGGCCCACCCCGCCCCCACCTCAAGCCCCAGGGGCCCAGCAAACAGGACGGAGATGGAGGCAGGGAGGACGGGGTCAGAGCGCAAGCACTGGCCCTGGATCGGCCTGGCTAGCTGGGGAATGGGGTTTTGCTCCAAGACGGACCCTATAAACCTGGCGTAAACCCTAGGCAAGGGGGCAGGAAAATCCCCAGAAAAGCTGCCGTGAATACTTCTCCTGGAAAGTTTGTTTTGGGTGATTTTTCCCCCTACAATAAGAGGTTAGGAAAGCAGGTAATCCTGTTCCCATATCAACACTCTGGAAGCCGCAGCAGCTACTGGAAACTGGGCGGGTGAATTCTCCACCCGTGCACGACGCCTCCGCCCAGACCCCAGTTCGAGCCACGGGTGCCAGACACCGGCTGGGCGCAACGCCGGCCCTGCACAAGTCCCACTGTCATCCCACCCCACATCCGCTGGTGAGCCCTAGCCCGGCACCCCCCGGAGCGGTGGGTGGCGCCGCAGGTACAGTGCCAATGAGGCTCCAGGAGCTGGAGGACTGGGCCTCTGGACTCCGAGTGCTCACCTGCTGGGCAGGTGGGGCCCGCATCGCCAGGAAAATGTGCGCTCGGCCCGACAGCTGGGCAAACCGGGCGCAGACAATAGGGCCCCACCCAGGCCTGGGGGAGTAGAGAGGGAGGGAAAGCAAGGATGACGCGCGAGGTGGGGTGAGGGTGGCCCCAAAGAGACCAGCTGCAGCAAGTTTCCCAAACAGTAAATTCCTAACCAGATGAGCCCTGGGACGCAGGCAGAACAGGTCAAAGTCTCCCCCGCCAAGAGTCAGGAGAGAGTCAGGGACGCAGCGTCGGGCGAGCTCCGCGGGCCCTGGGGAAGGAGCAATTCCCGAGGCACCTGCCCTGTCCACTTCCCGCCCTTCGCAGATCCCCGGCTCACAGAGCCAGCAAGCACATTCGGCCCGAGCCTTTGCGCCCCCTTATAAGGTCGCCGCGCCTAGGACCCCGGCGCGCCCCCTGCTGCCGGTGCAGGGTGAGGTTCCCCGGCTCCCGCCCTCACCTGCCCTAAGACCGAGGTTTCGGCCTCTCCGCCGCTTGCCGCCCCTTCCCTCGCCCCACCAATACCAGCCGCGATTGTCCGCACCTGCGTTGGGAGCCTGGCCGGGCTGGGTAGGGGTCAGGCCGGGCTGGGAGCCGGCGCGGGCAGCGAACTAAGCTCGGCGCGCTCGGGCGGCGGCTGCTCCGGACTCTGGCCAAGGAAGCAACTCAGTAACTGAACAAAAGGCGAAGGGACCTGACAG
This sequence comes from Macrotus californicus, assembly GCA_007922815.1. NCBI lineage: Eukaryota > Metazoa > Chordata > Mammalia > Chiroptera > Phyllostomidae > Macrotus > Macrotus californicus. The sequence continues at coordinate 293,546 of VMDR010000080.1, read as the reverse complement.
CCAAGCCACGCCTCTGGCCCCCTCGAAGCTCCGCCCCTGAAGGACACGCCCACTCTCTGGCGCGAGTTCACTGGCTGCCTCGCCTGACTGTCCCATCGAGGGGCGGAGCCTCGCCCCCAATCTTCTTCCACCACCTCCTCTGTTTATCCACTGGCCATTGGCCCCAGGGACTGCCATTCGACTCTGGGGACGGCCTCCAACTTAAGGTTCCATCCTAACTCTGTACCTATTGGCAAATATAAGGTTACTTCCTCCTGATTGGGCAAAGAACTGTCAGTAAGCCTAAGGAAAGAACCAATGGGAGTAATGGGGTGTGTCTTTCCCCGCCCTACGTCTGAGCAGGTAAGACTCAGTACTGTCCCCTTCCCCCTACCTGTCCAACAGGTGAGTCAGAGGGCGCCAAGGGAAAGGACAGATGCTTTCACAGGCCAGCCAACTCAGGGTCAGGTATGATGCTTCTCTGTGCTTATTCACCCTTGCCACAAAGTCGTAACAACATTTGTATAGCATTTCATAGGCTTTTTGCTGGGTTGGGATTTTCCCCCCCAAAGGTGGAGTGTCCATGAGATTTAGAATAAAAACACCAGGGTTTGAGTTTGGCCCCTTAGTAGCTGTATCATCTCAGGCAAGTCACTTCATCTTTCATCGTTTCTCATCTGTAAAATGGGTACATTAGCTATATCTCTCACAGGGCTACATGTGGGAATCACTTGGACAACTGCTCAATGTTAGAATTTAAATAAATGATATGGGTCCTTTAAATTCTTATGACAATTCTGAAAAATCATTAGCATAACAAAATGATCTTCATCTTAAAGAGGAAGAAACATGGTCAGAGAGGTCACAAAATTGGAAAATGACACATCCTAAACTAGAGCTCTTTCTAATTTCAAGGCCCACTGAACCACGTGTTCTCCTGGGAGAATAACAACTAGACATGAAATGTCAAAGCAGCGGGGAGGGGCCAGGGAAAAGGCAAAAACAAATATTCTGGGTAGAGAGAGAAGAGGAATGATTTAGAGAAAATCATTTGTGAAAAATCAGGCAGCAGATCTAAAGGAACTCAACACTGGCATAAAAGGAAGTGAGGCGGGGCCCCTCCTTAGAGGAAGACTCTGGCTTAGTTATCAGAAAGAACTCCCCAACAGGCAGCTTAAGAAGACAGCGGTCTTTCCTTTGTGTGGTTGAGGGACTGAATGCCTGCTGGTGGCGGTACAGCATACCAAGGGTCCTCCATTCGCTCATCAACACTTAAGTATTGAACACCAAGGGTATGCTAGGCACTGGGTTAGACCCTCATGACACGGAAAATAAAACGATCCCAACCCTCAAAGGACTCCCAACGGGCTAAATGAGAACAGGCCACCTGAGCCGCTCTGCCTACGGGAGTGCTGGGCAGCGGCTGTGCAGGGAAGGGTCCTCCCTCGAGGAGCTTTGTAGCCCCCAAGCTAGCACACAGGACGGGCTCAGTGAAGGTACCCCAGCAGCATTCTTGACTGCTTTCCCCACCAGAGCAAACCACGGTGGCTAAACAGTCTCACTTCGAAAGGCTTGTGCCACCCAAGAAGTCTTCTGGGAGGGGACCAGGGAGACGTTGACATTCCTAACTAGTTACCATCCCGCAGGCTATGACCACTGGCCTTTGCCTTGTTTCCCTTCTCCCCCTCCCCCAGCCGACCTCAGTATCTCTCTCGCCCCCTAACCCCTGCCCCACCCACCTGCTTGCCACCCTGCCAGAGTGCAGTGGCCAGTCCCCTGCGTGGGAAGAAAGCTCACAATCCTAGGCTGCTGCCACCACCACGATTTTACTTCCTCCCCCTCCTACCTCCTACCTTCCCCTGCCCACCGCCCCACTCCCTCCCTGCGCACTGACACACTTCCCACGCCCAGCGCTGGCTTAACCCCTTGCTTTCTCCTGACTGCCGCGTACAGGCAGGGTAGAACTCAGTGACGGCAGAAGGGTGGAGGAGCCGGAGTGGAGTGGAGGGGTAGAAATAAGGCTTCGAAATAAAGCCTCTGTGTGTGTGTGTGTGTGTGTGTGTGTGTGTGTGTGTGTGTTCCCACAATGCTCCCTGCCTGTCAGCTTGGAACGTGCTACAACACGCTGGTCTCCGAGCTAAGCACTTGGGCTGGGGCTGGGTGGAAGCACCATCCAGCAGCAGGAAAGACTGGAATAAGAGATGTCTCTCCTCCCAGAGCAAGGAAACCTCCACACTTTTATTAGGTGCCTATTATGTGCTTGCCAGGCACTGAGGGTACAGAAAAGGATCAGAAAATATTGTTTACTATCATCAGCTGTCTGCATGAGGCATATGGTCTCATGGGGTGAGGAGGGGCCTAGGGATAGGGATAAGGATAAGGGGGCAGATGAGAGTTGCTGTGGCCACAGTCTCCTCTGTAGCTTGAACTTGAAGGAAGGGCCACAAGACCACTTTACCCAGTCCCCTTCCCCCAAGCCTTTAAAGACAGGGATTTCTGTTTGCCAGATCTCCAGAAAAGGAGATTCTCCAGCCTCCCTTATAGGAATCCCCTTGTCTCCCCACTCTAACACAGGTCAGTTCTGGTGTTTGGCCTCCATTCATATTTCTGCAGTTTAAACTCATTCCTCTTGCCCAAAGCTGGGTGGAAGCAGAGTTCTTGGGCTGCTAAGAACACATCTGGTTTAGTCAACCTTGCAGTTTTCTGGGGCCTCAGAGTAAAGGAGGAAAGAGCATCGAGTGGCCCATCCCCAGCTGCTCCAGAGACAGAATTTACTGGCAAATAAGGGTGGGATGAGGGGCTGATTGGTGAGGAGGGGAGGTGGGGAGAGGTGGGGAGGAGGCACTTCCCTGGAGGAAGGTGAGTAACAGTCAGGGCCCCCCCCCCCCACTCATCTGCTTCCCTTGTCTTCCACGGGCCTCTGGGCCATATAAGGATGTGGAAGAAATTCAGTGCTCTGTTCAGACTCTGCCCTTTTTCTGTGGGGGGCCCCTTCCCCAGACAGGCAGGCAGAGATGTAGGTCTGTACAAATCACACACATCCGCCCACAGCGTCCGTGCCCACGCCTCGGGGATATACACTCATGGGCACAGATTCAGATACACAAACGCCAGCCCTGTCAGCTGTCTCCCACCACCCTCACCCCTCCCCAACCCCCACCACCGCCCCACACATACCCTTCTCTCCTCTTGGGCCTAAGGTGGCCTCAGGAATGGTGACCTCTACCAAGAAAGATGGGGTGAGCAGATGGGTTGCTGAACTTCAGGCTGATGGTAGCCCCTTTCATCACAGAGCAGCTCTCCCTGGCGTTACAGCAGTGGGAAGGACAGATGGCTGGACTGTCCCCATGGCAGGCTGGAATCAAAGGCAATGCAAAAAATCAAGAGGCATATATTAAGAAATATATATCTTATTAATTTATTTTTAGAGAGAAGGCAAGGGAGGGAAAAAGAGAGGGAGAGAAACATTGGTGTGAGAGAGAGAGACATAGATCAGCTGCCTCTCACATGTCCCCAAATGGGGACCTGGCCCACAACCCAGGCATGTGCTCTGACTGGGAATCAAACCGGTAAACTCAGTTCGCAGGCTGGCGTTCAATCCATTGAGCCACACCAGCCAGGGCAAGAGGCGCCATGAGCATGGGCTTTCTCTCAGCGAGGGGAGAGCCATCCTTAGACCTGGGAAAGGGCTTCTGCCCTGGCTCCTGCCCTTTGGTTGGCCCCCACACTTGTCTTCCTGGGCTTGCACCCTCCACGTGGGGCCAGGGGAACAAGCCTACACAGAGTTCATACATCTCCCCTTTGAGACCACATTCTAGGTACTGGACACTCTGGAATTCCTTGCCCAGCACCAGCCCTTGCTTGCAGGTCCCACAGGTCCCTTACGCTGCCCCTTCCTCCTGAGAATGGACAGCAGCACTACACACTGTATGTGCAGGCTTAGGCAAAGGGTGACAAGCGGCAGTGATGGGGGAGGGACGGACACAGCACAGACATGCAAGTGGAGGAATCTACACACGTGTACTGGAGGCCCTCCGCAGTGTGTGTTGGGGGGGACCAGGACGCAAAGGAAAGGGGAGATGGTCTAGGAGCACGGGGTTGGGGGACAGTTACCCTGGACTGCCATGGTCCAAGAAGGGGTCAGAATTCTAGTTCCATCCTGGCCCTTCAGTTCCGTATGGAGGTGCATCTTCTTCAATTTGTTTGTTTGACCTGTAAAGTATTTAGATCCATGTATATAAGACCCCATTTACACTCCTGCCCCTGCCCTCAGGGTTGGGCTGGGGGTACTTGCTCAGAGTGACCCCTGAGCCCAGAGAGGACACTAGCTGTTACAGAAGAGGCTCTGGGCCCCCAAACTTTTCTGGCAGGAGGGGGCACCAGCATTCCCCACAGCAGGAACAGGGTAGAATGGTACTGGTGGGCCCTGGGGTAGGGGTGCTCCTGCCTTTTTGCTGCCCTTTGTCCAGGGGAGGAGCCTGGAGGCCAGAGGCTGCCCAGAGCCTAGGTCTGGTCCTTGGGTGTGTGCCCAGCCATGGGTGGGGCAGGGGGTCTTAATTATAGAGGTAGCTCTGGCAACACTTCGCTGTAAGATGGGTAGGCGGGGTGGGGGTGGGGGGATGGAATGTGGAGGGAAAAACAGGGAGAAGAGAAAACAGAGATAGGGACAGGCCAGAAATAGCGCAGGCCAGGGTGAGATACCAGGGGCTGCTAGTGGCAGAGGGGGCAGCTGGGGAAGGTCGGACCTCCCCAGGGAAGGCCTATCCTGGGTTTGCCCTCCCTTGCCCACCCCAATGCCCCCAAGGTGCCATTCCAGGACCTCAGGCGCCCAACGGGATGGGCTGAACACATCAGGATTGTATTCTGGTCCTGGTTCTCCCTGTCTCTCTGAGTACCCCTCTCCCTCCTGAGTGATTGGGTGGGGGGAGGAACAGGGGAGGCCTTGCCACCTGAGTCACCCCCTTTCCTGCTCCTGGCCTGGGCAACTCCACATACAGGCTGACACTATAGGGCCCCACCCACCCCGCCAGCCTGCCGGTCCCTCCCTCCCCCACAAGCCTGGAGAGATGCCTGCCCTGACAGGCGCCCTTGCCACAGAGAGGCCACCCTACACACACACACACACACACACACACACACACACACACACACACACGGCAGGAATGTCTTTTCTCCCCCACCTGTCGAGAGTCCTCAGGAAGAAAAAGAAGGAATAGTCTAATTGGCCTCCTTCCTTGAATATATGGGGAAACCGAGACTGGAGTCAAGAGATGAATGAACTTCCCTGAAAACCACACAAGCACATTCCTGGCTGGGTTGAGACCCGAAGCTTTGTCTCCTGCCCACCAGCTCTCCCCTCCAGCTCCCCTCAGGGGTCTAAATCAGTAACCTCCCTTCACTTCCTCTAAACCCTCTAAAGCCTGAGCGGGCCTCTCAGAGCCACAGCCATCGATTATGCACAGAGACCCTTCCCCCAGCTTCCGGGCCCTCTCCACCCCTCTGGTGCGCGGCTCCGATGCCAGCCACCTCGGTAGGAACTGGAGTCAGGACTTCCCTGGCCTTGTACATCAATCCTGTCTTCCCCAGGCCCCTCCTTGGGCCACCGGGGAATTTGAGAGTTGAGATGCTTGAATATTTCATCAGCACTTCAACCTCCAGTTTAAGAAGCAGACAACTTAGAGCTTATAGTTAATTTATGGCCCCAGCAGAGAGCCTGGAAGTTGCGAGGGGGAGGGGGAGGGAGTGTGGGGCGGGGGTAGGGTGAAGTCTGGACCCATCTGTGAAGAGGGTGAGAGAGAGAAGCCAGCTCTCTTCAAAGTGTGTGTGAGGGGGGTTGGGGAAGAAACCAGGGACATTTCCACTTTTGAGTATACCAATATATTATCAAAAATAAACAAGTTTATCAAAATAATTGTGCTAAAGGTTGAAGTCTTATGACAAGCATTTTCTGACTTCATTCCTGTCCCTGTGTCCCTGTAACTTGGTGCACAACCGAATTTGGAGTTATTAACGAGAAGTTCCCCTGCACCCACCCAGGCCAGGGAGACAGCCAGACTTCCCACTTAGATTGGCTAAACCTTGAGCCTTCCCAGTCTCCTCTTCCAGGAAGGCCACAAGTATTTAGCCAAGTGGTCAAGGGAAAAGGGAGGAATCTCCAGTGACCACCTCTTACTTTGCTCCAGGAACATAACATCACACTTCTAAAAGGAAAGATGGACAGATGGAAAAGGTGAACTGAAATGGAAAATGTCAAATTCTCTTGGTCTCTTCTTTGGGGGTGACTTATCTTAGTGAGTTCTTTCAGATTCAGAGGACCAACTATGTGTGTGTATGTGGTGGTGGGGGGATGGGTAAATCAGCATGTATGTTTCCCTTACCTCAGCTTCCCCACCTGAGTCATGGGCATGACAGATGTTCCCATACCGAGTGCTGTTTGGGGGACAAACAAGATGCTATCCAGGCACCTGGCGCCAGGTGGGTCCCAGGGCAGTGATTATGGGGTGATGAGGCTGGCCTGGGGTTTAGGTTGGGGCTGATTGGGGTGGCTGGCCTCAGACCCCAGCACACTCCCCATGTAATCCCCAGTCACCTTGGAGCTTGACCCCGGGAAGGGGGCGGGGCAGGACTGCACCAGCCTACCTTAGAGTGAGCCCTGGCCCTGGGGACCCAATCTAGCCTCTTGGGGCCTCAGTTTCCTCATCTGTGAAATGGGGGGCATGTGCCAGTGCTGTCCTCAGAGAGACGTTGCAAGAAGAGGCCTGGATGAAGCACTCAGCGTGGGGAAGCTGTGGGTGGGGGGGCCTCCCCCAGTCAGGCTCTGTGGTTGGCTCCAGCCTACTGCCACAGGAGGGTGCCATTCTTTGCCCCTAGGGCACTCTCCTCTCCCAGAGAAGGGGAACAAGAGGATAAGACTTCAAGAACTCTTTCTCAAACCTAAGGGGGAAGTTTCTTCCATTGGAATATACTGGAATTTGGGGGAAGGCCATGGGACTCCCCCCACCTCACTTGACCCTCACTTCTCAAGATTCAAGAAGAGGCCAGTCTAAGTGACTCCAGCAAGTCTGTCCCCAGGCCCCTAACACCTCACCCAATCTCAGGGGGCTGACAATGGGGCAGGACTGCTCTGGGAGCAGGCCCCAGAGAGGGCCCTTACCTGCCCTTCCTCCTCTCCTCCCTCCCTCTCTTCCCTTCTGGAACTCCTTGTCTCCTGAGGTAAGCTGTGGCAGTGAGGGCCCTTTGTCTCCAGTTCCGGACCTCGCCTTCCTCTCTTTGGCCCCAGCTGACAGCAGAAAAGGACGAGGCCCACACCAGTGACCTGGGCGGCATTCTCATCTTTCCCTCCCTTCTCTGAGCAGCGTGACCTGGGGAGAAAAGGTTCGAAGGCAGCTCGGCCACCACCCTCCTTGAGGAACCTTGGACAAGCTGCTCCTCATTTCTCTCTGTTACAAGACTGTTTTGGGTGTTATAAAGAACCTGCCAAGTGTCTAGCACATAGTAGGCACTCAACACATTGTCATAGTGATGCTCTCCTTAGGAGGGGTCTTTCTAGGTCCGGGACACCTCTGTGGCATCTGAGTCTGGCCTTTTTGGCCTCTCCCTAACCTTCTACCCATTTTACTACAGATGTCATGAATGATGAGGTGCTGGGTGGGTACGAAGTGAGACAGATGTGGCAGAGGCAAGAGCGTCTGGGCTGGGTGGGGCTGGAGACTGGGCTGGAGGGCCCGGGAGCGCCCACGCTGGGACTTGCTGGGACTCCGTCTCACCGGTTTGGGGAGCTGGCCCAGCATAGGGAGAGGCTGGCATTGGGGAAAGGGAGGAGGGGCTGGCACTGCCTGGGAAAGAGGAGCTGAGTATGGCGCTCTGGCTGGGAAGGCCTGGGCTGATGGCCTGTTTGGGGGACTGGTGCCTGGAGAGGGGCCAGACTTGTGCTCCCAGGGGGTATCCTTGTCACACACTCAGACACCATTCTCAGATGCACACTTGGACATGTGTCAACACACTTCTTAAACCGCATCCGCTCTGTTCTCCCAACCTTTTACTCAGCTCTACTTGTCCCTCTTATGTAACTAATGTATCCTTTAACACTTATTGTTTATTACCTGTCTCCCCGCTGGAATGCAAGCCCCACCAGGGCAGGGTGCTTGGCCTGCTTTGCCCACTAGTGTACGCCCAGCACCAGGGGGCCCTCACTAAATACGTTCTGAGTGGATGAACCCTCTAGATTCATCTTCACAAATGCACAGGGACACAGGTGCAGAGACATGCTCAGTCACACTGCCACGGAGGACATTCTGACACAGGCACACGCTCACACCCAGCCTCGAACAGCCACAAACACGTAAACATGCAGACCTTTGCACTCCCGCACACCAGCACTTTCAGATTCCACCCATCCGTTCAGATTCCGAGGCTCCTAATCACACAGGCACGCTCAAGCACATCCCTGCTCCCCACCCTCTGAACCACCAGCCCCAGAGGACAGCCCTCCCAGCAGGAGGGGGCAGAGCCTTGCAGGGAGCTAACACAGCAGCTCGAAAGGGGTGGGGTTGGGCTGGGCCACCCTGGCACCTGAGAACTCTCAAGAGATGCTACCACTGCAGACCCACCTACGGGAGGGGGGAAGAGGGAGGAGTGAGGTCACCTTCACCCCGTTGCCCCCACCCCCCTGTGCTCCAGACTCAGACTCTGGCCTTCCCACCCTCCTCTGGGGTGGGGCAGGGAGTTCTCCTGGGCCAGCGATGGGCAGGGCCCAGTCCAGGTCATCTGGCACCTCTGGAGAAGTAGGGATGTGGCAGCTAAGAACTAGGCTTCTCACTTTAGCTCCACCCTCCAGTAACAGAGAAGGCTCCTCCACCAGCTGGCCAGTAGGAGGCCAGAAACTGGGAGTGGGCAGCACTGCCACCTGGCAGGCCTTGGCCCAGGGTCCCTTCCCAAAGAGGCCTCCTTTGCTCCCACTCCCCCATTGTGGAACATGGAGGGGACACTGGTGAGTCACAGGGCCGGGTGACAGCCACCAGACACCCCTCTCACACCCACATCTCTGGATTTTCTGCCCCACTACAGTCAAGACTGAGCAAGACAGTCTGGCAGTCCCGCTGCCACCACAAAGTCTCAAGTCACCAAAAGCAGTCCTAGGGCTCCTCTGGCCGCAGAGAGGCTGTGTTGTGGAGAATCAGCAGAGCAGGCAGGGCGTGCCCACTCTGACTCCAAGGAACCTGGGCCAATGCCTGGAAAGTAAAAACCGGAAGTAAATGTCCTTGGCCCCTTCCACTCACTCGCCACATTCCACACGAAGGAACGCTGTTGAATTAACTAGGACAATACAGGACATCCCATCTGAGAAATCTGAAACTACTCTTCCCAGGATTCAAGGTGGGACCTGCGTCCTTACGCCCCCTGGTGGCCAATTGCGATGATGCGGTGCGGCTCCTCACCGTCGCAGAGGCCCAGGGCCCGCAGAGGCCAGACTGTGTCCCCTCACCTGCCTCCTCCTTTACAGATGAGGGGAGATGGGGGCGGAGGGAGGGAAGGATCTGCACCCTCACCACGCAGCCTAGGGGAGAGTGGACCCCAGGCCTTGTCATTCATCCAACAAGAAACATTTATTGAGCACCCATGGCCAGGGTGCCAGGAACTGCTGGACTACGGGTCCAGCGTTCTTCATGATGCCAGCTGCCCCTCCGCTGTCTCTGCAGTTCAAGCTGAGACCCCAGAGAGGAGGAGCTGGAATCTTCTCCCCCAGAAGTAGTGCACCAGGAGGTGAGCAGGCTGCCAGCCGCTGCAGCACCACTGTCCTGGGGTCCGGAGACCCGGTGAGGAGGCAAGAGGGGTCAGTGGAGCGGCGCTCACAGGTGGGACCGGATGGTGCCTGGTCAGCTATGTCCATTTTACACTTTTAATAAATAGTTCTTGCTGCTGCCCAGGCTGGTGAGGGTGGTCCCATCAGGCCCAGGCTTCTCCAGCTCTTGAGAGATGCAGGGATGGCCCTCTTCTCATGTGAGTTCAGGCTCTGGCTCTGCAGAGGAGAGAGCATTGGGGTCAGCACCCCCCTGCCCCCCCCCCCCCCCCCCCGCTCACTCCCAACAGGTGTCTGGGTGCTGTCCTGGGAAGGTGGGGCAGGCAGGAGTAAGGGTCCTCAGGACCAGGTCTCAGCTGGTTCCTGCTCCCAGGAAGGATGCCCCCCCACCCCCACACCGCACCCAGTGGGTCAGGGGTTGCCAACAGCCTGGAAGCCCCAGAGGAAGGGGGTCCCAGCATCTGACATACATGTTCCCCTCCCTCTGCAGCCCCGTGCCCAGGTCCTGCTGTCCCCCACCTCCACCCCAGGTTGCCTCCCCACGCCGCCACCATGGCTCATGTCACTGACCAGCCTCAGCCTCATCACCCTTGGCGTCCAGCTCCTGCCACCAGTCAGCATAGATGCCCTCCTCGTAGTCGCCCTCCCCCTCAAACTCAGCATCAGATGGGTGCTCCTCGGGCTCCAAGGCCGGCTCTGTCTCCTCCAGCTCCATCTAGAACAGCCCGGGGATTGGGGGAGAAAACAGATCACGGAAGGCACAAACCCGGATCAGCTCTCACCCTGGCCGAGGGGTCCTCCCTCTCGGTCTCTATCTCAAGATCTCCTGCAGGAACAGTGTGAGGGTTTCACCCACGAAGTCTTCCTCCCAAGCTGCCCCCTCGCTGAATGGGCACCTGGGGCCCCACCAGCAAAGATTCAGTGTCAAAACAGCATCAAGCCCTCTGCAGCCCGCTTTTGAAGTACCAGTGCCCCTGAGAGAACACTGCCAGTCCATGCATGCTGTCTGCTCACACCCTTCCCAGCCAGGGATGCCGTTACTGCCTGGGGCCTGGATAGCTCATGCGTATCCTTCTGGCCCCAGGATGCAGCCCTTGTTATGGCCCTGGGGGTCCTCTGGGGCCCTGTGCTGACCTCTCCCACAAGGAGAGGGATTTGGTGCCTCCCCCCCACCACCACCCCCTACTTAGGAAAGGGACTGTGCCTCTCACCAGTTTACCCCGGCCCCAAACAGGATGTCTGGAAGACAGCATGCAACTCATCACAGCAATCAAAACGGCTGCTACTTTCTGAGCACCTACTACAGGCCAGCTCTAGACTAAGTGCTTTACAAATGTGATCTCATTTCATTCTAACCACACAGTGTGAGATGGGCACCATTCTCTCTGGTCAATGGATGAAGAAATGGAAGTTTGAGGATTATCTAAGACTTAGCCCACTTGGGAAGTGGTGGAGCCAAGTCTGGCTAGCACCAACCTGGATGCTAAGAGTGTAGACCCGGCCCCCACGTTTGAAGACGGGATCATGGGTGCTGGAACAAAGGAGTGGGTGGATATAAGGCACACTGAGCAGAACAGCTGAGAGAATTTGGATTCTTAAACCCTCACTCAGAATCAATGTAACACGCCGTGGTCCTTCCTTCCTGGTGTCCTGCATTCATTCCTTCACTCAAACTCAGTTTCTGAGCACCAGCTTCGTTGTGCCAGGTGCTGTGGGAGAGCTGGGAGTAACCTGGTCCCCCGTCCTGGAGCACAGCTCTCTAGGAGACGGGCTGGACAAAGGGGCTGGGGTGTGATGGACCAGGACTGCGAGTAAGTCCAGGTCTAGAGAGGCACGGAGGGTCAGAGTTGGCATTGCAAGCCCAGAAAACACAGCCAGGGCATATAACAAGGGCTTCCTGGAGGAGGCACCACCTGAGCTGGGCCCAGGAGAAGCAGGGTTCAGACATACAGAGAAGGGGCACGTGAGGACACTGAGCAGGGAGACAAAGGCAGCTGTAGGTAAGGAACAGAAGAATCTCTCCTGCTTCACAACAGCTGACCGCCGGGCTGACCTTTCCCAAAGTGGCCCAAGGCAGACCAAGCGGTCTCCATCATCATCGCCCAGGCCTGGAGGGCAGGGGGGCTGCTTACCTCATCATCTGACTGCAGGTACACATGCGCAAACTCCAGCAGCTCCCGCAGCTCAGCCGTCTGGTTGTGGTAGAATGTGGCCTCCTGGAAGGAGGGAAGGACAGTGAGGTGAGCTGGGCACTGCTGCCAGAGGGTGGAGGAGCCGGAGCTCCTAGGATATGGGTCCTCTGGCCCTTTTCCAGCTCAAGGAGTCTGGAACAGGTATCAGCTCTCGTGCTCACTGAAAAATTGAAGCTGCTTAGAGTGCTGGGTTAAGAAGGATTCTGAGGGCTCTGTGAGAGAGTGCCTCAATTGATGAGCATCATCTGCCCCTGACAAGGAAATGGGCAAGAGCACCACATGTCCCATATTTGCCAGTGTTGCCCTAGATTCCCAAGGAGTTTCTCAGTTGGTCCAGGTTGGGGTTCCCTGGGGAAGAAGGGCAAAGGCCAGTAGTGAGGATGATGAGGGTGGAGAGGTGAGCAGGCAGGAGTGTACAGATATTTTTCTACCTCCCACGTCCCAGGCTGTGCTGGCAAGGTAGGTAGTACCATCCCCATCTTGCAGGTGAGGCAACAGATTGATTCAGAAAGGGTCAGCAGTGTCCCCAGGACCACGTGGCTGGTAGGGCTGGGTTCGAACCCAGGACTCAAATCCCAACCCACATTTTTTCTTTTCGCTTCCTATCCTGCCTTCCAAGGAAGCCAGAGGTTTTTATCAAACCACATGGTCCCAAGAGAGCCTTGAAAGGTGATGCCCACCTCCCGGGGCTGAAAGTCCTCCTCTTCCAGGCCCCAGCGAGCCCGGTGGAAGCGGTAATACACCAGGTTCTGCTGCATGACGCTGTCCTCCGGGTCAAAGAGCATGTAGCTGGCGGCGCTGCGGGCGGCCTGGCGGACATCATTCACTGCAGACGGACAGGGGTGAGGGGTAGCCCTGGCACTGCCCTACCTTCACCTCACCCACCCCTACCTCCCTGTGCAGTCCTGCGCCCCAGCCTCCCCAGCGATCCTCCAGAATACCTGTGGGCATCCCTCCCCACCCAAAGGCAATACAAGCAAGGGTGTCCTGGGCACTTCTGTGTGCCCGGCCCTCATGTAAGACTCAACCTTACTGTCCTCTTCATTTTACGGACAAAAAAACTCAAGGCCCAGAGAGGGTAGGTCAACTGCTCAAGCTCACACAGCTGGAGAATAAGGTCCCTGGGGAATCAGAGGCCAGTGGCGGCCCTCAACTTCTTAGCCGACTGGACCCAGGAAGGGTCTCCTGGCCCCTTGGTCCTCAGCCCCTCCACTCCAAGTGCAGCCTCTGACTGAATCATGGCATCTCTGCACTGCAGGAGCCCTGGAGATTGACCACCCCAGCCCCCGTTGAAGCCAGGATCTCCCTCAAATGAGGAAAGCTTTACGTCCTGGGGCTACTTTTTTATTAGCTATGTGACTAATGGCCCCTGGCCCTCTACGAGCCTCAGTTTCCTCATCTGGAAAATGGGTCCGGTAATGGCAGCGGCAGGGGGTGGTGAGAGGATCAAGTGAGAGGAACAGATGTGGCTTTGTAAACTGTCGAGGGCTTGCAGTTGTTGGCTATCTCGTCATTTACTCAAGAGGCCCTGCAATCTCCCCGAGGCTGCTCTCTGTTCTCTCCCACAAGCCTCACCTGCCCCACCGGCGCCATCACCCTCCCACTGCCCAGGGGCCTCAATTCTGAGGGACAGCTTCCCGTGACTCTGTGATGCTCCCAGGGCAGTGCTCTCTGCTCCCCCAGCCCAGCCCCAAGCCCGACAGGAGGCTCACACTTGTAGTAGGCAAACTGCAGGTAGTGATACATGGTGGCCACAAACTTCTCCACGAAGTAGCCACCCACATTGGGGGTCAAGTTGGCCTCACAGTCCACCTTGCACTGCAGAGATTCCGCAAAGAGATCTGTGGGGTGGGAAGCAGTGGTGAGAAGCTGGTGGTGTGCTGAACAACCCAGACTGGGTGATGGAGACGCTCCAGTCCCAGCTCCGCCTGCAGAGCCTGCTGCGATCCCAGGAGGGCGGGAGGGCAGGATAAGTCGCCCTGAGGAAGGCTACTGTGGACAGGGCTGACTTACCACCCAAGCTCGGCTCTCTGAAGAGGGGTGGATGAGGTTTGGATGTGGGACTGAGGCCCAGATGGGAAAGCTCAGGACAGCCCTTTCTGCTTCCCTCTGAGGGATCCCCGCAGTTAGGGACCCCCAGACTATGTGATTTCTGGCCACAAACTGCTTTTGGTGCCCATGTGCTGAGCTGTTCCCCGTCTAGGCTCAGCACCTTTGCACCTGCGTCGACCTCTGCCTGGGAAGTTTGTGAACCCGACCTCCCTGGACGCTTCCTGGGATATCACTGCCTCTCTCCACTAACGCCCAGCACCTTGGACATCCCTGACTCAGCCCTTCTACACCCAGTGACTGGGAGTCTGTTCCACTGTCACGCTCTATGCTCCCAGAGGTGGGGTAACACTGACTTCTGACTACCTCCAAAGCTCTTTGTAGGTGATCCATAAATGTGCTAAGGGGCCTGAGTTGCTCTGAGCAGGGCCTAGGGGTGGTTGGGAAGGATGCTCCATCGTTTTGGGTGGGGGTACCTGCTATGGCAGGGTAGAAGTCCTTGAAGTCCACCTGTTCGTGGGCGCCCTCGCAGCCGGCCAGACACCGGGCAAAGACAGCCAGGTACTCGGCCAGGGCCCGCTCCATGTCCTCTGCGCTACTGCGGAAATCCCCGCTGTTGTAGAGCTTCACTGCCCGGAGGAACACGGCCTGGAGGGGAGCGTGGTGGGTGGGAGTCAGGGGAATCCAACAGTCCCCTCCTCTGCAAGTCCTATGGGGGGGGGGGGTTAGAAAGGTGCTTCAGGGCCAGCCCTACCCCCGCACCCCACCTCGTAGGGCTGCGCCTCCAAGTCAGTGAGGGGCTCCTCGGTGGCGTCCAGCAGCCCCCGGTAGTAGTTCAGATACTTGGCGGTTAGCTCGTGCTTGGGGTTCTTCTGGAGGAAGGTGTAGGCCGCGGCCAACGCCTTCTCCAGCCGATTAGCCTGTGGGGTGGGGACAGAGTGGGTCAGTAGGGCCAGAGCCCGCTGCCCTGAGCGCACGAGCGGGCCTGGGGATCAATGACAGCACCGGTCCGCCGTAACGGACGGGAAACCCGACGCCGGCCGGGAGCGACGAGGCCCAGCAGGGCCCGGGACTCGGGGGTGGGAGCCCACCTTGAACTGCGCGTAGTGCAGGTACTGGTAGGGAAGGCGGCTCTGGAAATCACGTAGCAGCTGGCGCGGCGGGTAGGGCACCTGGAAGGCGGGCAGCGTCCGTTTGCAGCGCCGCAGGCAGGCGGCGCGCTCCAGGACATGGCCGAAGAGCCGCAGCTCGCGGGCCCACTCGTCGCGGTGACCGCCGTCGGGGCCGGGCGTGGGCCCGAGGGCCGAGGCGGCGGGCGGCGTGGGCCCACTGCAGTTCGCGTGGCAGAAGGCCTCGCTGTCCCGCAGCAGCCGGTGCAGCCGCAGCGCCGCTTCCAGGTAGCGCGCGCTCTCGCGCCAGCTCTCGCCCTCGTACTGCTCCAGCGCGTGCCCGTAGGCCGCGGCCAGCGGCATCAGGTCCTCGGGCGGGAAGCCCCGGAAACTGTACTTCTCGTACTGCGCCTCGGCGCTGCCCAGCAGCAGCCACAGCAGCACCCAAGCCGTTCTCCCCATGCCCCCACCGCGCCGGCCCGCCGGCTCCCGCAGCGGAGAAAGCGTCGGCGCCCGGCCGGCAGGCGGGCCGACGGGGCTGCGGCCGAGCCGGCGTGCCCGCTGGGTCTTAGCGCCGGGCTCCGGGGCAGCCAGGCTGGTAGTGGCCTAGGTCAGGTCCCCAGAGGGGCTTAGGGCTGCGTCTCCCCTTTTCAGAGGGCGCTATAGTGTCCTCAGTTTCCTGCTTTGGTCCGGCCCCCTGCGCTTGGGGCTTCCTCTCGACAGATTTTTGGGGGAGGGACGCTTCTCGCAAGGTTGGGAGCCTAGACAACTCCCCACATGAAGACAGCATCCCCCCCAACCTTAAGGTCGTGAAAGAAGTGCCACCTCCTGCTATTCTGCCCAAGCCCTGGAACCTAGTTTTCCGTTCATCACAGCGCCCCTTCTGCACACGCCCCACCCCCAGTTCTGAAGGGGCCACTGCAAGGGCTCCCCTAGCCCGCACCCCGGAGGCGCACACCTGACTCGGTCTTGCACACCGTCCACTCGCACCACCGCCTCCTACCGCATCTCCATCCCCCGTCAGAAAGTCCTTTTGGCAGTCCAGCCTTTGCAGGACAGATCAGCTCCTCGTCCCTGGCTGGAGACGCCGTCCGTGGGACAGTAGGGATGGGGGATAGCCTCAGATTGTGAAGCCTCTCCAGCCCCCTGAAGAGGTTTTTGATTTGGGGGGTGTCAGCAAAAGAAGCAAGAGATGCATCAGCCTGGCTTTAGGACCCCGGGGGTTCCGGAGGATTTTATTTATTTAATTTTTTTTTTTTTTTTTTGGTTGAGAGTCAGCTCGGACTTCTCATCTTTCTGGATCCTCCCTCCCGCATAGGCCCCAAGTCTCTAAGGCCGGGTGGGGGGAAGAGGAGGGAATCTGAAGTTCTTTGCGATGCATTCCTCGGTCTCCAACACTCTGGGTCTGGCCCTCTCTTCCTATTCCACCCCCGCCCTCACCCCGCCAGCTCAGTCTCCCCAGCCCCCATTCCACGTGGACCAGCCAGGGCTAGGGTGGGGAAAGAGGACAGGAAGAGGGGGAGCCAGCTCGGGGAGTAGGGGAGGGGAGGAAGGAGGTTGGTGGCGGCCCTTTCTCTCACTCTCACTGCCTGCCGTCCCAGATCCAAGCACCATGTTCCTGGCGGGGTCCCCCAGCCACACCTTCCTCCGGCCCCCACTGCTGCAGATGCTGCTGCTGCTCTCGCACGCTGTGGGGAGGGGGCTGGGCCGCGCCAGCCCGGCCGGGGGCCCCCTGGAAGACGTGGTCATCGAGAGGTACCACATCCCCAGGGCCTGTCCCAGGGAAGTGCAGATGGGGGATTTCGTGCGCTACCACTACAACGGCACTTTCGAGGATGGAAAGAAGTTTGACTCGAGGTAATGGGTTGGGTGGCCCCAAACTCACCACCCCTCCCCCCGGAGCGCTTCTAGGTCCTGGGGATTTTGTTACCTTTTTAAGCTGTATCTTCATTCTGGTGTTTCCTCCAAATACAGCTCTCAATTTCAAACTTTTGCCTCTCCAAGAACCCGTTTCTTTCACACGAGCTCCTCATAGTCCCCAAAGTGTGGGATAATCAGGGTGAGCTGCTCTACTTACCATTCCTTAAAGACACCGGGAGGGGGACATTCTGGTCCACAGGGTTGGGTGGGCGCAAGAGCGTGGTCGCTGATACATGTGAATCCTCCAGTGGTCTCAGCCTGGGACCCCCACATGCCCACCCAGCCTGCCTCTCTTCAGGTTCCAGCCCCAGGTTTCAGTGCCTTTGTGATCAGAGAAGAGGGAGTGGAGCTTTCTTTTGGAAGGGGTGGCAGTTAGCAGCAGCCCTCTGTTAAGCAGCCTGAGTTATAGCAAGACAGCAGGATGGATCTGGATGTGTAGGGGCCCTGTCTGTCTACGTGTCACTGGGTTGGACCTGCCACCCTCAGAGGGTCTGCACACCTCTCTCTCCGGGCTTCCCTGCACCCCCTCTCTCCCTCCATCTTACTTAGCTCTCAGGCCACGGCTGCTGCCCATCTTGCTAGCCTTGGGGTTTAAGAGACCAGCTTCTGGGCTGATCCAGAAGCTCTGGCAAGTCCACTTTTGTTGGTGGGGGCAGGGCAGGGCTGAACCTTGGGTCTCGGTGACACACAGCCCCCCCACACCGCATCCCAAGGAGTCAGTTCCTCCTAGACCCTTCCCCCAAACACACAAGTCGTCCCAGGGGGATTAGTAGCCGTGGCTTTGGGGGCAAGCAGTATGTTGGGTAAGAACACGGATTCCAGAGTCCAGGACCTTGGGTTCAAATTCAGGCTGTGACCATGGATAAGAAATTTTGCTTCTTGAAGCTTCACTTTTTGTTTAATCTGAAAAATAGAGATAATAAACAATTGGAAGAAAGCGAGTCCCTATTGCCTAAGGCTGACGATAGGATTCAAACAAGCTGATGAATGAAAGTGGACTTGACACAGTGCCTGGAAGTCCAAAAGAGTTCAGTACATATTAGCCTTGACCCTGGGGAGGACCAGATGCCCCGATAGTGTTTGACGGGTGCTTGGGCCCTCACAGGGCACTGTGAAGGAAGCAGGCCAGTCATAAAACCAGCTCAGTGGGCAGATGAGGGGTAGACAGCAGCCAGCGGTACAGTCCTGAGCCCTGAGCCCTAGACTGCCAGGAGTGGGGGAGGGGCGGGGCTTTGGGGGATGGTTTCCCTGGTGGGGACTCTGGGAGCCAGGCTGGGCCCAGCTTACGAAGCACTGAGCCTGGAAAACTTCCACCATCCATGGCCCCCTTTGATCAACCTCCCAGCCTCCCTTAGCTTCTGAAAACTTAAAATAAATGAAAACCCTAACTACAAACAAATAAAAGCTATGGCAGTTTTAGAATAGGCTCTTTCAGAATTGAAATCCAATCCCAGTCCCCCACCAGCTCTGCTTCCCCTTCCTTTCCTCCTTGGCTCATCCCTGGTGCGGAGGCACAGACAGGGGCTTTGGAGTTCTGCAGGCCACATAGGAGCTGTGACCTTGAGTGTGGCAAGTCTCAGTTTTTCTCATAAGAAAAAGGAAAACAATTTTTTTCTTTTAAGAAAAATGAAAACCATCAGGTCCACCTCACCGGGGAAAGAATTAAATAAGATCATGAATGCAAAATGCCAAGCCGTTAGCCTTGGCTGGTGTAGCTCAGTGGATTGAGCACAGGCCTGTGAACCAAAGAGCCGCAGGTTGGATTCCCAGTCAGGGCACATGCCAGGGCTGTGGGCCAGATCCCCAGCAGGGGGCGTGCGAGAGGCAACCACACATTGATGTTTCTTTCCCTCTCTTTCACCCTCCCTTCTCTCTCTCTCTAAAAATAAATAAAATATTTAAAAATAAAAAATAAAATGTCAAGCGTTTAGTCAGCATATCCTAAATGTTCAATAAATGTCCCTCTTCTCTTCCATGAAGTACTTAGCCTTCCTTTGCTGTCAGCAGATAGTAGCAGCAGACAGGCAGGCCTGCACCTGCCCCTGTCCTAGACTCCTTAGGGACTTCCTTTTTGTAACAGCCCAGCCTCTTAAGTTGGAGGTCACAGCTGGCCTCCGAGGGAGGTGAGGAGCATGTGGATCCACACCTGTGTGTAGAGAGGGGTTGTGTATGCAGGGACATGCATGTATGTACCTATGCTAGTGTATGTGACTAGGGGCAGAGGGAAGCATCTGGCTACCTGTACCCTCCCCTGAACCCACAGTATCCCATCTGTCCCCTCTGTCCCCCAGCTATGACCGTAGCACTCTGGTGGCCATCGTGGTGGGTGTGGGACGTCTCATCACTGGCATGGACCGAGGCCTCATGGGCATGTGTGTCAACGAGCGGAGGCGCCTCATCGTGCCCCCCCACCTGGGCTATGGCAGCATCGGTGTGGGTGAGAGGGGCTGGGGCACGGACTCGGGGAAGGAGGGCGCCAGGGGTGGAAGCAAGGACCCTGTGGCCAGCACAACTGAAGCTTAGAGAGGGAGAGTGACTTGCCCAAGGTCAACTGCCTACACATTGTGAACCCTGGCAGGTCTGGGACTACAGTGTCTGTGTCCTGTCTCCGTGGTGGGTGGAAAGGAAATAACAATAACGGAGCCCTGGTGGGGATCACAGCTTGATCAGAAAGAAGGGGAACCAGAGGGGTGGAGAGGGGGGCTGAGCTCCTGCTGCCTGGTCCTCACAGCGGGGCTCATTCCCCCGGACGCCACGCTCTACTTCGACGTGGTCCTGCTGGACGTGTGGAACAAGGCAGACAGTGTGCAGGTGAGCACCTTGCTGCGCCCGCCCCACTGCCCCCGCATGGTCCAGGACGGTGACTTTGTCCGCTACCACTACAACGGCACACTGCTGGCCGGCACCACCTTTGACACCAGGTAAGGGCTGGAGGGAGCCCTGGGGTGCTGGGGACTGTGGCGTGAGAGGATGGGTCCAGGGCCCATCCTCTCGCCCCTCCAGCAACATCACCGCTGCCTCATTCTCTGCAGCTACAGCAAAGGCGGCACTTATGACACGTACATTGGCTCTGGCTGGCTGATCAAGGGCATGGACCAGGGGCTGCTGGGCATGTGCCCTGGAGAGAGGAGGAAGATCACCATCCCTCCATTCCTGGCCTATGGCGAGAAAGGCTATGGTAAGGGCAGGCAAGGACTCCTGGGGACACCCCGGAAGTGGGCTGCCCCATGCAGCTGCCCGGGCTGTGCTGCACCAGGGCACCCAGCCAAGGAGGCAAGTAGGGATGAAACCTAGCTCTTGGTGACCACATCATAAAGACAGGGTGCCTTCTTCTGATTCACGCAAAGGCTCGGAGGGGGGTTGGTGGGTGGCCAGGGGAAATCCAGCTCAGGCCTCACGGGGAGAAACAGGGCTGCTGAGAGCAAGGAAAGGGCCCTGGCGAGCGGGGTTAGAACCTCTGGACAGGGTTCCCAGAGGCCTTCCTGAGGCAAGAAGGAGTGGGGTTTGCTCTCCACCTGTATGGTTCAAGCCTATCCCTTCCCCAGGGACTGTGATCCCCCCGCAGGCCTCCCTGGTCTTCCACGTCCTACTAATCGACGTCCACAACCCGAAGGACACGGTCCAGCTGGAGACCCTGGAGCTACCACCCGGCTGTGTCCGCAGAGCTGCGGCTGGGGACTTCATGCGTTACCACTACAACGGCTCGCTGATGGATGGCACCCTCTTCGATTCCAGGTCAGGGGGCTCCTGAGGAGGGGAGGTGGGGCTGGGGGCAAGGCAAGAAGCTGCCAGGAAGGAAAGTGCCAGGAGCTGGGGTCACCTAGGCAGCAGTGGGGGGTGGCTCTGAGCTGCCTGCAAGGGCCGGGGCTTTTCCGACTTCCTCACTGGCCTCCCTGCCTTGCCTTGCAGCTACTCCCGAAACCACACATACAATACCTACGTGGGGCAGGGTTACATCATCCCGGGAATGGACCAAGGGCTGCAGGGCGCCTGCATGGGGGAGCGCCGGAGGATCACCATCCCCCCGCACCTGGCCTACGGGGAGAACGGGACTGGTAGGCCTGTGGTACCAGAGCTCTGCTCCTGAGCCCCTCCGTGACCTTCCCCGCTCTGCCCCTCTCATCACAAAAAGCGGTCACCCATTCCATTCCTGCCATGCGGACTCCATCCACCCTTTTCTCCAAGGCAGTCTCCCCACTTCTCCTCTTCCATGCTGGAGAAGGAGCCCTGGGTTTGGGGAGGGGGGGCTGGTTATGGAAGAACAGAAACAGCATAGCCCTAGGAAGCAGAGAGACCTGGATTTGAGACCCAGCCTTGCTGGAAGCCTCAGCGTCCTCACCTATAAAATGGGACTGATCACCTTGATCAGCCGGGTAAGTTACTGGGAGGCCGCAAGATGGTGTGAGGGGCTTTCTCACTGGCAGGTCCCCCCTCCCCTGCTCCCCAGAAGAACTGACCGTGTGGACAAATGCCCTATCCTGTCCCATCCTCGCTGGAAACCCCAGAGAGGTGTCTCGGAGGCCTTGAGTGGCGTTCCGAGACTCGGAGCTGACCCGCTCCCCCGTTCTGGTCCCAGGAGACAAGATCCCCGGCTCAGCAGTGCTGATCTTTGACGTCCACGTCATCGACTTCCACAACCCTGCGGATCCAGTGGAAATCACGACACTGTCACGGCCCCTGGAAACCTGCAACGAGACCTCCAAAACCGGGGACTTTGTTCGCTACCACTACAATTGCTCTCTGCTGGACGGCACCAGGCTCTTCTCCTCGTGGGTCTGGGGCGGGGCTGGGGCTGGGCAGGTGGGTGGGCCAGGTGAGGGGAGTCTTCATAGCACCTCTTTCTAAGCTCCCATCTGTGGGGAGCATAAGGGGCAGAAAGAGGAAGTTGAGGGTGAAGCTGGCAGTTGGGGAGCTGAGCCCTCAAGGCCACACTTCAGGGGCAATGGCAAAATGAGAAGGGTGTCCCATCTCTGAGCCGCTGGACCTGCACTCTGGGTTGGGCACCAGGAGGAGTGACCTGCAGGGGTAGGGGGTGGGGGGGGCAAGGGGGTGTGAACTGCTGGGGGACAAGGAGGGGCACTGATCCGGGAATCTGCTCTTCTCCCAGGCATGACTATGGGGCCCCCCAGGAGGCCACTCTGGGGGCCAAGAAGGTGATAGAAGGCCTGGACACGGGCCTGCAGGGCATGTGTGTGGGAGAGAGGCGGCAGCTTGTGGTGCCCCCGCACCTGGCACACGGGGAGAGCGGAGGTGAGAGGCCGGATCCACCCCTTTGCCCCTGACTGATGGTTCTGTGAACATCTCATGGCCCCCTCTCCAGCCCCTGGGACAGGAGGGGAGGCCTGCAAGCTGAGGAGCATGCTGGGCAGGCTGCAAAGCCAGGCCCAGCCTCTGGCCCGACTAGGACTCTTCCTTCTCTTCTCCCCGCCTCCAGCCCGGGGCGTCCCTGGCAGTGCTGTGCTGCTGTTTGAGGTGGAGCTGGTGTCCCGGGAGGAGGGACTGCCTGAAGGCTACCTGTTTGTGTGGCACGAGGACCCTCCTGCCAACCTGTTTGAAGACCTGGACCTCAATAAAGATGGCGAGGTCCCCCTAGAGGAGGTGGGTGAGGAGTTCAGTCCTTACAATAACCATTCCCACACTCCTGCCCCATCAGAAGCTCCCTTGCATGGTGGCATCTGGCAAGAACAAGGTGCAAGGTGCGTGCCCATCCTCTTGCCTACGCCCATGTTCCTGTCCCCCGGCTGGGTCCCCGTCCTTTGGTTCCTTGTCCCTGCCTTCTCTCCCGGCACAGTGCGGCCCTGCCCCTGCTCCTCACGCCCGCCCTCCCCTGCTCTCCTCTCCCCCAGTTCTCCACCTTCATCAAGGCTCAAGTCAGTGAGGGCAAAGGGCGCCTCTTGCCGGGACAGGACTCGGAGAAAACCATAGGCGACATGTTCCAGAACCAGGACCGCAACCAGGACGGCAAGGTCACCATGGAGGAGCTCAAGCTGAAGTCTGACGAGGACCAGGAGCGGGTTCACGAGGAGCTCTGAGGGCAGAGCTGGGGCCTGGGCCCAGACACGAGCGCCCACTTCTGGGGGACAGTGGGCAGGGGGGTTGACTTCCAGCAGTCACCCACCTCTCTTCTGGGATGAGGTCTGAGAGCATGTACACAGCAGTCAGAGGAGACGACTCTGGCCTCCCTGCCAGCCCAAGAGCGAAATCCACAGCATAGACCTCTACTCGGTTTTTCCCGTCCAACCCACACCGCTTCCTTCAGGAGTTTTGGAGTTACAAAGCCAGTCTGGGGATTGGTGGGGGTTTGGGTTGGACCAGGCCATTGCTGGCCCCTCCCCCACACCGCCGTCATCCCTGGGCTCAGCAGAGCTCAGCATTTCTTTATTTCCCCAAATTTCCCTCTATTTGTACTTCTTACCATCCCCAATCCTGTTCCCCTTCTTCTGTCATGGCAGCTCCCAGAAGCCTGAACCAGGGCTGGCCGAACCCCCGCCCTCCCCCCACAGCTCTGGCTGGCTCCACAATAGGGGGGGACCTAACACTGTATGGCTCCCACCCACGTTGCCCGTTCCCCCTTGTGGCTGGGGTGCCCCGGGGAGCTGCAGGTCCGGGCTGGCCTTCGTGTCACCCTTCCTTTCTGCCCTAAGGAAGGCCGCCTTCGCCAAGGGACCGAGGAGGAAAATAAAAGATCAGGAGTGAGGAAACCTGCGTAGCTGGGTCCTAGGGCTCTGTCCGAAATGGAGTCCTTGGTTTGGAGCTGAGATAAGCTTGGGACGGCGCTCTGGGGGGTGCAGGGGGTGGGTAGAGTGCTGCACCCTCAAAAGGCTAAACTGGTGTCGGATCTCTTCCTCCTTTGTGAGAACTAAAACACTGAACCAGAGGCCTCGGGAAGTGGACTTTCATTGGGGGGAGGCCCTCAGACCCCAAGATTGGGAAGAAAGAACAGCAGGTTGTCCCCACAGCTGTCAGTGCAAGATACTGTGTCCCTAAGTCCGTCCCCTCCCTCTGGAGGTTCCTGCCTCCCTGGTGCCCAACGTGGGTTCCCAACCCTGGCCAGGAACCCTAGTCGGCCAGAGGGAGAGTAGGGAGCAGCAGGCAGTGGAGGAGAGGGGCCACAGGGGAGGTGTGGAGAGATGACCCTTGTCTCCTAAGTGTCCCAAGTGGATGGAAAGACAGGTCCCTGACCTCAGACACAACATGCGCAGCTCAAAGCTTAAATTGCATAGGATGGATTCCTCTTTCACATAGATCATTTCCAATGCTACGATGTTCCCACCTCCCCTGCCCCTGGCTGCCGACCATTGCCACCTGCCCGATCCTCCCGCTTGTCAGAGGAAAGGTCATTTAGTTCAAATCTCCTAGTGTCAGGGGGAAGCGTTGGCATCAGCCACCAGCCAAGCCATCTGCTGTCACCTGCCCTGCTGGACTCCAGCCAATGCAATGGAGATGACCCAAACTATTCCAGCACCAGGGCTGGAGAAGGTGCTCGGGAGAGAGAATGACAGAACCAGTCACTGAACTCCCACAAGCACCAATTTCTTGCCCAGCATGCCCTGAGAGATGCAACCTGTCCACATGGCCACTCCCTAGTCCCAAAGCATCCCAGAGGCACCTCAAGGTCTGACCGTGGCTACAGACCCAGCCGCAGGTGGCAACCACTCCTCCCTAAAACTTAACGGGGCAGCCCACGTGCAGGCCCAGCTCTGCTCAGAAACACCCACCAGGAGCTGTGGCTCCTAGCTGCAGGATTTGGGCAAGTTTGGGGTCTGGTCTTTCTCAGCCACCTGTAAACCAAGCCTTCCTGCAGGGGCACCATGAGGACTGACTGGCACACATCTAAGTACCATAGCAGGACTCAATCAATCCACACTCCCAAGACCTCCTCATTGAGATCTACAGATAAACACTAGTTTCCAATGGCCAGGCATCCTCGGGAAGGATGAAGGACTGATTTCTCTGAGGACAGGCAAAGAAAACGCCAAGTAAACCAGTTGACCTACATTTTTTTTCTTCAAAAGGTACCCTAGAGAGAATTCAGCTAGTTCTTGACCATCTAAGTCAACAGGGAGGGGAGAAGGGAAAAACAAACCCAACAATGCAAACCAACAAAGCATGAACTACTTCTAGTTCACTTTGCTGCAGGTCCCTAGTCCCAACCCTCCTCAAGCCATCCATCCTAGTGGCCCTGGACCCACAAGAAGAGGAAGGATGGGAGCTGACGGCACCAGGGAAAGTTGACACCCAAATGGATCCCTTTGGGGATCTCTGAAGAAGGGGCTCTGCAGACCGGGTTGGTCAGACCAGCTGATCCCAACTGAATTTCAAGTTCGACCGATACATCAGAATAAAGCCAAACTATCCCAGGTCAGAAACACAAGCCTCTAAGCCCGCCTGTTCACCCTGATCTCCCCAGACACACTTGGGCTGTGCTCAGAAGACCTTCTGGGCTCATTTGGTGGTTTCCAAATTGTGTTCCGTGGGGCTCTAGTGGCTTCTTGGAGGTTCCTGAGCCTCCAGCACCAAAGGACACAGGCTCTGCCCCACAAACCCCAAATCAGGACAGCTCTGGTTTTTCCTTTTTTTATTCTGACCTGCTTCACACATTCAATTTGTTGAAGAATAGCTTTCCAGGTTAAGCATTTTTGAAGAAAAAAAAAGAAGAATCCTGGACCAAAAGGTCCCCAGACTGCGAATACCCTGCAGGTCCGATTCACCGGCAATGACTTTTGCTGCCTCCCACTTGGCAGAGCCTCCCTCAGGCCTTGAAGAGCCCAAATGGAATGCGTCAGGGAAAGGAGGGGGGCAGAGGGAGGGCCCAGTAGCTCAAGGATGCGGTGGACTGTCCTCGGCACACACCAGAGCAGCTTCCCGCCGGGGCGCCCCTTCCCGGCAAGGCTGCAGGGACTGTGCCTGCGCACTCAGGAGCCCTGCGTCTCCAGCCAGTCCCCCTGGTGCAGGATGTGCTGCAGCAGCCCGTTGACCACATCCAGCGTCTCGTCCTTCTCCAGCACAATGTCGTAGGAATCCATGTAGCGCTCCCGCCGCTCCTCCACCTACCAGGGGATGGGGAGACTGAGAGTCCCCGAAATGCTCTGCCTTCTGCCCACTGTCTGCCTCTCAAGCACCTGGGGCTGGGGGAGGGGTGCTTTCAAGCCACAATCCCCTAGAGGAGGAGTTCGAGGTCACAGGGCCTGCCTTTTGGAGACACAGATGGTAATGGGCATAGGCTGCCACAAAGAACCCTGGGGTCAATGTCAAAAGGGCAGTAACCAGGATTAACATTTAAAAACCAGACCTTAGCTCTAATCTATCTGGACTGAATTGTCAGAAGTCTCAAGCATTGGGGGGAGCCGAGGAGGGGGTGGGGGGCAGGCTCAGGCTCTCGCTGGCTGAGGGTGAGGACTGGCGGCCTTCCAGCCTGATCCCACACGGTTTTCACCCACCAGCCGCTGCTCTGCTCTCATCTCTGAATCGGAAACCCACGTCCTAAAACACCGACGTCTCCCAGCCAGCCCCACCATGCCGTACAGGTACGATGCAGGAAGACTGGTAATCAGCCCCACCACATCCTAAACAAGGTCACCTCGGGCACGTTACTTGACCTCCTTGCCTGTCTCACCTGTAAAATGACACAGTGGTCACTGCCTCGAAAGGCTGCTGTAAGGGTTAAATGGGCCGGTGTCGCTCGCACATGGTGAGCGCTCGCAGGTGTGGGCTCCAATGAAATGACGGGCATCGCCCTGTCTCCGAACCCGTTCACCACTGGGTATCTCCTGCTTCCCTCTGAGAACACGGAACGTCCTCCAGAAGAATATGGCTTGTGTCTCACCTCTGAACCCCTACCCCTTAGTGCGGTGTCCAGTGCTCAGGGGTTCAAAAAGCGTTTGTTAACGGGAACTGAAGGAGAAGCAAGCCACGAAAGAGGCAGCCCTGGCTCCCTACTTACCTTGTCATTTAGGAAGCCAATCTTGAGAATGTTCTCCACACCTGGAACCCCATCGGCCATCGTGAGGTCCCCCATGGAGTCTCCCAGCAGGAGGATGTTGGTTTTGCCCTGAAGCTGCTGGAAATAACTGGAGTTCTCGCACACAGAGCTGTTCTTGTTGTATGTGTGTATGAGCTGGCCCTTGAATCCCTGCAGGAAACCCTAAATGATCAGGAAGAGAGACAGACGGGAGGGCTACAGGGACCCATCCAGCGCCAGCTGCCACTGTCCCTGCCACAGAGGAAAGGAAACCCTGAAAGCCATTGATAACACCGAAACCGCACTGTGGCCCACCCTCGGGGTCGGCAAAGTGGAGCCCATGGGCCAGACTTGAACTATTTTTGTAAGTTAAGTTTTACTGGCACACAGCCCTGCCATTTATTTGCGCCTTGTCTGTGCTCTGCAGTTCCGCACAGCAGAGCAGAGTAGTTGCAACAGAGGTAGGACAGTCCATAAAGCCTAAGATACCTGGCCTCTCACTGAAAAGGTTTATAACCCCTGGTTCTCCAACTAACGGGAGCCATCAAACATTGTCGGTCACCTACTCCGGTGGAAGCGTGAAGCTTGCGGCACAAGCGCTGTGCAGGCAACAAGTATGCCAAGCTCACGGGCCATGAGCTTATTGGCCACAGCTCACAGGTGTGGACGTTCCGGCCACCGGGGTTAAGGGGAAGCAGTGAGAATGTGGGTGAGTCGGAGCAGCCCACCTCTGGCTCTAGAAAAACAAGTCGAGTCCAAGCCCTTGAGTACCTAGAACGGCACATGACCCATGACAGTGACATGGGGCCTGGTTGAGCCCTAGACTAGGTCCCTCGTGGCAGAGAGCTGACTGCTGGCCAAACATCAAAGAGCAGGTCCTTTCCAAGTGACTGTCTTTAGCTGGTGTTAGTAAATAGATAGCTGCCTGGCAACAACGCAGCCAGCAGGCCTTCCCCGCCCCCTCCTCCCCAGGTTGGGGTTAATGTGTGGGGTGGGGCACTCTGGCAGGAGGTTCCCACCCCTTTGCCCATGTCCAGCCCGAAGGAGATGAGGCTCACGTCTTCATCGAAATCCATGTAGTTAGACACAATGTGGATGTTGGGGTGGGACACTTGCATCTGGCGGATGATCTCCTCCAGGACGTCACCAATGCCCGCGGAGAAGATGAAGAGGGGGATGTTATTTTGGTGGAGGGTGTTGAAGAACGTCTTGTAGCCCCCCCTGGAAAGAGATGAGTGGGTTCTGAAACGGCGCTGCCTCTGCTACTGTTCTTTATTGGCTACCCGGGTTACAGATTTTCAGGTTTCTTTAAAAACACTGTAAACTGAGGTATAAAATACATACAGTATGTGGTTAAAGTGCACTAATCTTTTTTAAGATTTTTATTTATTTACTTTTAGAGAGAGGGGGAGGAAAGAAGAGAGGGAGAGAAACATCGATTGGTTGCCTCTCATACACCCCCCCAACCAGGGACGGAACGGCAGCTGGGGCATATACCCTGACCGGGAATTGAACCGGTGACCCTTCAGTTTGTGCGATGATGAGCAACCCACTGAGCCACACTAGCCAGGGCTAAAGTACACTCATCTTAAGTGTTCAGCTCAATTAATACTGACACATGTACACGCCCATGTAATTAGCAACCAGATCAATGTCCCCTCATGTCCCTTCCCAGTCAGTGTCATCCTTCCCTATTTTGAATTCACATCACCACAGATTAGCCTTGCCTGCCCTTGAACTTCATATGAATGGGCTTATACATTTTTTGTTGTTTCTGTTCTATGTAGGCCGTTGAATAACACGGTGGTAAGAGGTACCGATCCCCAATGCAGTTGAAAGTCCATGTAAACCTTTATTTTTTTTTTTGGGGGGGGGCCTGGAAATTTCTCTAGTTTAATCATCCAATTAATTAGGCACATTTTCTATTTACACATTAGTGCCAGTGACCAGGCTGCTGAATTTTCTGTGACTAAGTAATCAGTTTTCCCAGCCTCTAGTCCAGGTATAACTTTTGACTTCCCCAAAACTTAACTACAGTGGTCCCTCAGTATCTGCAGGGAGACTGGTTCCAAGACGCCCATGGATACCCAAATCCAAGGCTGCTCAAGTCCCTTAGATAAAACGGCAAAGCGGCCCTCTGCATCTGCGGACTCCTAACTGCAGGCTGAAAATACTGTTTTCAGGATGTGAGATTGCTCTGGTTTTGGAAAAAAAGAAGAGAAAATACTGTTTTCGGCCTGCAGCTGGTTGAAAGTACAGATGTGAAACTCGGAGGGCCGACTGTATACGTACTGAAAAAATTCCGAGTGTGAGTGGACCCACACATTCAAACTGCTGCTCCAGGGTCAGCTGTAGAATACAACCGGGCAGCCATCCCAGGGCAGGTTCACTGAGGAACGGATCTGGCCCGGCACTTACTAGGTCTGCACACATCTCTACTCTCTTAGCTTTTCATGAGCTAGCTTGTCCCCAGTTAGGACACACAGCCCTTAGGGACAGATACCCATGCCGACACCTTCCCCCAGGCGCCCCCATCTCTTCTCCAGTAAAGACACTCCAGCAGAGACTGCTGCCCTGTGAAGGCCACCAGTGATCAAGGGTCCCAGGCCAGCCAGCTCCCATGTCTGGATAAAGAACACCAGTCACCATGGCGACCCCAAAAGTCTTTTTAAAAAAAATTTTTTTTAAGATTATTTATTTTTAGACAGAGGGGAAGGGAGGGAGAAAGAGAGGGAGAGCGATATCAATGTGTGGTTGTCTCTTGAGTGTCCCCTACTGGGGACCTGGCCCGTAAGTCCTGACTGGGAATCGAACTGGCAACCCTTTGGTTTGTAGGCCAGCACTCAATCCACTGAGCCACACTAGCCAGGGCCAAAAGTCTTTTTACCATTGAGAAAAATGAGCGAGGTGCTGTTTGTTCTAGGAGATGCAGCCCTGGTTATAGGGAACCTATCCATGTGTGATGTGATCTAGTGGCTCAGCTCTGGTTCTGAATGCAGACACATGTGGCATGCAGAGAACATCTGTGAATAGGTCTCCCTTGGGGAATCAGGCCTGCATTGTACCTAGGCCACTTTCAGACTTGCTTTTGCTAAAAACTCCCTCACTCTGAATTGAGGAAACAAATGTTTACTGCATATCTTTAAAGTAACTTCCTAAAACCTATGCTAAACCTCTCAAGTTTGGGTGTAACCAGTTCAACCTCTTTTCCCTTTATATTTGCAAATGGCCTTTATCTTGAAGGGGTTAGCAACATTCTTTCTTTTGTTATGGTAACCACCCAAAGCCAACCTGTGCTTGGTAAAGGAGGACCATGAACCTGTGCTTAGTAAAGGAGGACTATCCTTGATGTAATTGACCTAGAAGATCAATAAAAGCCTGTGGAGGCATGGGTCAGTCCCTCTCTCACACTCTCACCCACTCTGGCTCTCTCTCTCTCTCCCCCTCTCTCCGGCCCCTCTCTCTTGATCATTGAGAGATCAGCCACGCATCCCTTTTTCTCTACTGGATTCCTTTAGTCCGAGTGAGTTTGTTAGTCACTTGTCCAGGGATATAGGACAAGCATTCCACAACGACACGCGGTCCGGCTGGATGGGACCGCGACACTGGTCACGTTTACACCACATCCACTACCAGCAGACTGCTTCCTAGGAAGTACCCAAGGGTAGAAAATCCTTCAGCTGTATCCACAGAGGAAAAGCAAGACCTTCCCCACTTCAGGTGCTCACGGTGCTCCATCTCCCCTAACTCTCCCAGCACCTAACTCTTCTCCGATCCTCTCCCACCTCTTTGAGTGAACAAACCAGCTTCACACGTTCCCCAGAGCAAGCAGCTTACCGAAGCATGGCATTGGACTCTCTCACCACCTGGGCGATCTGAAACTTCTGAATCCTCTGCTGACACAGGAGATCATGCGCTTTGGTCCACCTAGAAAACAAACACCCCACAAAAACCCAAATTCAGTCGCGAAGAAAGTAAAGTGACCTCTCCCTTTCCAGGGCCAAGTCCCCTCTGGAAGTGTTGAAAACGGAGGTGGCGTCATCCTTTACCACAGAGCCATTCCCTGGAGGACCCTGGTTGTCCATTAAAAAAAAAAAAAAAAGGCCACACACCCAAGAGACAAGAGGTGGGTGAGTTAACTGCTAAAACCAAAGCTCTCTGAATCCCTCCCTCCAAGACCTGACTCTGCAGAACTGGAGCCTTGTCCAGTGATGCTGGTTTCTACAGGAGGACTATCTCCCCAGACAAAGGGGCTTCTAACTCAGCCCAAGGATTCTTGGTGGGCCCCCTCTCGAGCAGCAGCCACCAGTAGCTTCAGGCATGCCTGGAGAATTTGCTCTCACAGCTGGGCCTATGGCATTCCATTAAGCATCCAGGAAGGTAAGGAAGCTCCTCATCTCCTCAAAGCTCAGGAAAAGTACGCCCCCTTCTGGACCAGACCACTGCAAGGGCCAGGAGCATCCACCACCAGCACCGCCACTTACCATTCCACCATGTGCGGTAACTTCTCTTTGATGGTCCGGTGTGGGTCAATTTCAATGGGGTAATAGTGGTGAAGGAGCGCATTTAGCTGGGGCATCCAAAGGAGGAGAGAAGCCATTAGTCCCTCCAGTTTTCCCCAGCGAAGTCCTACAGTTTAGCCTGAGAGAAAAATCACCTAGATGGTGCAACTTCGTGTCCGGGAGAGGCTGGAACCGCAGTGCTAGCCACTCCTTGGCCCTCACCCAGCAGTGGGGTCTAAGGATCAACTACGTACAGAGCTTGCTATCAGGTGAGAGGGTGATTGGATCTTGCTGTTTTTATTGACTAGCTTATTCGTCGGGCCTAACCACTACGAACTGATTTAATGCTGCGTTTCCCAACATGTGGTGTGCTCTCTCAGGTGGGAGGCACGCTTGCTTTAGGGAATACATGGACGAACACTTTGTTTTGTTAGTTGTGGGTTTATTTTAATGTACATAAGAAAAAACTAGCATATCAAACTCATGCTTTCACCAAGATTATTTCTTTTTTTCAAAGATGTATTTCTTTGTTTTTAGAGAGAGGGGAAGGGAGGGAGAAAGAAAAGGAGAGAAACATCAATGTGTGGTTGCCTCTCACGTGCCTGCCCATTGGGGACCTGGCCTGCAACCCAGGCCTGTGCCCTGACTGGGAATCGAACCGGCGACCCTTTAAGTTCGCAGGCCAGTGCTCAATCCACACCAGCCAGGGTTATTTCTTTCTTCTGTAAGTTCATTGCATTCAGATTTTTAAAAGCAGATCAATTTTAAAAAGATACTTAGTAACAGTAATACATAGACATGGCGGAAAAAACAACAACAAACCACCACCAAAGTCACAAAAGTAGAACTAGAGGACTGTAGTTCGGGACACAGCATGTCAGTGGATGACTCCATCACACTGCCACCACCAAGTGAACCCCAGGTGCCTCCTCTGGCACAGGTTCCCTTCCACATGCCAGGCCCTTCCACCTTCTGGAGAGGGATCATGTGTCACACAGGGCCAGTCAGTGGCAGTGCCCGATAAAAATGGGAAATGACTGGGTATGGAATTTTAATTTTAATATGTGCATGGTCTCAGAGGATTATGCGATCAAATAGAGTCCCTGACCACGGGTCCAAACGAGGGTTAAATGCAAAGATCGCACACTCACCAAGGCAGAAAGCTCCTAAAATGTATTCTCAGTGTGTGGGCTTTTTTTTTGGGGGGGGGGGTGAGGGTGGTGAAAGAACACTTTTCTAAAAGTATAATAGAACTCAACAGGAGAATATAATTTTTTTAAAAAGAAGAAAAAGGTCTTATAGATAAACTGTGCTTTAGTAATTTTTTCAGGAGTCTATCCACACCAACAACAACAACAAAAAACCCAACCTTAGTTTCCTCTAGCTCCCTTCTCTGAGAGGGCAATCACACCTATTTCTATTTGTGGACGCAGCTTCCTTCTGGAGGCTGATAGATAAGTCAGGTCTGCTGGGAACCAAAAGACGTGACTTGCTAAAAGCTATCTGTGGTGCAGCCAGAACCTACCTTACGCTGAAAGTGGTTTTCCAGAAGGCAGGTTTTAGAAATGTAAGAACCATCTATAATCCACTGCCCATCCTAATACCGGGTAATCATGACCGAGTATCGGAAGGGCTCACCAGTACGACAGACCAAAAGACCATTTCGTATGCCATTTAGTGAATTTCGTAACACAGTGGAACTGAGTGATACAGCTACTCAGCAGAAAGAGCCCAGCACCCTTCAGAGGACCGCCAGCCTGCACAGCTCTGCCCTGGCAAAGGGGCCCCGATGGGAAGAGTGAGAAACCAAGCGAAACGGACTCCACGGCTACAGGGATCGCTTGACAACATCTGCATGCATCTTATGGAAACAGAGTTATCGTACAATATGCTAACATTAATTCAGAAGTCTTTCTCCACCCTGGTTGCCTCACCACGAAAATTAATACATATTATCAAGGAAAGAGCAGAGCGTAGTGGGAAGAGTTTGGGGCGGAGTCAGATCTAGGGGAAAACCGAGCCCTGTGTCTTGCTGTGTGACCTTAGGTAAGTGGCTCAACCTCTCCGAACCTGCTTTCTCAATTGTTAGATGGAGGCGATACTGGTCCTATTCACCTCTCAATGTTGTGGGAGGGTTAAATGACACACACTGAAGTCTCTTGTAAGCTCTATAACTAGCAGCGAGTATAACGTCCACACTGCAGGTAGTGACTGTTGGTCTTGGCCAAAAAGGAAAAGATGTCCCAGTGTATCAAGACTAGAGGTTCACTGGAGGAAAAAAAAATTTTTTTTTAAATTAATCTTCTAAGTTCTCTATCCTGGACTCTTTGGTCCTAACCAAGAGCCATTTGAAGTAATAATACATGACAGCCATTCTGAGCAAAGAAGGGGGGTAACTCACCTCTTTCCGGCACTCCTCACTGATGATCTTGCTGTTATCCAGAATATCTGCGAAAACACAAAGCGCCTTTCACTCGCCCCTTACAAGCCACTGCCTTGGCAAGCCCAGCAAAGCAAGTTAGTGTGTGACTTACTATAGGAAGAAGGACATCGCTCTCCATTATATGTAAACCTGCTCAAGGTCATGTCAAAATCAGAAATGACCTAAAACGCAAAAGAGAGATGATGCCCAGACAGGCTCCTTCCGGTGTAGCCCTGTGCCAGCCTGGGGAGGGTGACTCCAAGCACTCAGGGCCCAGACTGCGGGCAAAGCCCTGGAGGGGTTAGGGAGGGCTGCCAAGGGGTGGGGGGAAGAACTAATCCTGTTTAATACAGTGCCAGCCCCTACGAGGGCCACCGCTGGGGTGGGGGACGCTGAAGAGCCAAGGCCCCTTTGGCTCTTTCCATAGCACCCATTTCAATTCCCTGGATCCTTCCTTTATCACCTGTCTCCACATCTGCACCTTCCTGGGGAGCGTGCTCACCTGGGCTAGAGCGGAAAATGAGGCTCCAGGGCCTGGTGTGGGTGCTTCCTATCTAATGAGAGGAAGCAGCCTGACCTTACTGTCCATTTCTGGGGGCTGAGGGCTTGCAAGTATCCGCAGCCACGCGGGGAAGCACACGCGCAGGACGCCTCCACAGCCGCCCCGACCTGCCGGCCTGACCTCGCCCCGGCGGTACCTGTAAGCGGTCCCCTCCGCCCCTGCGGAGGGCGCTCACGATCTCCTGGACCCGCCCGGGCTGCCGCATCAGGACCGTGGCCTTCATCAGGGCGCTCACCTGTCCCGAGACCCGAGAGAACGGCTGACCCCGGCACCGCGCAGGGCCCAAGGGAAGCCGGGGACTCGCCTGGGCAGCCCTGCGGCGAGGCCCGGCCTGGGGCGCAGGGGCTCCGGCGGGGCCGGGGGCGTCTACTGGCCGGGGTGGCGCGGCGGGGCCGAGGCTCCCCGCTGGGGGCCCCGGCGCGCCCAAGGGGTCGGGGCCCGCGCCACGCCGGATGATTCCTCCAGCCTCACCTCCTCCACCATGGTGCTCGCAGCGGGCTGAGCTGCGCCGGGACAACGGCCGCGCTGCACTGCGCAGGCGTCTTCCCGGCCCCCGGCCGGGGAGCCTTGGGGCGCGACACCCGCGGGGCCCGGGGAGGCTGGCGGCCCTGGGCGCGCTGTGTCCCATGCTGGGCTGTATTGAGGAGGGCGACGGTCCCAAGGAATTGGGGTTACTGGATGCTCCTCTTTCTAGAGCAAAACCCGCAGCAAGAGTGATCATTTCCAGTCTTATAGTTTGCACGACAAAAAAAAAAAAAAGCCGCAGGATGGGAGGGGCTGTGAAGGAGTCCCAAAGTGAATTGATAAAAAATCCAGGAGGTATTTCTGGTCCCTCTCCTCATCAGGAGAAAATGAGTGACTACCTCAAGTCCAGGGGGCAGGAAGGCCCTGGACAACTGGGCAAGAATGAAATTCTAGTAAGTCTGATTTTTCCTTTCTGCCTCCTCTGTTGGTTGGGGAGCCAAGTATGGAGGGAACAGGGCGGATGGATGCTACAGGGATGGAACTGGGCCACAGGAACCAGGATTAATAAAAGCTCTTATGTGGTGTTGGAGGTCACAGCCCTGCTCTGCTACAGGGGCACACACAGATGGAGGTGTGGGAGGTGATTGTCAGCCTAAGAGTGTGGTGGGGGAGGGGAGGAGGAAGGGGACAGGGACAGAAAAGGGTTCCAGAACCTGAGAGCACAATCCTGAGGGTGATCTCACTGCAGGCCCAGGATTCTGGAACTTGGGCTGCCTGATAGACCCTACATGAAAAATGTAGTAGGGACAAGGAGTGACAGCTGGCTAAAGGGGTCCCCCCAGAACCCTCCCGACCCCCTGGGGAGAGCAGCCTCTCTCAGCTGGTCCCAGGGTGCCATGGAGATGGAGAGCACGGCGGCCTCCTCACGGTTCCACCAACCTCACATGGAGAGGAAGATGAGTGCGATGACCTGTGAGATCTTCAACGAGCTCAGGCTGGAGGGCAAGCTCTGCGACGTGGTCATCAAGGTCAATGGCTTTGAGTTCAATGCCCACAAGAACATCCTCTGTAGCTGCAGCTCCTACTTTAGGTACAACAGGGTTGCTGGACCAAGCCGAAGTGGGGGTTGGGTGCATTTTGAGACTTGTTGCTTTATTTCGGGTCCCGCCCTACCCTCTCAAGTTTAGGGACAACGTCAAAGCTCTGGGCTCCTGGAGCCTTTGTCATCTGCAGAGGTCCAACTAGGGCCAGACCCTCTTCCAACTGAACACCAGACCTCTCTCTGGGGTTCACTTGGATTTCAACCACCTATTGGTGGGCCAGCTGCTCCCCCCCGCCCCCTGGCCCCTGACCCCGGTGATTCTCACTCAAACCAACCTTTGGGAAAGTTGTGCACCTAACTGGGGTTTCCTGCTAGAACCTGGATGGTAACGCCACTTCAGCCGCCCCTTTGCCCCCATCCCAGCACCGACAAGCTCAGACAGGGTGGTAAAGTAACAAGGATGGAGGGAATGGGGAGGGGCATGCAGGGAAAGAACCACGGAAATATCAGGAAGAAAAGGAGTCTGGGCACACTCCATTGTAACCCAGGAAGTAGAAGGGCTATTTTGTTCATGAGCTGAGAATGTCTGAGTAATCCGTTCCTATCAAGGTATGATGTGTCCCACCTGTGGCTGAAAATTCTCATCCAGATCTACAGTGGAGTGTACAAAACGCCCAGATACCTGACTGGTGTAGCTCAGGGGATTGAGCATGGGCTGCAAACCAAAGGGTCGTGGGTTCGATTCCCAGTCAGGGCACATGCCTGGGTTGCAGGCCAGGTCCCCAGTGCAGGCTAGGGAGCACACTAGAGGCAACCACACATCGATGTTTCTCTCCCTCTTTCTCCCTCCTTTCCCTTCTCTCTAAAAATAAAAAGTTAATAAAAACCTTTTTAAAAAGCCCAGGCCACACCTACTTTGAGCTTTGCAGGCCACGCTGTCTCCGCCCCATGCTGCTACCACACTCTGCCTTTACAGCAGGAGCGGCCACTGCTAATGCTGAATGAACGAGTGTAGGTGTGTTCCAATACGATTATTTATGGACACTGAATCTGAATTTATTCTAATTTCCAGGTGCTGCAAAACACTCTTTTCATTCCCCCCCCCCACCATTTAAAAACGTAAAAAGCCATGTTTACCTCATGGGCAGTACAAAAAGAGGTGGGTGGAATCTGGCCCAGAGGCTCTATTTGCAGACCCTGCTCTAGAGAAGACTTTGATCTCTCAAAGCTCATATTTTCTTAAACCCCCCAGAAAAGGGAAGCAAAACATACACTAGGGCAGGGAATTCTGTCTTGTTCAACACCTAGAAAAGTAGTCAGCTACATAATGTAACAGTAGTCACTGATCTATTCACTAATTATTTATTGAGTGTCTACTTTGTGACAGGGACTGTAGTCGCTCCCGGAAATAAAACAATGAATAGAGAGAAATGTTCCTGTTCTCATGAAGCTTACCTTCTGGTGGGGGGAATGGGCATTAAACAAATAAAATACATACCAGATTGTAAGTGCTAAGGAGAAAAAGGAGATAGGGAGCGATGGATGGCAATTCTAAACAGGATTATCACTGTGCTGATAAAGTTCATTTGAGCAAAGACTTCAAGGGAACGGAGTGAGAAATACAGAAATCTGGACAGCCTTCTAGGCAGAAGGAATAGCAAGGAAAGGACCCAAGACGGAAGCATTTCTGGTGCATCCAAGGAAGGCAGGCTGGCAGGCAGGGCTGGAATGGAGTGAGGGGTGGGGTGGGAGGAAATACCGGTCGGAGAGGTGTGACTGGTGGAGCTCCCCTCTCAGGGCACTTCCGTAGGCCCTGGTAAGGACTTTGTGTCTACTCTGTGTATGAAGGGAAGTCAATGGAAGGTTTTGACTTGCAGGGATGTCCAACCTTTTGGCGTCTCTGGGCCACACTGGAAGAAGAAGAGTTGTCTCTGGGCCACACAATAAATACACAAACACTAACGAAAACTGATGAGCCAAAAAAAAAAAAGGTTTTAAGTAAATTTATGACTTTGTGTTGGGCCGCATTCATAGCCGTCCTGGGCTGCATGTGGCCCTCGAGCTGCGGGCTGGATTCCCCTGGTTGAGTTTAAGAGGAACACTGGTGGCTTGGCTACGGACAAAGTCTGGAGCTGTCAAGAGCAAACCTGTTAGGAGGTGACTCCCAACCTAAGCACGAGACAGTGGTGGCTTGGACCAAGGAGGTAGCGACGGAAGTGGTTAGGTTATGGGCATATGTTGATTGAAAATTACTTACTTGTTTATGAAATAAAAAAAAAAAGATTTACTTATTTTTAGATAGAAGGGAACGGGGGGCAGAAAGTGAGGGAGAGAAATATCAGTGTGTGGTTGCCTCTTGTGCAACCCCCACTGGGGACCCAGCCCACAACCCAGGCAGGTGCCCTGACTGGGAATCGAACCGGTAACCCTTTGGTTTGCAGGCCGACACTCAATCCACTGAGCCACACCAGCCAGCGTGAAGATTACTTATTTTAAAAGTATATTGCTCAAGTTTAATTTCCTTAAGCAAAGTACAGTTTGATGGGCACTGGGTTAGGACAGAAGAGACCTGGGTCTTACTCCTAGCTCCAGATCCCCATTTCTCCACCTGCAAAATGAGAAAGGGACCTAGCCATCATGAGGGTGATAGGAGTGACCAGAGCTCCTGGAAAAGTCCCCCTGCCCACTGTATAAAGCACAGTCTGCTCTCCCCGTCCTTCCTCATGCCAGTTTATTTCCAACATGCTCTTGGGAAAATGTCCCAACTCTCCTCAACAAGAAAAAGTAGGGGAAGTAAATGATGGCAAACTGGAGAGAAATGTTTCAGTGACTGCTAGTTTTTTGTTGTTGTTGTTTTTTTTTTTTTTTTTGCTTGTTCTTCCCCAGAGCTTTGTTTACAAGTGGCTGGAACAACACTGAAAAGAAGGTGTACAACATTCCTGGCATTTCCCCTGACATGATGAAGCTAATTATCGAATACGCGTACACCAGGACCGTCCCCATCACCCCAGACAACGTGGAGAAGCTGCTGGCTGCTGCAGACCAGTTTAACATCATGGGCATTGTGAGGGGTTGCTGCGAGTTCCTCAAGTCGGAGCTGTGTTTGGATAACTGCATCGGCATCTGCAAGTTCACAGACTACTACTACTGCCCGGAACTGAGGCAGAAGGCCTACATGTTCATACTGCACAACTTTGAGGAGATGGTGAAAGTCTCGGCAGAGTTTTTAGAACTCTCCGTCACCGAACTAAAGGATATCATTGAGAAAGACGAGCTAAACGTCAAACAGGAAGATGCTGTGTTTGAGGCCATTTTAAAATGGATTGCTCATGACCCCCAAAACAGGAAGCAGCAGATTTCAGTTTTGCTCCCCAAGGTCAAGTTTCATTATTTTTTGTGGGATGCTTAAAGCACAGTTGCTCACTTTTGATCCATTTACCCTGGGGGAGATTGTCCTAAGAGCCATATTCAGATGTCCGACAGATTCCAGGGCTGTGTTTACAAATACTTATATAGAAGGCATCACCTACTAGTTTCTGGAACTTTGCCATTCTCTTTGTTCTTGGCATTGCTAGTTCCTTCTATCTCAGTCATATTCTTTGATCAAAATTCTCCCTGGCAGTGGGGGAAGGAGAGGGCAAGGCCTTCAAAAGAATTCTAGGTCTTCTTTTACTTTTGTCAAAACCCAAGAGAGAAACTGAACTCATAGTCATTTGGTGCTAATTCATGTTATTTTACATAGAGAGACAAATACTGATTTATGGAGCAACTTACTACAGCTTTTTGGGGGGGGGGTCTAGGAGTACTGTGCAGTGGCCAACGAATGGGCTAGCTTGCTGATCATTCCCTAGCTCATTCTCAGCATCCAAATGTATACTACTTCTTAAAAACCAATCTTTAGATTGAGTTGTAAATTAAAAAAAAAAAAAAGTGACCCTACTGCAATTCAAAGGCAGGCTGTAAAACGGGGTTAAGGATGTGGGTTTTCCAGGCACCCTCACCTCATTTTGAATGACTTGCTGCATTTCCTTCTTAGGTTCGCCTGGCCCTAATGCACGCCGAGTACTTCATGAACAATGTTAAGATGAATGACTATGTCAAAGACAGCGAGGAATGCAAGCCAGTCATCATCAATGCCCTGAAGGCCATGTATGACCTAAACATGAATGGACCCTCTAACTCGGACTTCACCAACCCACTCACCAGGCCCCGCCTGCCCTACGCCATACTCTTTGCGATTGGTGGCTGGAGTGGTGGGAGCCCCACCAATGCCATTGAGGCCTATGATGCTCGTGCAGACAGATGGGTGAATGTCACTTGTGAGGAAGAGAGTCCCCGTGCCTACCACGGGGCGGCCTATCTGAGAGGCTACGTGTATGTCATTGGGGGGTTTGACAGCGTCGACTATTTCAATAGTGTTAAGCGTTTTGACCCAGTTAAGAAAACTTGGCACCAGGCGGCCCCGATGCACTCCCGACGCTGCTATGTCAGCGTGACCGTCCTCGGCGACTTCATTTACGCCATGGGGGGCTTTGATGGCTACGTGCGTCTCAACACGGCCGAGCGCTACGAGCCGGAGACCAACCAGTGGACACTCATCGCCCCCATGCACGAGCAGAGGAGTGACGCGAGCGCCACAACACTCTACGGGAAGGTAAAGCTGGGGGGCCGCGGGGGTGGGGTGGTGGGGGCGACCCGTGAAAGCAAACAGGCCCAGAAAGAGCGTCTTCTTCAGTCTGGGGGGTGCGTGGGAAACACGCGGCAGCGCTTCGCAGTTCTGACTCCTTCCCCAGGTGACCGAGCCGCCCTCTGTGGCTGCCTTTTCCGACTTTGCTCATTGAAAGGCAGTGCGTGTGCGGGGCAGGCGCTCGGGCAGCCACCTCCGCGAAACCCGGCGAGCGCCCCGGCCTCGGTGACACTGCTCACCACCCCACGGGGCCGGGCTGAGTGGACGCTCCTCGTCGGGGACCTTCCTGCACCTGCCCCGTGACTCCCTCCCCGGGCTGCGTCTGTATTTGCACCCTCTCACTGGGACAAGCGCTGGTGGGACCATGAGCACCGAAAGTGGAAAGCCATGCCAGCACACGTGGAAAAGGCGGCCCAGCGTGCACACACTGGCATCAGAAAGACCCCCCCCCCCCAATACGCAGACCTCCCTGACCCCCGCGGTGACAGCTGTAGTCACCCGGGGCTGCCGTCACACAGGTCTACATCTGTGGCGGCTTTAACGGAAACGAGTGCCTGTTCACAGCAGAGGTGTACAACACCGAGAGCAACCAGTGGACCGTCATAGCGCCCATGAGGAGCAGGAGGAGCGGCATAGGCGTCATCGCCTACGGAGAGCACGTGTACGCGGTGAGTTGGCCGGCGCCACGGCAAGGGCGGGACCCCTCCCTTCTCTGCTAGTGAATAGGCTTACACCATCATTACTACTATTGGTGAGCACGCGTGAGAAGGCTTTGTGCCAACGGAAGGCAGCGGGGGGGGGGGGGGGGGGGGGGGGGGGGGGGGGGGGGGGGGGGGGGGGGGGGGGGGCGGGGGCGCGTGCACTCGCCGGGCCCTAAGAGGGCCTCCTGGGTGAACGGAACCCGCGGCCGAGTCAGCCCTGTTTCCCGGCCGCCCGC
The DNA here is from genome assembly GCA_007922815.1 of Macrotus californicus. NCBI lineage: Eukaryota > Metazoa > Chordata > Mammalia > Chiroptera > Phyllostomidae > Macrotus > Macrotus californicus. The sequence goes on along the minus strand of VMDR010000080.1, from coordinate 251,920 downwards.
AGGTCGGAGGCTTCGACGGGGCCAACCGGCTAAGGAGCGCGGAAGCCTACAGCCCGGTGGCTAACACCTGGCGCACGATCCCCACGATGTTCAACCCTCGCAGCAACTTCGGCATCGAGGTGGTGGACGACCTCTTGTTCGTGGTGGGCGGCTTCAACGGCTTCACCACCACCTTCAACGTGGAGTGCTACGACGAGAAGACGGACGAGTGGTACGACGCCCACGACATGAGCATCTACCGCAGCGCCCTGAGCTGCTGCGTGGTCCCGGGGCTGGCCAACGTCGGGGAGTACGCCGCTCGAAGGGACAACTTCACGGGATTAGCACTGCGGGATGAAGTCAAGTATTCCGCTTCAACAAGTACCCTGCCTGTATGAGCCTCTTCATTTAGCTAATAAAAAGTCTAAGCAATAAGAATTAATTCTTTTTTTAAAAATAAATTCAGTGTTTAAACTTGTAAGAGTACTGGAAAATGTTCGACTTAAAGGGAGCCAAGGGCTGAGCAAATGAGGGAGTGAGAGGGAAGGAAGGAAGGGGCGTTCAGAGTACAGGCTGGAAAAGGACAAACCACGCGGGGCAGACGGGCTCTAATGAAATACATTTATTCAGAACTTACACTGAGGCCGTTAGGACTTGAACACAGAGCAAGAGAGCTTTAGGAACACAAAACAAGCTATTTTACAGTGTAATGTCTCAAAGTGTCCTAAATTCCACATCTCCTGACTTAACAGGAGACCGTCAAGATTGTACTTTCGGTCGAGTAGGGGCCTGGATACTGCTGGCCCCCAACTCACTGCGCATCAGCCTGTACTAAGTGTTTCCGTCACAGTCAACCCGATGAGCTAGGCCTAGCACAGGGGGACGTCTAGCAAGCACGACTTCTCCAGCATGCGCTATGCAGGGAGAATGAGTCCACAAGTGCTCTACTGTATGTGTTTCACTGTCAGAGAGAGCAAGACAAAAGCCCCACAAAGGTAAGCAACAAATAGCAGTTACTGGGCTACCTCAATTCCTTGAAGCAAAAACGATCACTGTGTTATGCTACTGTTACTGTACTGCATCACTCAGCTGATGAGCTCCTTTGTTTCCAATGACCAGAACATGTTATAACGTTAGCATTGTAACAAAAACCAGAGTGGACTACTCTCAACAAAGTGACAAACTGGAGTGATGAACTGTGCCAAAAGGTCTGACAGTTAAAAAGAAGACTGAATTGTTTCTCAAATATTCTACAGTTACATAGCAACCGATGGGCACCCTATTTTTACAGTGTAGGCAGATGGACATGCTTCACAACTCTGTTTTCAAAAGACATGAAATGCGACCAATATGCCCTTTTTATTTAAGCTTAATTTAAGAAAAGCACAAAAAGTCCCTTTGGTTATGCTTGATTAGGCCAAGTAACTAAAATACACAATTTAGCTTACCTGTCTACCAACAGTATAGTGTTCATATAGAATAATGAGGCAGAGAGTCACGTATTTAAACATACCACATGCTACACTAATCAAGGAACATGAATAAAAAAGTGTGCCCTAGAAACTGCCTCACCAGCAGCCTAAAGAGCTTAAAGTCCATAAACACACAAATCTTCCATAAACACCATCTTTCTAGCTCCAAACTGTTCTATATTTTTAAAGTTAGTATTTAAAAATGTTTTGGTCCCAGAAGTACTATACAAAAGCAGCTGATCAAAACAAAATTGATGTCAATGAATTTTGAGTTTTTGTTGTTTTTTTTTAGCAAAATATTTTTGAATTGGCACAGCAAAAGCCAAGTACACAAAACTAGTCATGCAAATAACTGCAAATGAGACACTTAAACACCAAGCTCAAGACTGACACTCCCGACACACACCACTGATCTTTTGAGAAACTGTGGTGGGAAGGTGTAGTTAAAAGACATCCACTCTGAGACAGAAGCAGCTTCAGTCAAAGTTATGTGTGGTTGTTACTTTGTGTATGATCAATTACTCTCTTCCTTCCACAAAACCAAAAGCAACAAAAGGTTTGCTTAAATACACATTGCATTTTTAAAGCTGTAGATTTAACTGCTTAAATTGCAAAACACAATCTTTTAAGTTTTCATCAAAAAGGACATTTCCCCCCCAAAGAGCCACTTCAGGCTCTTTGTAATCAGAATCTTTCCAAATATGCCAGGAAGTTATTTCCAGTTTAGAATTTCAGAATGTCAGCCTTGAACAGGTTTAAGCAAATCTGGTTTCTCTCCTGATTAATGAGTTAGTTAGGATATCTCGGAAACACAAATTATTTATGTGAAATCACACATGTGAACTCAAACATGGAAATTAGAGATTCAGTGCTCAGGAAAACCTGCACACGTCGTCATGCACGGAAGAACTTACCCCTTCTTTCCACCCATGGCCTAGGCCGCCTGCTAAGTCAAAAAACAACAATTTCAATCAAGTTTTCAAAACCAGATTATACCTAAATCTTATGAGTTAGAATTTCTGCCACATCACGTGAAAGACAGACATCCCTCCACATAAGTTGGTAATGACTGTCTCAGAAAACCAGACAAAACAAAACACAAAAAAACAGCCCCAAATCCTTGTATCACATCTTCTAGAAAGAAACTAGCATCCTAGTGAGCAACTGATTTATTCAAACCACCAAGAAAAGGAAGTCTGCTAGCACAGCCCATCAGAGAGAAACGAGAACTTCAACGAGCTCTTCTGTCTTACTCGCAGACACCTCTCACTACTAAGAATTTGCCATTTTCAGGATCCAATGGCTTTTATTAAAATACCTACAAACACAGAGAAATTGAGAAAATGGTTGAGGTTGGGTAGGATACTATATCCTCACATAGAAATAGGACTTACCGTTTCCTACTCCCACCCCAATCTAAAGTAAACTGTTCTTTTTATTATTCTTAAAATATAATCCTCACTTGAGGATGTGTTTATTGATTTTAGAGAGAGGAAGGAGGGGCGAGAGAGAGAAGCATCGATCCATTACCTCCCGACTGGGGATCAAACCCACAACCTAGGTGCCACCTTTCAGAGTGCAGGCCTAGCAGCTGCCCAGGGCTAAGTTACATGGTTTTAAAGCAGACTTCCAATGTGTTTACTGAAAGACTGTACTAGGCAGGGATATCCATTTGGAAGTTTCAGGACAATTCTTAGTATATAGAGAGTTCAAGGACTAAACCTTAACAGTCCTGCAGCAAACTGAGAGCTAAACTTTCTGGTTGTATTTTTCTTTTTTTTCTGTTTGATATGACTAATAAAGAGGTTAACTGTAATGGAGTAGGGAACGAAAAAAATCACTTAGAGTTTAATTTCTAGGACAGTATTCTGGAATGTCTAAGAAAATGGAGACGTTCTAAAAGAAACAAGAAAAACACACTGGACCCCACTGCCAACAGTAAGAGCAGAAGTTACTGGGTGCTAAACAGTAAACCTGAGTGTTCATTTGTATAAAGCTCGGGAGTGTGTGAGAGAATCGGAAGAATGTGTAAAAATAAATAAAAGATAACTACAGTAATAAATTTGGAAGAGCCAGAATTATGCACCTAAATTTTATATTCTAGGCTCAGGTTAAATTTCAATGAAAGTGGAGGGTAACTGGGGAGCATTTGAGATCTTGCTCCCCACTTATGTGGTCTGTTAGGCTCAAACAGACTCTCATTTAAAAAAAAAAGGCTAGGGCAACTGGATATAACATAACAATCGGGGCTGAGAAATAGTAAGGTTTCTCTTTAGCAACATTTCTCCAAATTGGTATTCCCTTTCCATTTCAAAGTTTCTTTTAGAAAGGAATGAGGATTCTAGTAAATGTGTATTAGAGCAAAATTTAAAATTGAAGGCATTGAGTGTTGATTGTCATAGGCATTATTTCCACTCATTAATTTATCCTCAAATAAGCCTGCAACTCCTGAAAAAACTATTTAAATTTTTTTAATGCCTTTGATTTCTTGGTCTTCACTAATACTTGTCAGAGAAAGGCATGTCATACATATAATGTCCTCTGTATTCAATCAGTTAAAGGTCAATACTTTTGCCAACCACCATCACCTCAGAGTGATAGCCTGAAGTCGATAACTCAGTTGCTAAAGAAATGAAAAATATTAAAAAATGCATGAGCCAATCACAAATTCCTCATCAGTCATCTATCTCTTCTGGAAGGAAACAAAAGAGCGTTTCTGGATAAACAAAGTATCAATGTGAACATTCTAAAGCCATCTTGCGCAAATATTGTGCTTTTCCCTTCAACGTTCAGTCTACTGCACAGACCTCTTGCAGATGAGGGCTCAGTGCGTGAGTTCCGTTCTTGTCAAAACCAACCATTCAGGAGAAAGTGGAGGGAAGTTATCAAGGTAAATGTGCAAATAAAACTGGTGCTTAAAGCACGTTCGAAACCTAAGTCCTTAAGACGAGGGGGTTAGAACTTCTTGGCAGAAAACAAGCCAAGCGACCACGCCTGGTCTTCCCACTTGCCTTTAATAAGACCTTGCTTCGCTGGCACACACGCACCAGAGACAGAGACCGGGACACAAAAAGGCTGCAAGCTAACAGAGATCACCACGTACTGAGTTTCCCAGTCTTCCGTTTTTAACCATATTTCCTTTATAGGAGGCAACAATCAATTCCTGTAGAAAATAAGTTATCGACATACTTTTTCAAGTAACAGTCTGGATATCTTCACCCTCACGAAACAGGGGTAACTGTCTTAAGCTGCACCTATTAGAGAACCTAGCATTCAATCTGAGAGCTTGGCACCCGCCTCATGTTCAGGGCGTGCCGATGAATTTCCTGCATCTGTCTGATCCGGTCTTTTTGCCACATCAAGTTTTGAGGCATAGGGTATCTCTGGGTGCCATGCAGGTACCGGTATGGGATCCTCACGTGGCAAGCCGTGGCTCTGCATCGAGGCTGCGGCATGGGAGGGAGCAGCATCCACCTCTTTCTCTCGGCGCAGTATCGGTAGGCTTCTTTCCGGTACTGCTTGTCAATATCATCGCTGTTCTTCCAGCCCCCGATAATGAAAACATCATCTTTGTAATAGCAAATGGCTGCTCCTTCAATGCTTAGGACTTCTGGAGGTAAGCTTTCAAGGATCTCATCAGAAACTTGGCTGGCAATTTTTCTGACTGCTTCTTCGTTTTCTAAAGAATAACTCTTGGGACAGCATGATGCTGTCTGATAAAAGTTTGAATTGACCACGGACATTTGGAAAAAGCAGTAATTGTCAATAAGCGGCAAAGATTCCACATCTTGCCACTGTCGAGTCTCAGTGTCATAGCAAGTAATTACAGCCTTTAATCCATCTTCGGTGTCCCGGTCCACAGGAGTGCGGGCAGCGATGTACACAAACCTGTCTTCAATGGCTAGTGCTTTGACATCTCGAAGAATCTTTGGTGCCGATTCCAAGTTGTGCCACTTATCAAGCTCGGGATTATAAACAGTAACATCTTTAAAGCCAGGACTAAAGTTGCCGTGCCCTCCAATGCTGTAGAGCTTCCCTTTGACTTGCGTTAGTCCAAAAGAATGCTTCCTTGTCATCAGACTACAAACATGCTCCCATATATTAAAATTTGGGTTATACCTTTCCACAGTTTTTGCAAACCCTGGTTCCATTGACCCAGCAACATACACATGGGATTCTGTTACCGCAACTGCATGTCCATCCAGGTGGTTATGAATATGGGGCAGGTTTACCCATCTGTCTTCATCGACAAAATACCCCACGCACTCACTTAAATAGTCCCCTCCTTCTGACACGCCCCCAATGACCATGATCACGTCCATGTTCTGCCCGTAGCGAGGCAGCAGTGAGACGTGAGGAGCGGGATGCTGGAGCGTGCCTGACTGCAGGTTCTCGGCTCTCAGAGCATGCCGCTCCACCGCATCCGCCACTAACTTGACACAAACTTCATTGTTGGCCACCAGTCTCTCCGGTTTGACGTGTCGAGTGAGGTACGTAGGTTTCATCTGGGACAATCTGAGCAATTTAAAAAGTTCTTCGAAGTATCGCTCCCTCTCTTCAGGGTTTCTCTGGACCCACTTCAAAACTGTTTCAAAAAGAACCTCTTCGGAATCAACCGTAATTTCCAAGTCTGACAGCCAGTCTCGAATCAGGTGGAAAGGTAAAGTATAAAACTCCTCGTCCTGGATCACTCTGTGGAAATTTCTCCGTATCATATCGGCAGCTTTCAGAGCAAGTTGGCTCAGGGTATACATGTGAGCTAAGCTATGAATGGCCACACAGTTAGAGAGATGAAGTTTTTTCTTAAGAAATTCTCCACAAAATTCTTTTAAACGAATCAACAGGAACCTAAAATCAAGAAAAAGAAAGATTAATTTTCAAATGTGCATAAACATAGTGGCTGCATTTTGAGTGCATCTGAGTTACACAAACTGAAATGGTCAGCTTCACTTCACTTTAGGTACACTATCTGAATAAAAGCAAAGCCTCCCAAATTAAAATGGATTATGCCGAAAAGTATGTTTACAAGGACACATAAAACCATCTTTATATATAACCTGTTTTAAATTATCTGTACTACGTAAGTTGTATATAATTACATATTATACATAATATATCTAATACACACACAGTGGAGTTTTTAAATTATGTAAGGTTTTCCAGAACATATCCTTTAATAAAGTACAACAGTCCCATACTTTATTTCATTTTAATTTGCCCTTGGCAAAGGCAAATCCCAATTCAAACTCGTCCATGCCATCCCGCCCTAAGCCCTAGCCAGTTACCAGCCTCCTCTTCGACGAGGCAGGGTCTCAGTGAAGAGACTTTATTAAGCATCAACTGCGTGACATAGGAACTGTGGCTCAGAGACTGTTTGCTCAAGCATTTGAAGTGACAGCAGCGAAGGTTTCATGTCACAGGTTTAGATCACTGCTCCACTTGACCTTTCTTCCGGGTCAGCAAGTGAAGGAAGAGTGCAGGGGGTGGGAGCACTTTGGGCCAAGCTCCATTCCCATGAAAAGCAGGGGTGCTGAACAAACTCAAATATCTGAAGAAGCCAGGAAATAAAACGACAATAAAAAACACACGTGTAGGACAGTCTAGGTTTAAAAAAGGAAAGAAAGTGGTTTGGCATGTAACTGACGAGAAATTGCCTACCTAAATTTGTTTGAAGCTAAATTTTATTTTATTTTTTAAAAGATTTTATTTATTTATTTTTAGAGAGGGGAGAGAAGAAGAGAGAGAAACATCAATATGCGGCTGCCCCTCGTGAGCCCCCCACCGGGGACCAGGCCCACAACCCAGGCAGGCATGTGCCCTGACTGGGAATCCAATTGTCGACCCTTTGGTTCGCAGGCCGGCTCTCAATCCACTGAGCCACACCAGCCAGGACCGAAGTCAAATTTTTTAAAAACTAAATAGTTTCAGCCAAATCCTTAAATACGGCAGAATTCAGCCCCAAGTGTAGTCAATTTGTGACCATATCTTTAAAAAGAGAAAGCCCCCAACACAGAGAACCTTAACAATAGGAGGATGACTTATCAGTTCAGGCCTCTCTAATGCAGTAACCATTTGTGGTTATGGTTTTTTCAACTATTGTGAACCTGGAAACAGAAAATACACACTAAGAGAGGGCTCCTGGTGGCTAACTGGGCTCACATTTTTAAAACAGCGCCTAGTAGCCATTTCTACACGGGAGCCTCTCACACAAACTGCACTTTAGGGAGAAGCCTGCCCACTGTTTCTGCCATCTGAGCCAGCCCTTATAAAGAAGTTCCTGGAATCCTGTTTCAACCAATAGGACTGAGGCTTTCCCCATCCAATCAGAACTGTGCAGCTCCAACCAATCAGGATGGCTCTACCTGACCAATGAGGACAGCACTTTCTGGGCCAATTAAACTGTGAAGATTTGAAGTCCTCATTTGCATGAGGATAGACCCATCAGGGGCCAGAGGTACGGCCTTCTGTCCATATAAGCCAGCTTCCCTCCCACCCTCAGCATACATTTTCCTTTCCTTCGGGAACCTGTGGGTACCTGGGTGAGTTGAAACACCAAAGATGTCTCACTGAACAGTGAGCAGCTCAGACAGGATCAGACTAGAGCAGCACAAAGCAGAGCATCAGGGCAGAGCTGTCTCTGTGGAAAGGGGCCTGGCCCCATGGCTGACTCACAGTCGCGCTGTATCACAGTCAAGCTGTTTAGCACTAAATAGTTTTCTTCTTCACCACACCCCAAACTGGGGATTCCTGTTGGCTTTGAATGCGTGCCAATGACCATGAGTGATGCTATCTAACAATGATATAAAGATGATTAAGACAGGCTCCCTTCATCCTCTCCAGGGAAGGTACCTTCTTAAACATAAGACAAAGACATAGTGGGGTGGCAAGAGCTCTAACAGCTCTCAAAGGTGCCTGGGTGCCAGGGTCACTAGGTTCCCAGGCTTCAGCCCCTCCTCCAGCTCCCATGTTTGTCAGGCACTCCAGGTAATTTTGATAGATATTCCCTTAGACAGGTGTTTGGAAACACTGCTCTACGAAAACAATAGCATATCTGAGGTATTTGCCACGTGATGGGCATCATATACTGCACTTCATTATTTACGTTATAAGTGCCCCTACAAGGTAGGTAGGACCAACCAAGCAACGGGGGCGGGAGAGGGATCCTGTCTCAGAGCTGGTAAGATCAGGTGTGATGGTGGCAGGGCACTCTGAACAGTGCCCAACACAAGGCAGCTGCTCAGCAGCTGACAGATGGAGAGGAGTTCCAGTTTTAAGTAAACGGCCTGGGGCGTTTTCTCCTCCTCCTGACCCCCAACTGCCCAGTAAGGCAGGGGCAAACCTGAAAAACACACTCACCGACAGAAGCAGAAAGGGCATGAGCGAATGCAATGAGCCTTCCATGCCCATTTTTATTCAAGGCCCCTCCCCTGCCCCTCAGATCTGTACCTGCCCACCCCGCCCCACTCCACCCGCTAATGGATGGCCCAGCCCCGCACTGCTTTGAGGGAAGGGAAGCCATCAGGCGGAAACTTCATCTTCCCACCACCCAAGTTGCCCACAGCTTTACCCTAACTCTGCCTCCCCAGTCCAACTTGTCCACTTTTAATATGGCTTCTATCCCCGTCTTGGTTTCAAGGACTTTGCTCCTGAAAGTATTTCCCTGCTCCTGTAACATCAATTTCTCCTTTTATGGATTCATTTTTCATCAGCACACAAACATGCTCTAATATCTCCTGTCTTTGAGAGGGGGAAAAAAGAGAGATCTCCCCGGACTCCTCCCCAGACATTTCCATGTATATCATTTTTCTGATCCTCTTTGCAGCAAGACCTGATTTAAAAGGCTCTTGTCCCAGGCTGGGTAGCTCAGCTGGTTAGTGCCCTCCGGATAAGCCAAGGTTTGGGGTTTGAGCATATACAAGAATCAACCAAGGAATGCATAAATAAGTTGAATAACAAATTGATGTTTCTCTTTCCCTCCCTTCTTCTCTCTCTCTAAAGTCAATTTTTAAAAAAATATATTAAAAAAAAAGTCCTGACAAGAGTAGCTCAGTTGATTAGAGTGTTGTCCTGGTATGCCAAGGCTGTAGGTTTGATCCCAGGTCAAGGCACATACAAGAAATCAACCAGTGGCCCTGGCTAGTGTGGCTCAGGGGGCTGAGTGCTGGCCTGCGAACTGAGGGCTCACCGGTTCAATTCCTGGTCAGGGCGCATGCCTGGGTTGTGGGCCGGGTCCCCCCCATTGGAGGCATGCAAAAGGCAACCGAGTAATCAATGTTTGTCTTCCTTCCCCTCTCTAAAAAATAAGTAAAATCTTACAAAAAAGAGAATCAACCAATGAATGCATAAATAAATGAAACAACAAATTAATGTCTCCCATCCTCTAAAAAAAAAAACAACCCAACAATAAATTTTAAAAAATTTAAAAATGGCTCTTGTCAACGAATGCCATCAAGGACCCATTGCCAATTTCAATGACCACTTATGACTGACGGAGCTGACGTGACTGGCCATGCCCTCCCAGACACCCTTTCTTTCTAGGGTTCCATGAGACGAGTCTTCTCTGCTGGTTCCTCTGTAACACTTTGGAGAACCCCAGGGGCTCAGTGTGCCCCTTCTCTTCTTTACAGACACTCTCTTCCTAACTTCCCCCAGTCCCATGGCTTTAGTCATCCTCTACATGCTAACTTGCTCCCAGTGCTGATATCCCACTGCCTCCTCAGACACCTGGACCCAAAGCGAACTCCTGATCTTTCTCCCAAACTTGCTTTCCTGTAGTCTCCACATGTTAATAAATAACAACTCCAACTTTCCAACTGCTTGGGCCAAAAACTAGGTTTTTCTCTCACACCACACATCAAATCCATCAGCAAATTCCTCTCCTCTTATCTTCAAAATGTTGACAGAACTGAAGCACTCACCACCTTCACTGCTCCCTCTTCAATCCAGGGCTCTACCACCAAGGCAACAGTCTCCTAAACTAGGCTCTCTGTGTCTCCCCTGCAGCCCCCTTCTTTTTTCGACATAGCAGAATTCTTCAGATCAGACTGCATCGCTCTTCTGCCTCAAACCTCCCCATCTCATGCAGAGTAAGAGTTCAAGTCCTGCCCAGGCCGACAAGGCCCTATGGGTTCTGGGTCCGTCCCCATCACCACGCAGAGGCCTCTCTTCCTCTCTCCGGGCGTCCCTTTGATACAGCCACAATGGCCTCCTGCTATTCTTCACCGTCCAGACAAGCTCCACCTCAGGGCCTTTACACCTCTGTCCCCACCTGAAACACCGATTCACCTCGCCTCCTTCGGTTTATTGCAAAATGTCCTCTTTGTAAGGATTCTATATTCAATTTAAAAAAACAGGTCCCTCCACCAGCACTTTCTATTCTATGTGTCACGATTTATTTCTCATCATAACCGTAACAATCACCCAACGTGCTGTTTCACTTAATTGTTGTCCATCTCCCAACGTGAGTGTAACGAGGAAAGGGCCTTTTTGTCTGTTTTGTGCACCGCTGAGTTCCCAGCACCGCAGAAACCAGTGTCTGTCTGATCTGGTGGATAATAGGTACTCAATAGGTATTTGTTAAAATAATGTATCTATAACATAACACTGTCCAAACAGGCTCCTCCCATCTCTATAAATGGCATTCACCTGCCTCCCAACCAGTCTCTGGAGCATCATCCCTCCCTGCCCCCTAAAATCCATTTCCACAGCAGCAGAATAATCTTTTAAAAAATTTAAATCAGATAATTTCTTTACCCAGCTTCCCATCACCTGGTAAAATCCAAATCCCTTATACCAACGCATTTCACATACCCTTCTCTCCCTTACCCACTATATCCAGCCCCGCTGAATTTTTCTTCTTTAGTTCTTCTCTGCGCCAAACTGGATCTTGCCTGAGGGCCTCTGCGCTATTTGCCTGGAATGTTCATCCCCCATCTTTGCTGTATAGAGGTCGGTTTAAATGTCAACTACTCAGAAAGGTCTTCCCTCTAACCAATCACTATCCTTTCGCCCCCCTCCCCCCCTTCATTCCTTTTTAACGTCAACACCACACTTAGAAGATGGGGGCTTTGCTTTTCACTGCCTTTGTCCCTCCACCTGGAGTCTGAGCTCCGCCAGGCCCAGCAGCCCTCATTGGACTGGCCGGCCGCATCCTCAGCGCCCAGCGCTGAAGCCGCCACACAGCAAGCACTCAGAATGAAACGAATCCTTTTTCTCAGGGTTCACTCGAGCCCACCCACAATCACTGCCCTCCCCACCTGCGCCGTCCCTGATGCGGGTCTCAGGAGGAAGGCCTGTGTCACCACTTCTCGCCTCCTGAGTCAACTGAGTCCCCTGCCTACCTGTCGGCCAACTCCAGCACCTCGTGCACACTGCCCGTGCTGACGCGGATGCGCCCGGTGTACATGTATTCGATAACGGCTTCCACCGTGTCGGGTTCGGGCCCGGGCTCGGAGCTCCACTTGCGCATCTCCACTCGGCCTGAGCGGGACTCGGAGAACTGACCCGAGAGCAGGGGCGTGAAGTACTCGGTGGCGGCGGCCAGCACCGAACGGTGGGCCCGGAACTCGCGGCCTCCGGCACCGCCGAAGCACAAGGTAATGTCGCAGAAGAGGCCCTGGCGCCGCTGCTCGTTCTGCCTCCACGACAGCTCCGAGCAGTGAGAGCTGCACTCGAAATCCTCGGCCTCCGGGCCCGGATCGCCCCCGCTCGCCTCCATGGAAGATAAGCAGGGCCCGGGCCCGAAGTCCACTGTGCCGCTGCCCCTGACTTCGGCGGCCAGCCCCGCAGAGCCGGCGGCAGCCGTTTCCATGCTCTCCATCTCCAGTACCTGCAGAGATGCTGCTGCGGCTGCTGCGGCTGCCGCCGCTACTGCCGCAGCCGCCATCTTGACGCCGCCGCGCCTGGCCGCCGCAGTTTCTGAACGGTCCAGCCGTTGTGGGGCGACACAGAGGGATTCTGGGAATAAATAGTGGACGCTGGGCGGAGCCAGTCGGCAGAGGGGTCTGCGCAGGCGCTGCCGCGCCCGCCCAACTCCGTCCCACGTTGGGTGAGCTTAACACTACTGCTCTCGTTAGGAGGTCTGCCACCCACCGTTGGTGGAGAATGGCCTTCTTCCCCGTGTTGAGTAGCCTTGTCTTCATCCTGGGTATTTTGTAAAACAAAAGCCACCTTAGACCATCACCCATTGTTAGTGTCCTGGGTGGCAACGTAGAATTTTTACTTAAAGGTTTCAAGGGGCTTTGGAGTCGACTTTTTAAAAAAAGACTTGAGACCGAGACCCAACTTATGGATGAGCTGGGGATGCAACTCATGAGGGTGTGCAGGTTACCTGTTATCTGTGAATTCATTAGCTAAGAACAGCCATGTTATGTGCCTTGGAAGATGGCTGTGAAAATTAAATGAGATGCTTGATGTTTTGCAGTGCTTGGCCCATAGCTACACTGTTCCCTGCTCAGTCCTTAAAAAGATGATCAAAAGCCGCTGTTGGGTTTTAAGCAATGGTGTGTCTTAATTAGATGTTTTTAAAAATATCACTGGTTGTTGCATGGAGAATGGACTGGAAGAGGTGGAAAGTAGAACCAGGGGCACAAGTTAAGCACAGCAGAGACAGATCCATCAGAGGGATAAATGAAGAGCAAATTGAATGGTAACTAAACTTACTGTGGTGATTATTTCGCTATGTATACAAATATCAAATTATGATGTCATATACCTGAAAGTAATGTCAGTTATACTTTTTTTAAAAAAGATTGTATTATTTGAGAGAAGGGGAGGGAGAAAGAAAGGGGGAGAAACATCAATGTGTGGTTGCCTCCCGCTTGCCCCACACTGAGGACCTGGCCCACAACCCAGGAATATGCCCCGACCAGGAATTGAACCAGTGACCCTTTGGTTCACAGGCCAGCGCTCAATCCACTGAGCCACACCAGCCAGGGCTACTTAAATTAAACAGGATAGATTGACAGGATTTGTCAACCAGGTAGAGAAGTACAGGAGGACTCCTGAGGTGTTGGCTTGAGTATCTGGGTGGGTAGAGCTTTGGTTCCCATTCACTGAGAGAGAGGGAGGTGCAGATTTAGGGGTAGGTGTTTTGTTTTTGGAAATAGTGTTTTAATTCCTTAAAAAAAAAAAAAGAAAGCAGGTAGATTAACTTTTTGAAAACTACATGTAGTAAAATTAGAAAGTACAGTTCAGAGGACGAGAGATGAAGGGGCATGTGTGAGACGAGACAGCAGCCGGTATCCATTGTTACTATATAGTTTATTCAAACCAAACTATGGTAATACAGAGAAGAGACTGAGGTGGCAGCTGCCCAGAATCTTTGTGGATTACAGATGCAGACTGGCTGGAGAGGAGTCCTTGGACCCGCAACTTCAGGAAAAGACAGACAAGTCAGTTGCATGAACACAGAGAACATGAGACTCAAGACATTTCACAGCTTTTTGCTTTGTGTTTCCATTTTAAACATACGTATGTTACAACTTTACATTTTAAATTACTACTCCACATATTTTGTGACAATAGCTAAGGGTTCCATGGTCTCAACCCCCTGACATAGCAGACTTTGGTCTGCAACATGGAACATTTCAGTGAGATACCAAACCAACCCTTAACACAGAACATACAAAAAGATCCTCAAAAGATCAGATGAGTACAATGCTCTTTATGTTATATGAGCAGGAAGAAAGGGAAGTGGAAAAACAAGACATGAGGGGTGCTTTAAGTGTATAATATCTTGAGGTCTTAAAAGTTTCATTCCCTTCCATCAAGGAAAATATTTTTTTTAACTAATGGAAAAAAGAAAGCAACATCAGAAAGCCCTACAACGAGGAAAAACACTACCCTGACAGTGCTTAGATGCTTTTATGTAATAAATACAGCAAGTAGCGGAGCAAATGTCGCAAGTATTGGCTTGGTTTTTATTTCTATGCTTATAAAAAAAAAATAGCTTCTTCGTGTGTGGACTGAACAGTGTTAGCCTGTGGGTGCTGGTTTTTGGAGCCGGCCCACCAGTGGCTGTTTACATGCCAGGCCCACCCCATAGCAAGCTCCAGTGCCAGCTGTCTGCACGCCACTTCCCACGGGGGGAGTTGCCTTCACTTTACCGCAGCGGGTTCCCGGCTCAGTTACATGCTCATGTGTTCCGGAAGAACATAGGAAATGTCATCCCACGGGTGACGATACAGCCCCTGCTTCAGCCTCTTCTGATCAAGATAGTGTCCTAAAATGGAGCAAATGCATTATTTTTTATTAAGAGTTCGTGAATTTGTTCAAGTTTAGTGAAGGAAAAAGGGTGAGAAAGGGACAGCTTTCTCAATACAAAAAGCAGATACAAAAAAATGGGGAAGCCAATCCAGACCCGTTCCACGGGGAGATGCCAGGCTTGGTAAAAAAGGGAACTGTGGGAACCAGTCATATTTTGTTGGGTTTGCAGTCCAAGTCATTTCCCAGGACAAAGGAACCAAGATAAGGGGGGGAGTGAAAGGAAGAAAGGAAGGATTAGGAATAACAATTAAGTCAATGTGTCTCTTTTGAAGAAACCACATGGGTGAAGTGGTGTAAGTGGACCATAGGGTAAAAAAAAACAAAAAAACACCCCACCCCAAAAAACCCTGAAGACAACAATGAACTCACCAATGAAGCCCATACTCCTTCCCAGCACAAAGATGCCATTGAGGGCGCCAATGTCAATATATTCATCAGCTTCCTCCCTGCGACACACAACCAACATGCAGGTTTAAAATGGCTCACGTGGCCGCCCGCTCCCCCGACAGTAGGACTGAACTAGCTCTCTTTTGTTTCAAAGTGGAAAAGAGGGGTGGGTGCTCTGGGTAGTAGGAGAGGCAATTTTGTTCTGTTCATACCTCTCCATATTTTCTAAACCCTCTGCAGTGCACCGCTTTTAGAGCTGGGAGGGAACAACAAAACTCAGTGAACACCATGAGGGCGCACGACAGGGCTGCGCAGCTCACCGAGTGAAGGACCCACAGTTCCGAAGCATGTCCACAAACGCAACTCCGATGAAACCGTCTACGTTCAGGATAAGATTTGGTTTCTGGGAAGGCAAAAATATTCAAAGCATGTGTCATCATTTCTCGCTTTTTCCTTGTAATTTATCACTATTACTATTACATGACACGTTCTGATCACCATTTAAAAACCTCCCACCAAAACATCCCAGCTGGTTAGCAGAGACTGTCTCACTGAGTTCAGTCCCCAACGTCCAGCAAAGGACTAGACACCCGGGTGACATTTAGCATACATCTGCTGAACTTAGCCACATAACAGAAATAACATTTCCAGAAGACCAGGTTTAATTTTAGCTACACAATCAACAGGTAACTTGGCTGTCTCGTTTTCCCCAAGAAATTCACCCAAAACTGAGACTCAGGAGTCGGGGGCATTTTCACCTTCGAGGTGGTAATCTTCTCCACTTCCAGGGCGTAGTCGAGCAGGGGCGTGGCAGGGAAGTGCTGCTTGACGTAGTCTTTGAGGATCTGCACCCGCATGTCTGGGTTGTTTATCTGGAAAGTGACGCAGAGTTACAGAGGAACCCACTCTAACGCTGCTGTTGAGAAACAGGTCGTGCTCATGTCACAGGCGGACCCAACTGGACACTTCATGTCCAGCCATGTTCCAGGGACCAGGTCCACACGTATGATCCATGTGACAACAGATGATGGCACTGGGGCTGAAGGTTTCTAAAGTCCTCTCATATTTCATGTGGGCCTCCAAACAGCCGTTTAGGTTCTCTATCCCTTTTTTCCTTAGCTTAAAAAAAAGTCATCCGAGGATATGTTTATTGATTTTAGAGAGGAGGGAAGAAGAGAAAGTGAAACATCAGTGTGAGAAACATCGACTGACTGCCTCCCGTACGCGCCCCAACCAGGGATCGAATCTGCAACGTCCGGTGCACAGAACAACTCCCCAACCAACCTGGCCACCCAGCCAGGGCCAGGTTCTCTCTTTCAAGCTACACACAAGGAACTGAGAGACTTGGAAACCCTGAGTTAGCCATGGGTCCTACGGTGTTAAGCAGCAGGTGCTCTCTAACCAGAGGTCTTAGGTTCTAGCCACTAGCCATGTTGCCTACCAGCTCAGCAGCCTGGTCAAGCGTAACCAAGTTCCACACTGAGCAAGCACCCTGAAATTTTAGGAAAAATTCTGGACCTACAATGGATAGAGATGAACCACCTGTTAACAGACCCACACCGAACACTGATCTGTCAGTGAGGGAGGGAGACGGACTGCGCACGTGCCCAAACCCAGTGCCATCGTGCCCTCCTCCCTCGGCAGTGCAGGTCTGACGCTATCTCAGAAAGAGGCCTCGCATCACGTGGACTGGAGAGATGCTATCTACTCGGGAGCTGGGGGTGGCTGAGCAAAGTTCTGAAGAGCCTGGATGGAACGTCCCTCTGAACTAGCTGCCTCCCCTGGCTCTAGCACCGCCCTTGCTGGTCAGTCTCTGGAGGGCTGCCCGGAGCTGGCCAACCATCTGGATGCCTGGAAGGGGGTGTTCTTATCAATCACACACATGACCCTCTTGTTTTCTTCTTTATACTCCTCTACATTTTCTAAGTCCTCCATAACGAGCATGCACTGTTTTTAGAGCTGGGAGGGAGGAAATACACGTCAGTAAGCGTCAGGAGGAAAAGGGCTGCCAGGCTGACCGAGTCAAGGACCCGCGGTACGAATGTGAGTAATATGCCCCGTCTAGACCAGCAGAGTGACCGGCTGAAGGAGGTTTCTAGAGCCACAGAGCCAACGACCCCAAGGCAAAGGGCCCTACAAGGAGCTGTCCCTGTAAGGCCCCAGGCAGCAGTCACTACGTCTTCTCTTTCTCTGATTTCTGAATACAACCCGCTGCTAGGTCACACGGACAACTCCCTACCCTGTGGGAGTCTCTATTAACCATTTAAAATGTTCACCCCCTGACCTCTACCAGTCAAGCTCCCCGATATTCCTGCTCTTCCTACTCCGGTCACGTCAGACTTAACCACTTTCTTTGGCCAGTGAAATTCCAGTGAGGTGAGCCGAACGACTCCCAAGCAGAAGCTTTAAGAGCTTTCACATGGTTCTGCCAGGACTGTTTCCCAAGATAGGGGCCGCTTCTTCGGTGCAGGTGACAGAGGACAGAGCTGCAGGCAACCCGCAGTGTGTAGGGTGAATATGAAACAAATCTTTGCTGTTGGAAGCCACTGAGATTTCTGGAGTTACTGCAGCATGCAGCTAGCCTCAGGCGAGTCCTAAGTCCACTTAACCCTGACCTCAGTCCTTTCTTCTATAAGGTTCCTAGGATGAGTTTTCAGCTTGTATTTTCATACAACTCAACACAACAAAAACTGTTTAAAGGCAATCTGTATTATAACGTTGGCATCTGTCAACACATCCAAAGCTTTGCATGTTGAGTTTGAGGGCCCGGGTGTTCTCAACTGATGCTCTCTTGCCGCCCCCCCCCCCCCCCCCCAAGCCCGCAGATCCCGTTCCTTAAGGAGAACCACCTACCGACTTCACTCGGTGACCAATACCCATAATCAGTTTTCCTTCCTTCTTCATCTTGTTCACAAACTCCATGGGGATAATGCCACTGTCAAAGGCTTTGCTGAACATCTTGGCTGCTGCATCCAGGGCACCCCCAAACCGATCCCCCTGTAGGAGAAGCAAGCCCATGCTGCCCTGAGATTTCTTCCACTTTGCAGAATGGGCTGGCATGCCCTGAGCAGCCCCAGCACGGGCTCTCCCCATCCAGGGCTCCTTCCAGGACCCTGCTGTGGCCAAGCAGCATGGTGCCAAAGCCCAGGGTCCCTGCTGCGCACCCACCAGGATGACAGTACTCACGATGGTGAGCAGCCCGGAAGTGAGGCTGGAGACCAGGTCCTTCCCAGCCCGGGCACAGATGATGGTGTTGTGAGCTCCGGACACAGCGGGCCCGTGATCAGCCGTCACCATCAGGCACATCTCGATGAACTGGCAGGAGTACTTGGGCAGCCTGCAGAAGTGAGGACAGCGATGGGGACGGGGGCTCGAAATAGTGGTGAGCTGCTGGACAGGAGACACACGGACAAGGCCATGCTCCTCCTCTCTCCCACCTCCCTCAACAAGGGCAGCAGCGGCCTGCCAGACCAGGTCTGATGCTGTCACAACTCTGGGGCAAAACCTCCGGATTCTGGAGCAGCTCCGGACTTCGCTGATAACAAATACCGCTTTCAAACAAAGTCAGCAACCGGGGTTTGAAATCTCTTCTTTGGTCAGCAGTTGTCAGCACGAGTTGCTGTGACGGGATTTGACTTGTATCTGTGGCTACCCTCTATGGACCAGACAGAGGGGAGGGGAGGTCCCTGTGCTTTCACAGCCTAGGAGACCCTAGGCCTCCTGCAGTGTCCATCCCACCAACTAATGAGTAAGAATGTAGTCTGGAGACAGGGGGATGCACGAGCAGAGTGAAACCCGCTCAGGTGTTATAGCTCATGAGCACTTCCCAGAAGGGCCCAGAACAGGACTAAGACCCACCTCTCTGCAAGTGAGGGCATGACACAAACCAAGACTGTGACCTAGCCAATCCCAAGCCAGAGCTCTGTGAATCATGTTCTCATTGGCCTCTTTGCCCAGCTGTCAGTCCCAGGGGAGGGCTAAGCTTGGAAGGTGCAGAGAAAAGAAATCTTTTCTCACATTTAGGCTAATGATACAAGGTACTTTATGGTCGTTTGGCAATCTACCAGCCCCGCGTTTTTTAAGCTACCAGATCCATCCAGATCTCCCCCACTAACCCTTATATTTCTCTCTCTCTCTCGGCCTGCACTTATTCCACCCCATGTCTTTATGAGTTCTCCAGGGAAAGGCTGATCCAAGATGCCTGATTAGGTCATGTTTTCTCCTCTTGGTTTAGACCAGCTTTCTGTCCTTGGAAGACAGCAGCCTGAATTTCTTTCCTCTAGCCTTACAACCAGAAAGACTGGCTGACCCCTGACATACTCCCTAAGACTGCCCATCCCCACTCCCATCAGGGGAAAATCATCACCACCGAGTTGCAGGGCCCTACCAACTTCTGCCTTCCACGCCTCACCTTCTCTGGAACCAAAGGAGGCCGAGGACACCGCCGATGCCCATTTCCTCCTTGAAGACCTCGGTGATGGGCATGCCCGCGTAGATGAGCTCCTGTCCCCGCTCATCGCAGATGCTGGTCATAAATGAGGCAGGTTTGCGGATCAAGCCCAGCTCCTGAGCAGGGACGGGAACAGAGGCAAGCAGTGCTACGATGACCAGAGATTTTTCTTGGGCTGCCCCACCATCTGAGCTCCCAGAACCAGCGTCCCAGGAATGCCTTAAAATCCAGTGACCATGTGTTCGACCATGGCTTCCAGCATGTCGGGTCTGGCCCAGGCTCAGGGATCCACTCACCTCTCCCACCCAGCCTGACAGACAAACCCTGCCCAAGGAAGAAACGCACAAGCCCTTTTACTGGGTCATTTCAGGTGCGGAAAACAGGAGTACCATGCCTCGGCACTGTTCTGTTCTCCACTGAGTGTTTTCGGGGCCAGGTAGTGCGCTCTGGCCTCATAAAGGACAACCGTCCCTCGTGCTGTAGCAGAGGAAATGAGGCCTAGAGTGGCGCAGTGACCAGCCGAAGGCCGCCTGGCTACAAAATGGAAGAACGAATCCAAAGGAAAAATTTAAACAAAGAGCTGCCAACTCCCCACCAAAATATGATGAGGCACGTGGCTGTGGATACGGGGGATCCCCTCAAGATGTCTTCTACCCAGGGGAGGGGAATGAGCTCCTGAATTCCCCACTTCCCAAGTTGGGGCACATGGGGGTATCATCAACCAATGCTGTCCTAGCCCATTTCTTCAACCATCCCCTATGAGCTTTAAAAACGGCCCTTAACTCACATGTAAATTACATGAGTACATTCTCTCGCTTCAAAGTTTCAAATAGCACACATGAAGTTATGTTGACCTCCACCCCCTTCTTGGTTGTCACCTTAGTGTTTGTTAGTTTAGCGAACATCTTTCTGGGCCCTTCTTCCCTTTCCCTTCCATGTCCACAGAGACACACAGAGAACAGACAGCGCTGCTGTGTGTGCGTACAATAATACCCCGTCTTGTGACGTGTCTACTTGATGAGATCTAAAACGTCACCGTGCACACAGACCTAGTTCATTCCCTGACGTGCTGGGTACCGTCCCATCCACAGGACAATACCGCCACTTAGCTATTCCTGCACTGCCAACTGTCAACCAGAAAAACATTCTCAAATGTTTCTTTATTTGCACATGTTAGCATTTCTCTGAAGCAATTTTCTAGACATGGAATCACTGGGCCACAAGTAGGCGCACTTTTAAATTTGATTCCTGTTACCCAACTGCCTTTCAGAAAGGTTGTGTCGATTTCTAGGCCTACCAGCAACGAAAGGATGTACCAGCTTCCTCATTGCCACACAAACGCAGCATAAGGCCAAAGAAGGTTTCTGTGTCTTTGCTGGCCTGATACGGAAAAGCTGGCATCACAGTTTTTACTTTGGTTCCTTTTATAGTGAGTGAGGTTGTGCATTTTTTTCCTGTTGAAAGGCCCTCTCCTACCCATTTTTCTAATTGGGTCTTTAGAAAATTGATTTCTAAGAGTTCTTACATATCAAGAAAATGAGCTCTTTATCCACGCCCCTTAGACAAAAGTGTAGAGTGGACACTCTACTTCACCCTGAAATCTCTCAGGAAGCACAAACATCTACAGGAGGCATTGTCTGCCCCAGCCCCCATTTCCAGGTCAGGCCAGCCACCTGTGGAAAACACCCACTGCCCCTGCCCTCTGGGACCAGGCACACAAGCTCCGGCACAGGAGGAGGTGGAACCCCAGAGTCAGTAACCGGCTTTCCCCGTAGCCCGTGGAGAAGCCCCCGCTGGGGGCATGGTCTGGAGCCCAGACCAGAGACCACATCCAAGCGCTCAAGGCAAATCAGTCCACAGCTCCCTTGCCCACCTGCTGGGGACATAACACGGCACCTACCCTGGCCCAGGAGTAGTCCATTGGCACCGTGGGGGGAGGCACCTCCTGGGCAGGTACAATGGCCCCTTTGGCCACGAGATCCTCGTACACAGACCTGGGAGGTGGAGGAAGGGCGGGAGAAAAGACACCCATGTGGACTTTCTTCTTCTCAGCTCTTTTAAGCCATCCCAGAAACGCTCCTCCATCTAACCCAAACACTTTGGTTTTCCTTCTCTGTGCTCCCTTCCTGCCGTGACTTACTCTTACCAGTTACATTCCCAAGAACTAAATGAAAACAGGTTCTGGCCAAGACTCTCCTGAATGGGGCTTTATAGAAAGTTGAATCTGGAGGTCAGGTAAGGACAGAGAGGAGGAATGGGAAGAAACAATGGGATATTCAATAACTCTATCCAGCAAGTTACAGGGGACACTTTCTAAGCAGTTCTACGTTCATCTCTCATTTACGGCCAACCAACTAGAAAGGTTAAGAAACCGAACATATTTTGTTTGACACTGGCCTGAATGGCCTGTAACTGCTGCTTCTGCAAACAAAGTCACCTGCTGAGAAGGACCAGGAACATCAGACGCCTCCATGTTACAGAGGCTGCTGCCCTCAGGAGAGATTTGGAAGGGGGGGCGGAGCGGCTGGCATCCCACCCCAGTTCCACTCACTGGATGATTTCTCCAAGTTCATCGAAGCTCCGAGGCACAAACACTCCTGCATCCTTCAAAGCCTGGTTCTTGG
This sequence comes from Macrotus californicus, assembly GCA_007922815.1. Classification (NCBI taxonomy): domain Eukaryota; kingdom Metazoa; phylum Chordata; class Mammalia; order Chiroptera; family Phyllostomidae; genus Macrotus; species Macrotus californicus. The sequence continues at coordinate 229,742 of VMDR010000080.1, read as the reverse complement.
CTACCGCAGTTTCAGAAGCCTGGTTGGCACAAGCTCCAGCGTGGCCAAACTGCACCTGGAAGGCAAAGGAAAGCAGCGTGACCGGGCTTGCTAACCCCCTGAAATGGAACAAAGGCTCCTGGGAAATGTCAGCACTCATCACAGGCCAGACCCTGCTAAACATGCCTCTTAAATCACTTCATTTGGTCCCAAGCAGGCTCACTAAACAGCTACAATGGAGCACTCCTTGTACAGATGAGGAAACTGAGGCACAGAGACACTCAGGCGCTCACTCAAGGTCCCACAGCCGTGCACTGGAGCGAGGATACTTTCAAAGCCTGGCTGCCCACACCCTTCATTCAGCTCCCGCTGGGGCAGTGGTCGGGGGAGGGAGGAGAGGGCTTAGTTCTGAGTAACAGGTGAGAAGTGAGCTTACAGGCTGGCTGCCTGAGGCTGCAGCGAGCTCACAGACGCGAGCTGTCCGTCCTACATACGCTTTTTGTAAAATAGGTACCGGTATTAAAAAGTAAAAAGATTTCATATAAAGATACTAACTCCCACCTTCTCTGGAAGTCAGACTTTGCACCCACATAGCAACAGTGACCTGCAGCCAATGAGCCATCGTTCCCTGGCACCTGAGCAGGCACTGAGGTAAAACATAAACCAGTGGAGTATGGGAGCCGGTGGACTGCGGGAGTGAGCGAGGAGGAGGGAAAAACCAGTGTTTCTGATGGAGCGACGGGGACAACACACGAACCTGTGAACTCCCTGGTACAAAGACCCTGACTTAGGAAGGGGTGGTGGGTACTCACAATCACATCTAACCTGTTCGAATAGCACTCACTACATCCAGGCACCTTTCTAAGAGCTCTACTCATTTAACCTTCCAGGAGCTGTCACCGTTTCTTTATAAAAAAGGAAACGGGAGGCCGGAGGCGTGAAGCAACTTGCCCAAGGTCACACAGACCCGGTGCGGTAGCATTTGAACCCAGGCGACTGGCTTCTGACTGTGCCCTTGACCAGGGGACGTGACAAAAAGGTGCCGTGAGTGTTGGAAAGGTTAGCAACACTGCTCTGGTGAGCAACACGGGCCTTAAAACACAGGTTCCTAATACATTCTTTGTAGGACTAAATCTGCATGGGTGATTGGTGTGGGAAGAAGAGGTTCCGTATTCAAATAAACTAGGAAAATGCTCGCTCCGAGGACGTAAAACAAGTTCACAAACTGTTAAAAGGGAGACAGCTCACACCGCATGTTTATCATGCACAAAAGCCCTTCTGCCTTTCTGCGCATCTGGTTTTGAGGACCACCGCACAGGACCAGTGCTTCGTGGGCAAACTTCTGGAAAACACCACCTACCCAATAAACCCCGATCCCTACCCCCACCCCCCAGTTCTTAATGCGGTTCTTCCCGAGGACCTGTCTCAGTGCACCAGTGGGTAGAGATCCATCCAAACTCCTCCACGGGGTGGAAAGTTCCGCAGGGTCACGTGAGTTCACACATAAGCTAGGCAGTCACTGTATTATTTCATATTTTTGTGCTTAAGATTTCATAAGTCTTAGAAATTCATTAGAAAACAAAACCAAAACACCCCTGGAGGACCTGCCCAACCCATAGGGTGATGATGAGTGCCCAGCCAGAAACAGAGGAGCAAGGTCCCTGCCCTCTTGGAGGTGTCCTCAGGCAAAGCAGGGGTGGGGAGGGGAGGAAAGCAACACAGGGGGTAGGAGAAACAATGGAGGCAGAGGGAGGAACTATTTTTGGCCAATAGGGTGGAGGACAAAGTGGTCCAGAAGAAGGTCAGAGCCCCGGCCGGTGTGGCTCAGTGGACTGAGCGCCTGCCTGTGAACCAAGGGGTCGCCGGTTCGATTCCTGGTCAGGGAACATGCCTGGGCTGCAGGCCAGGTCCCCAGCAGGGGATGCATGGAAGGCCAGCACACATGGATGTTTCTCTCCCTCCTCCCCTCTCTCTAAAGTAAATAAATAAATAATCTTTAAAAAAAGGAAGAAGGGCCCTGGCTGGTGTAGCTCAGTGGATTGAGTGCAGGCTGCGAACCAGAGGGTCGCCAGTTCAATCCCCAGTCAGGGCACATGCCTGGGTTGCAAGCCAGGTCCCCAGTGGGGGCCAAGTGAGAGGCAACCACATGTTGATGTTTCTCTCCTTCTCTTTCTCCCTTCCCTTCTGTCTAAAAATAAATAAAATCTAAAAAAAAAAAAGGAAGAAGAAAGTCAGAAACAGCTTCATGAAATAAGTGAAGAATCAAAAGGAACAGCTGCTTGGACCGGTATGTGCTAGACCTTTACAATTACTTATGCAACCAACCACTCCTATTGTACAGCTCAGCATAAGGGTACAGAAAGGCCACGGGGCTTGTCCATGCCACCCAGGCCCATCACCACCTGACTCTAAAGCCTGTGAAAGCAGAGCTCACCCCTGAAGTGATAAGCAGGGCTCCGTCATCCACCCACTCCCATTTTATCTGCTTGAAAAAAACACACACACACAGAGCTAATACCTACATAACATGGACATTGTAAATATTTACTGCACCCTGCCCTTTATTAGACTGAACAAATCTTAAACTTCTTCTGCATCAACATATCGAAACCCCCTCAACCCTTTCCTGGCCTGCCCGCTGCCCCTCTTATGACTGTGAGGAGATGGCCCAGCACCCCCCGGCCGGCACGTAGGCCGTTTCCATTTTCTGCCATTACAACATTGCGGCGAAGCCTTATACCCGCAGGGAAATTTATAGAAATGGAACTGCTTGTTCAAAGGACAAGTGCATTTTGCAACGGGGCAAACGCTGCCACTTTGACGTGGGCAGAAATCTGAAGCGGAAAGGCAAGCATTCTAGAGAGGACAACTGTGACGCACGCAGGCTTGCTGGCAGGAAGAACCCAGGGTACGGCACAGGGGTGGCCACTGTGGCAAAAGCCTTGAAGGCCAGGTTTGACCATCTCATACACACAACATGAGGACAAGGCCTCACATTCAGAGCCTGCTTGGTTACATGCCGGACTTAACTACCAGCATGCTCACGGACGTCACACCACGTCCCGTGCTGAATAAACCTTTCCGTCCACGATCTCTCCCCACCCAGACCGTCTCGCCAGATGCCTTCCCAGCTCTGCACCAGCAGTGAGTCCGCTCCCTTCCCAGCCTCCCTTTGGCCCAAATTCTTCTCGACGAAGCCTTCTCAACCCCTCCAGACAGCAGGAGTTGGGACCCCAGGAGGGACTCTGAGACTGGTTCTCGCCTCAATCTGCCACCGAGTTAGTCCCTTCCCATTGCGTTTAAGCTCCTAGAGAGCAGGGCCCCAGCTAGACCTTACTACCAGCTAGACCTGGTAGTAACCCAGTGAGCAGTTGGCATGTACGGAAGGAGCTAGCTGCTTATAAGGTGCTGGTTTGCCTCCCCACCCAGGGGTGCCGTGTACCGGCTGTACCTCAGAGGAGAACATGGTGGCACAGGTCCCGATGCACCAGCAGACCACGGGCTTGGTGATGCGGCCCTCCTTGATGCCCCGGCAGATCTTATACTCCTCCGTGCCCCCTATCTGCCGAGGAACAGGGAAAAAGAAAAAGCCTGTGAGCTGCAGGCACCCGCTCTGCGTTGCTCCAGCACTGTAGCAGGAAGATCTATCCCAGAGCAGGCAGGAGCCAGAGCCTCGACTTGGCTAGAAAATGAGGGGACATGGGCTCGGCCCAAACAGCCTACAAGAGTGAGAGTGGGTGCAAGGAAGAAGGGTAAAGGGACAGTGGGGACCTAGGAGCGTCCCTGGGACTCCTCCTTCCTAACCTAAGGTAAGGTGAGTTAGGACGAGACCTATCAGAGACATAGCCAGGGGACGGGATGGGGTTACAGGACTCTCCCAAAATCACACTTTCTACTTCTTCCGCCGGCTACCCACTGCCCAGCAGGCGGAGACTGTGGCCAGCCGAACGAAGCTCCTTTCTCACTGAGAGGCAAAACTCTAAGGGGTTCGATGACCAGGGATGGTCACCTTAAGTTCTATGCAACCAAAATGCACGAATTTTTAAAACGCTGGCATCATACAGACAGAACTTTAACCTCCAGCAGAACTAAAAAGCTTTCTTCTGAGACTCACCTCTCCAAGAACCACAATCATTTTGACTCCTGGGGTGTCCTGGTAACGCAACACGTGATCCATGAACGTGGAGCCAGGGTACCTGGTGGGAGCGGGGAGGGGACATGGGTCAGCAGGCGGCCTGGGGAAGTGTGCAGGTACGGGAGACACGTAAACGCTGTGGGGTTTTCATGGGGGTGGGTGCCCAGGGAGGGTCCAGAGATGCCTTAGGAGTAATGTGGACTTGGCTGGGGGAAGGAGTACATGGCGCACCAGGGGAGAGAGGGCAAGGCGGGAGGAAGAGTTAGTAAGCCCAGAGAGGCTGGGTTGGTGGTAAGGGACACCTGGAGAGCACGTGTGGTGGTTTTAAAATATGCCCACAAATTCTTTTCAGAAGGTGGAACCTCATCCCTCTCCTCTAGACTCTGGGATGGATTTAATTAATGAACAAAAGGTGACGACCGTGATTCTATGACACTGACTTCCAAGGTTGGGTTATAAAAAGAACAGCTTTTTCTGGCCCTCTCTCTTGAATTGCTCCCTCTGGGGGAAGCCCCGAGCCAAGTCACTGGGACACTAAGCAGCCTGTGGTGAGGTCACAGAGAAGGACCACCTGGGCAGCCACGAGGATAAGCCCCTGTGGCCTCAGTCCTGTCTCCAGCTGACTGCAACCCGGAGGGTAGAGGTTTAGCCACTCCCTGAAAGAACTGGGCAGGAACTTCTTCCTCAGCAGGTGACCCACCTGAAATGACACGGAAGAGCCAGGGAGACTGACAAGGTGACTCCGTCTCCCCGCAGCCTTCCGCTCTGAGCTGAACAGTGGCAGCAGTAACAGTCACAGTAATAATGCCGGCCGGCAATGGCTAACGTTCACGAGGGTGTTAGGGACTACCGACTACTGTTCCCGCCGACAAAAATGGACTGCGTGTAGTATGGGAAGTGCATACACTGCTCTCTGCCCCCAGTTCCGGACACAGAGCTCCTATAACCCTCGGGATCTCTCCTGAGTGCTGGGGGTGCTGGCTGCCTCTTCTGTTCCAGGGTTTGGTCTTTGACCCTGGTTCCTGACACCGGGCTCCTAAGACATTTTAATTTCCTAAGTAATGCAGGTGGCAGAAGGCCCTAAATCCCTTGGAATTTCCTGGGTGAGAGCAGTATCTTCTACTCTAATGAGGAAACTCTTGGTGGGTTCCTGCGTAGCTCCTGGACGGGGCTGGTCACCAGAAAGAAGCCTGGAACTTTCAGTCCCACCCCCATCCTGCGGAGAAGGAAGAGGGGCTGAAGACTGAATTAATAAGAAACCACACCTACACGCTGAAGCCTCCATAAAAACCCCTGAATATGCAGACTGGAACTTCTGGGTTGCTGGCCAGAAATGGGAATGTGATAGTGATGGAGCAAAGGACAGTGTTTTCCCTTTCACTAGCATTAGCTACAATAAACACTTACTGAGTACTCATTAAGTGCCAGCCCACGTTAGCCACTCTATAACACATGACCTCACTTAACCCTCCCACCAACTCCATGAAGTGGGCACTATTATTTTACCCATTGAGGACGGACATCTGGGGGTTTGGGGTGAGTAACCCGTCCAGGGAGACTTGGATTTGAACCCCTTTGATCTGAATCAGAGCCGGCCCTGCTGATCACAGCACTCTGCTGCCTCCCGAAGGCCACCTTGGACAGTAAACAGAACCACCTTTCCCTGTGTTTTCTCCTCTTCATGCCCATGTCGGTCCTGAGACAAGAGCGGATACGCCCCATTCTATGGACTTAAGATAACATTCCTACTTGAAACTAAGATAATGTTGAATGTCCACTGCAACTGGAAAAACAAACAAGACCAAAAAAGAAAACCAAAGAAAAAGAAACACTGTTCTGTGCCAGCAGGAACTCAGCAGCAGCAAGCAGTAGGGGAGGTCCCCTTGGCCCTCAGCTGCTCACTCACCTGTCCCCACCTATGGCCACACCCTCATAGACGCCGTCTGTGGTCCTAGAGATGATATTGTTGAGCTCGTTGGACATGCCCCCGGAACGGGAGACATAGGCCACGCTGCCAGGGCGGTACAGCTTGGAGGCCAGGATGTTGTCCAGCATCCCACCTGTATTCCCAATCTTAAAGCACCCAGGCTTGATGCCTCCAACCTGCAGGGGCAGAAACGCAGTCAGGGAGGGCGGGTGAGCTCCGGACCGAGCCCAGAGCTCGGGGGTTCACCAAGCCTGGTGCTGCCAGCCCGCCCCACCCTGGCCAGGCTGGGGAGGAACCACCGAGAGAGCCGACACCTGCACGTCGGGTTTCCCGCTGAAGCAGGATCTCTTCTCCCCTCAACAGACAGTACACAGAAAAGAGAAAGCCTCATTGGTAAAACATGGCTCACTGCTGGTAGGTGTACTCAGGGTTCTGTCGCCTTCTCTCAAGAGTGACAACGCCCAGTACAGGTGTCTAACAGGTTGTGCCTCTGCTCGAAACCACCCCCTGCCTCTGAGACGGGAGGTCCTTTGGTCTTAAGGTCACGTGTCAATGAGACAACTAAGTAAACCACAACGGAACAGCCACAGAGGAATTTCCCCTTACAGGAAGGCCTTTGGGTCAAAAATAAAGCCTCCAGGTAGAGGCTTTATCTTCTCCTTCGGGTTACAGTCAAAGGAGCGATCCGAGACTGTGACGCTGTGTGAGAGGAGACAGACACGTAAAACAAGAATCTGCTCGTCAGCCCCCGACACTGTAAAGGTGACACGGACTGGGGAGAAAGCCCTTGAAAAAAACGAACTGGAAACGGACAGACTGACTTTCAGGAGGTGCGCCCTAAACCTTTTCAAATTAGGAGAGGGACAGGAGAATCAACAAGTGAGTCTCCCGAGGGCCCAGAACTTCATAAAATAGCCTTGAACGTAAAAGGCTTCCTGGAGGGGACGCTCACAGTGGCAGGTCCGATGATGGTCACGCCTTTCTGGTCTGCCTTCTTGATCAGCTTCCTCGTGAGGGCCTCGGGGATGCCTTCAGCTATGATGGCAATGGTCCGGATCTAAAGGGAAAGCAGTGCCTCCCTGTCAACTTCTCACCTCGGGTGGGACAAGGACGCAGCAACCACGCAAGAACCCTCCCATGTCCCGTTCCAGGCTCTAATGACGAAGTAATATTAACAATACGCACCGCGTCTTCCCACAGGTCTCTGTTCCCATGCTGATCACACCAGCCCTCCCAGAAACCTTCCAAGGACCTGCTACAGTCAGAGCTGTGATACACTCTCCTCCCAAATGCACAAGCCTCAGACATCTGTGCCCCACCTGCTCACGGAGAAGCCATCTATGGCTTTCTGCATGTGCCCTCTGAGTCTCTGACTCTACGCCCCCAGAGCAGAGAGCCCGTAAGTGATAGAAACAAGCTGCTTCCACACTTGGGCCAGAGAGTGGGCTGGGGGAGAAAGCCCGAGGGACTGAGGCAGGAAAGACTGAGAACCATCTCCAACTCTGGTCTAGGGGCTGGCCAACTTTCCTGTAAAGGATCAAATCGTCTTTTAGGCTTTGTCGATCATGCGGCCTCTCTCTGTGGTAACCAAACTTTGCCAGTAGCATGAAAGGGCCATGGACAATGTACAAATGAATGAGCATGGCGACGTTCCAACAAAACTTTGTGCACAGAAGCAGGTGGAGGGCCAGCCCGGCCCCTGAGCTGCAGTTTGCCTCCCTCAGACCTAAACTGAAAACCCAGCTCATTTCCAGCACGGGCGCTTTCATTTTCGCTTCACCCAGACACCCAAACCGGTTTATCCTCTCCAGCCTGGCACTGAACCATGCCAGCCCAGGACCAGACAAGTAATTCTGAGCAGAGAAATCAGTATCTTCCTCGGGAGGAAGGGGGGTGGTCTTAAAAATCAGTAACAAAGAAGACAAACACCTCAATAGAAAAAAAAAAAAATAAGGGGAAGCCAAATTACAGTCTAAAAATGGCCAATAAATGTTTTTAAAAGCTCACTGTAATAATGAAAGGCATGAAAATGAAACAGAATGCCTATCAATCTGCTAACTGCACACGTTTGTAAAACCCGGACACGCAGCACTAGCACAGGCACTGGGAACCAGGCGCTCTCGCCCCGGAGGGGAGCCTGTCTCAGCGCAGCTTTTCTGGGGGGCGTCCGGCCGGCCGGGACGCACCCAAGGCTTTGAAATCTGCCCATTCTGCTGCAGCGGTCTGATTGCTAGACATTGACTCTGGGGAAATAATTAAGGACATATTCAAATTACTCCAAGATGCTCATCATCAGACTTGACAAAGCAAAACTGCTGCTACCAAAAAATATTTATTGCTGTGGAAAGAGTATCTGAAGAAAATGGATTATAAAATAGTTCTGTAAAATATTATTCCATTTGGTCAAATCCAGGAAAAGGTATGGATAAGAAAGTACTCAAAAATAGCAGCTGCTTCTGGGAAATGGGGCTTGAGATATTTCTTTCTTCCTTGTATTTGTCAGTAATTACATTTTTTCCTATAATATGTACTGATTTTATAAGGAAGGGAGTACATTTTTTATTCTGTTTTTAAAGCCAGGCTTAGCACGGAGAGACAAGGGCAGCTGACCCTGAACCAACGCTTTGTTGGCCCAGGTGAGCAGCCAGCCTGCCCTAGGTTACCGTCCCGCCCTCTGAAGATCAAGTGTCTTCAGCCAGATCAGCAGACAGTCCCAAGTCCTAGCTGTTTGCCCCAGGTGGCAGTGACCAGGGACACCCCTCAGGAGCTCTCCCACTCCGACCCCCCGCCCCCAGGGCCCAGCGGCCTACCTGTGCGTAACTCATGGTCTCAATGGTGCTGTCATAGGCAGAGCGAAGGGAGGCAAAGTTGATTAGCACATCTACCTCTGGGTGTTTCTTCATGGCATCAGCCATATTCTTGAAGACAGGGATCAGGATCTCCTTGTGACCCCAGTAAAACTTCTGCTTGTGGTCCCCACTGTGAGAAAGGCGAAGGAGGGGTCAGGACAACCTGTCAGGGTTGGGGAGGGGGAAGTCAAGGGGAGGAGCTTCATCTAAAAGGTGGAAAGGCAGGGTTCCGCCCTCAAAAAATTTCATCCACTGGAAAAGACCCTCCAGGAATGTGGCTCGCCCCAGTCCGAGATGACAGTCACTTCCCCAGCAAAAGAGATGATCTAGCTGCTTCCCCAGCTCCGACTTAGTGAGAGAGGATGGGACTAGATGAGGCAGCCTCCCTGCTGTGGCATGACTTACGTGAAAGGGTAGACCATGGCAGCCACTGAGGGCTCGTCTCGGGAGCAGACGTAGTCAAAGTCCAGCATGCCTTGCACAGCTCTGGTCTGCATGCCCCACACGATGGCCTTGGTATGGCGGCTGAAGAGGGTGGCACTCTTTCCTGGTGGGCAAAGACACAGCGAGTGCACCCAGGACACACACCCCTGTGAGACTTGTAGGGGCAGGGGCCACCTGCCAGACCCCTCCGTGTCCCAAGTCCAGGAGGGTGGCTAATCAGAACCACAAAGGGACATTAAGAGGGTGGAATTCTGAGAACTTTGGGGGAAGTGCTTCAATTTCTTCTGGAAAGAGGTGGCAGAAGGTAAAAACAGCTCAGAAGATCTGAATGGCTAGTAAACAGCTCAGCATGAACAGAGAAATGATTCCCAATGCAAAGAACAGGGCTATCAGGGCCTTTTCAATTTCAAAGGAAAGGCAAATATGTAATCAGCCTCCTGGTTATATGCAAATGGAGAGTTGATAAATTACTTTTAAAGTCACTGGAAAAAAGTGTTAAGCTCTCCCAATTCTGGTGACCGTAGGATATTATATGAGAAGAGACCCCTGCCCTTCTGGAGGGCGGGCTCCTTGTAATACAGGCTTCCCCAGCTAAGTGAGTGCTCTAGGAACCCATCTGTGCCAGTGTACCCGCTGGTGGTGTTGGGAGAGGCTGTGTTCAGCTTCAGTGAATTATTTTTTGAAGACTCAACACATTTGCCCATTTCATGATGGGTGATTTACGAGCACACCTGCCCACACAGCACTGAATGTTCAGCAGTTTTTGATCAAAAACGGCCTGACCCCTGTGCCCCACCCACCCTATTCACTGGATCTAGCTTGAGTAACTTTTTTTGTTTCCCAGGATGAAAAAAGTCATCAAAGGGAAATATTTTGCGGTTGTGGAAGAGTCGAAACAAACAAACAAAAAAAACGGCAGAAGCACTAAAAGGCATCAAAATCAAGTTCAAGAACCGTTTTGAGCAGTGGAGAAAACGCCTCCATAGGTGTTTTGCATCAAACGCAGAGGACTTTGAAGGTGACTGAAGTCTAAACATGTGAGAATAAATACACCATTTTTTATAATTAAGTTCTATTTTTGGGGGGATCTCCTCCTCGTACAACTCTCCAACAACCCGTATCGCCCGTCAAAATCTGGACATACACCACCTCAGGTCAGGGTCTAAATCCTCAGGATTCTAGGTCAGTGCAGGTCCTACAAAAAGGTTTATCTTTAATGGAGGTTCCGGCCCAGGCTGGGGCCACACGCTACTCCTCCTGGCCTCCTCCCCCCACCAGGTGACTCTTTCCTGCTCAGGACAATGGTCTTGGATAGGCTCTCCGGCCAGCAGGAAAGGGGTAGGGGCAAAAGAGAGGAACAGAATATCAGGCAGAAGTGGATTCCTCAGCCTTGAAGAGAAAGGCTCCTTCACCACCCTGCAGGCGGCGAGCTCACCCTCCTTTCCCTACAAGTCCCATGGAAGAAAGTGGCCCTCAGGGGAGGTTCTCAGCTCCTGGGGAAAACAGAGCACCAAGCCCAGTGGCATCTGGCATTAATTAACCTACTGTACTAATACAGACTTGGCTAACCGAGTTCAAGGTCTGATTAAATGAATTTAGGAGATCACTTTCGCAAGGCAGATAAGCTTCCCGTCCCCACAGGCCTGCCTCTTCCGTCACAGCCGTGAGCTTCTCATGACAGAGGCTCCTGATGTCACAAATACCCAGGATTTACTGTCACTGGACCCACTTGGGTTCTGACGAGACATGAGATCATGGAACAAGGGAAGCCACCTAAGCAAGTAGGACACTGAAGCCCGGAGTTGACAAATGTCTGAGATCCCAGGTCATCTAGCGTCTGAGCCAGGGTTGCAGCTCAGTTGTGCAAGAGCAGAGGAAGAATACATGCCCTGCCGCTCCCGTCCTCGGGGGAGCCCACGCCCGAGTCAGTGTGCGACCTGTGTACGCACACGCACCTGTCCACCCAAGAAGCCACAGAAGTCAGAACAAAGCCTGTAGTCCCTACAAACCCACCTCACCTCCAGCAGGAAAGAGGCAGAACCGGAGTGCTCACCTCCTCCAACAGAGAGGAGCCCACGCCGATGGGGGCAGTCCTCAGCCCACCAGCAGTGAGGAGCCCCCTCCCAGAGAAACCCACTCTGGAGCTAAGAGCCCCCCACTAGGCTCCTCCTTTAGACCCACTGATGGTGGGGGGGGGGCCACTCTGATACAAGTGGCAGTCCCCTAGGCTGGAAGAGCTCTCGGAGAACCACGAGGCCCCTGTTCTCTGCCCAGGGCTCAGCCTCAGGCTGTGCCTTTCAGGAAACAATGAATCTTGCCATGGTCTAGGAGCTGCACTCCTGGCCTTTCCGGAGGGATATAAGCAACCCTGCCTAGTTATTTCTCCCCTTTTCCTGAGCAGGAAAGGGATCAAATGTCATCAGAAGACTCCCCTCCCCCAGAGTGCAGTCTCCCGCACTGTGAATGTCAAGTTAAACAAAGCCCTGACACTCTGAGAAGGTGAACAGGTGTGTTCTGGGTGTGAGGGCACACTGAAAACTGTCCTCAACAGTGACTTCAGACACCAAAGCCCAGGCCCTTTCTACTGCACACCTTTCTGGGTTTCTCTCTCTCCTTTTCTATCCCGTCTTCCACCCAAATCCCAGAGAAATCTGAACTCGTCCCTGGTATTGGGAGCTCTGGGATAAAGTCGGGAGGGGGGATTAGTAAATGAAGCCATCATGAGATGCAGATGAGAATTGGGTGGTCCATGGCTCTCCTCCTCATCCACTGTGCTCTGCCACTTCCCCTTCAGTTTCGATGGCTCCCTCCTTCCCAGGAGGACCCTCCCTCCTCCGCACCACTCCACTCTCCAAGGCCATGGGCCTGGCTCTTCACCCCTTCATCCCCAAGTCTGGAGCCAGAGACTGCCACATGGCCAGGAGAGCACTGAGTGGGGGTGTGAACTAAGCAGCAGTGGGAAGGGAGGCAGCACGAAGACCAGGACTTGGGAGCAAGGCCACACCGAGGCAGGGACAAAATACACCAGACAACACTGCAACCCGCTGGGGAGGGGAAACGAAGCAAATGGTAAGACTGAAACCCACTAACAAGCCACACGCAGATTTGGGAAGGGCAGGGGTGTCCTACCTTGCAGGGAGCGTGGACTTGGGACTGAATCTGTCAAAGAAAATGACCAAGGCAACTGAGTGACCTACTGATGGCTGGTGGCTTTGGAGGACGAGGGAGGGAACAGGGAAGGGTCCCATGGACAAGCCCGGCAGGGCTGATGCCCTCACCGTCTCTCGTCTATTCCACAATAGACAGGAGTCAAGCCAGCAAAAGAGAAGACAGCACCAATCAGCAGAGCAAAAGCAAGAAAGAGCAAAGGACGACAGGGGGCAGAGACAGGGGCGGGAGGAACACGGAGAAGTGCGGGGTGCTCTCAACACCGAACTGCCCCAGGCCCTCTGAAGGGACAGCCGGCCTGGTTCCAGCCTCTTGCCACCAACCCTGGTCCGCACAAAGTCTGCGACGACCAGGCTGAGATAGTGAGACTCATCACTGCGAGCTGTGGCTGTGGGGACTGCACGGCAGTGGCCTTCAACTGCACTGCCTGAAGCCAGTGCCTCTATTTCACACAAGGCCTCGGGCACGTTCTGTCCGTACCAGGGAGAGAAGGCACAGGCCACACCAGCCCAGCAGTGACTAAGGCCAGTTACTGAACGCTGGCTGCCAGGGCTGGCTGGCAGGGGTCACGTCGTTGATGAATCAGAGGGTGGAGACACAAAGTAGGTGAAGAACGAGCGGGCTGGTAGACAGCACATGTACAGAGGGCCCAGGAAGGCAGTGTCTTCGCAGGAGCTCCAGGATGACGGGGTGGGCAGGAGCGGCTGCTACATGGGAGCTTGCTCTGCCCTCCACTTAGGAGGAGAGTCTGGGAGACCTACACAGCTCCGGGAATTTTTGTAACCGTCTCCTCCGCAATCTCCCTGTCTAGCTCACCCTCGCCCACAGGAGGAAAGGGGGTAGAAGAGAAGGTAAGGAGTGAGAAGATCCAGGCCCAGCTGGGTTCTCAGCACCAGGAGGGCCCACAGGGAAGGCTCAGCACCTCCTCACGTCTGTTCCCATCCCATGCCCCATGCCCACTCTCGCAGCAAAGCCCAAACGTCTACCATCACCTCTGCTGGCCCAGTGAGGCCCAGAAAGGGAAGGGGGACAGGGAAGGTCCGAAACCACTGGGAGTTAGTTACCTTGGGGCACAGCGGGCTTGGCCTTCTTTGCAGGTGCCACCTCATCAGCCCTGGACTCAGAAAAAGACGCAGTCCTACTGGGGGCTGGAGTCTGGGGTGAGACAAGGAGAGGCAGTAAAGTCACAGGTAGCAGCTGGAAACAAAAGCCACTGGTTCTTGAGGCCCCCAAGAAAGCAGGTAACAAGAACCAAGTGCTGCACTGCTCTTCGCAAGCTGGTTCCAAAGCACTATTCCAACAGCCTCCTGGGGCAAGAATCAGTATTGTCCCCATGCTGCAGGTGAGCAAACCGAGGCTTTGAGCAGGTACGGTACCTGCCAAGGTACCTCCTTCAGCAGGATCTGAACTCAGGTCTCACTTAAAAAACCCGGGCTTTCCATTATTCTGCCTTGATTGGCATAGAAAAAACTGGCAGAGATCATGAAACCAGCCACATACTACCTCCCCCCCATTTCCCCAAATGGCTAGGACAGAAGAGGGGCACCATGTCCCAGATGGGATGGGGGTGTGAGGGGCTGGCAAGGACGACCAGCCAGCACCTACCGACGTGCTCCCACTGGCATTCAGAAGGAAGTTTGCGGTGTGGGCAGCTGTGGGTGGCTGATTGGGGATGGGCCGGTGGCCCAGGGCCATGCCCACGATGGCTGTCATGTGAGTCTCAGTGCCAAACACGTGGATGGGGATCCCAGTGGTCTTCCCTGTGGAGGAAGGAAGAGAGTCCATCATCCAGGTGCTCAGATCAGTCCTGAGTCCATGTGACTCCGCAAAGGTCCTTCAGGGTCCTGCCTAATGTCTGGCACTTCCTGTGCAGACCAGCTACCCAAGTCGGCTGTCATATCTTCATCACCAAGCGGGTCCCTGCTGACTGAGAGCACAAAGAGCTTTGGTGACCCTCTCAAGGGACCGAGGAGCATCCCTAGTCCGCACTCTTCCCGTGCACAGCCGGGGTCCTGGCTCTCCAACCCCCTCGACCCCACACTCCAGACCCCTGGCCTGGCCGCTATCCCTAAGCACTGGCCCCACGCCTGCTCCGCACGGAGCTCTCCCAGCTGTTCCTGTCATTCAGCACGAGCGCCACCTCCCAGTGACCTTGACAGCTGCTCTCCTCCACATCTCCCTGCTTGCTCCCTCGTCCTTACAGCCCTTTCCGACAGCATCTTGTTCCAACAATGGCTTGCTGGTTTGATGTTCCAGCCATGACCAGGTGACATTCACTGCACCGTACTAGAGGCCAGGCCCACGGCGGGTACTTACTTTTGGGGGGAACTAGACTTTGGCAGTGCTTCCACTGATTCAGGCAGGTTTGGTGTTCGCCATGGACACCAGATTTGGGAAAATGAACAGGTTTTGCCTCTCCAATCAGAGAACACTCACTAAGCACAAGCATCTCACGTCGGTCACCCCTCTGGCCCTCCACATGAACCCCTGCCGCACACATACTTAGCAGCAGGGGCCGCATTTTACTCAAGACCAAAGCTGCTGGTCACAAAGTCCACGTATTCCAGGGTCCGTCAGGTCAGCTCAGGGAGACCTGGTGTTAGTCCTGACTATGGTCCCAGACTTCTCGAAAGCTCAGAGTTTGATGTCTTGTGAACCTGCAGGAGCCACTCCAAACACGGAAGGGACAAAGGAAACCAAAACAGACGCCACACCATCTCCCTCGGCTCTCCTGTTCCACCAGAGCCCTGCCCTCTTCCCCCACGACCAGGCCACCACTGCGCTGGACTCTGCTGCCGCCTCTTAAGAGCACCCCCTGCTTCTACCCTGGCTGCCCTCTGGTCTGCTGGGCACCGAGCAGCTAAAATAACCCTTCCAACTCAAGTCAAAATGTGCCACTCCTCCAGCCAGGTCTCCCGCAGCTGCCGACCTAGGGTCCTACACTAGCCCCACACGTCTGTGCCGGCCGCCTCTCTACCTCTTCTCCTACACCCTGCCCTTGCTCCCTCCGCCCCTCTCTGGGCCACCCCCACGGGCTTGCACATGCTGGCCTGCTCCCACTGCAGGATCCCGGGCTTGCCCTTTCCTTCGCAGTCGGTCACCACTGAGCTGCGCCCTCCTCTCCTCCAGGTCTTTGGCCCAATGCCGCCTTCTCAGTCGAACGTTCTCTGACCACCCCACTTAAAACTGCCCGTCGCCTTCACGTACACACGACCCTTTCACCTGCTTTGTCCTTCTTCACACATTCACGCCCGCAGCGCAACCTGACACTGCGTCAATGTTCTTAACCGCAGAGGGCTGGGCGGGCTGTCCTGTGCCGCGTGTGTGGCTGCAACCCCAGTGCTCGGCACAGAGCGGGTGCTCTGCAAGTATTTGTTAAACAAAAATGCTTCCCTGCCCACTCTGAAGCTTAGGATGGGTCTGCGTCAGAGGGCAGGAAGTAGGAGCAGGAGCAGTCTGCACACCCAGAGCGGTGGAAGAGCACGGAAGTGTCCCCAGACTGGAGCCTTCAGGACCCCCAAGGAAGCAGGCCACGACACTTGGGGGTGGGAGGGAGAGAAAAGGTCCTCATCTTACCAACTTCTCCCATCACCCGCAAGCCCTCCTGATAGTTGGGGCCACCTCTTCGGACAAAGATGGTGACCTCATGCTCCTTCAGGGGGCCCTGGTAATCTCGAATCGCTCTCACGATGCCCTGGAAGCACAAAGGGACAGACAGGTGACTAAAAATAAGGCAGCCATAAATCCATGACTTATAACCGTGATAAACAAACGTACCAGGGTGTGTGGAACAAGACCGCTTCCCGTGACGCATGGCAAGCCCCGGCAGTCAAGGGTTTTACGTGTGTGGACTGGACTATGCACAAGTTACCCAAAGGCCTGGTATCTGCAATCACTTGTAAAGATGCTGAGATGAGAATCTGGGGTACCTGGGAGTGCCACCCCTCAATGAATGGGGTGCTGGGCTCCCAGTATCAGTGAGACATTGCTGGTCTCTCTCTTGTCCCATCTACTGTCATTTTGTTATCTCATTGCAATTTGGGGTGCAGGGAATAATCTACGCTGGGGCCCCACCCAAGAGCTCTCACGGGTGTCGGGGCAGACTGCCTAAACGTCAATGTCCCATAAGAGCTCCTTCGAGAGATTTAGGGAGCAGCTCTCGCATCGAGGACCAACTTTGGAAACTTCAGAGAACACACAGGTGTGCACCTACTTTGTTTCTGCAGACACAGGGCTGGCTGACTGAGGCCGGGGTCTAACTTCCGCCACCCAAGGCTTTACCCAGTCCCTGCTCCAGACCCAGCCCGCCCTCGACACCCGTGCTGGCTTTATCGTAGCGTTGTGCAGAAGACGCAACAGAGCCTGGAGATCTGATTCATTTCGGATTCTTCTGCAGTCAGGTCCAATTCGGGACACCCTGTCTTAGGCAGGACTGCTGAGGCCTGGTCCTCCACTTCTTGAGAGCAGACATTCAAGGTTGACGTCCATTTATTCACTATTCTCACAACCTACTCAAAAGCACCAGACAGGGCGCATTCCCACGAATGGCTTCAATGAGCACCTGGCAGTGGGGAATAATAAACGGCCTCCCGAGGTGGCTGCTTGAGGGGAATGACCCCGGAAATACGTCGTCCTAGTTGACCGGCGGTCACGCTTTAAAGCTGTGTGCCCATGGCCATTACCCAGGCTGATGTGCCCCTGGGGGAGGGGGGGGCAGGAGCCCCAGGCCATCAGAACGGTTTCCTCCTTCTGACCTTTTGGAGAAGGGGCTACAGACTGAGAGAAGAAAGACTGGCACCTGCAGAGAACCCAGAGCCTCACGATGGAGGGTTGAAAACCAGGGTCCACTGAGAAGTTCTTCGAGAACTGGTGCTGAAAGGGGGACGGCAGAACTTGGCCTTCTCCCCACACCTCGGACGGGAGAATCTGGGCCCAGTGAGCACCAGCTGCCTGCCCAGAGACACAGCTTCGGGTCCGAATCTGTCCCAGGGTTTTCTGCTCCCTCCACGAGGGACCTCTATCTGGACCGGGTAATTCACGGGAACTTGCTTCTTCTTCAGCCTTGCTTGTGAGAACCTCCCTTCCCTGACTCCCCCATGTTCCCCAGAAACCGCACAGTCGCTGCCGCTGGTTACCTTGAACGTGGCGGCCACGTTGGTGAAGTTCGCGATGCTGCCTCCGATGATGAGGATCTTGCCTGCGTTTGGAGTAACAGAGATGTCAAAAAAGGGCCAGACGGGTGGACTCAAACATCTTACGAGAAAGTGACTAAGAGCTGTCTCCTCTGAGCAAGGGTCCCCCAACCGTCAGGAGGTGTCGGTACAGAAATGGGGGACACAGGCTGGTCTCTCCTGATGACACTCAGGCTTGTCAGCTCCACTCTCCATCCCCCACGCCATGGAGCAGGGGGTTAACCCACTCTAAGTAACTCCTAGGCGGCCACCCAGAGATCCGGCTTGGTTGTGGACACACCTGGTGGGGACCTCACTACCTGGTTCCGGGTAGGGTGACTGGTGTGTGTGGTTGCCAACATGGAACGGCACAGCCGGGTAATAAATGTCCACGAACCGAGGGTACAGCAGCCAGAGGGCGAGCATGCCTCGCCTCCTCCCTCGCACCCTGCTCACGGGACTTTCAGTCCCCTCCTCAGCTTCTCAGAGACCCCCTCTGATAGACGCTGTCACTGTCCACTGCACAGCAGGGGAACCTGAGGTCCAGAAATTAAATGACCAGCCCTGGGGTGCAAAGGACCAGGACCACAACCTCAGTTTCTGCTGGCCCAAAGCTGCTCCCGGTAGCGCACGGGGCCGTGCTGAGAATGGAGCATGTGTCTCACCGTCTGGGTGCTTCTCGCGGGTCATGAGGGACAGGATCGTCTTGGCGTAGTCATAGGTCTGCTGCTCGCTGGGGGCGCCCGAGTACTCCCCATAGTTGGCCAGCTCATTGACACCCCCCAGATCGCAGATGGTGTCACTGCCAGGGAGACACGGAAGTCAGTGCTAGCTCCGACTCGAGCAGCAAAGGGAGACAGCCTGGCAACGGGGAGGACACGCAGACACCCCCAAAGCCCTGAAGTCAGACTGTGGACCTGACTCCTCAGACCTTGGACCCCAAGCCCCACACAAGCCACACTCGAAGGTTAACGGTGCTGCGTCAGGCTCCCCTGGGCAGCACACTCTGTCAGCGCTGGGCTGCCACCATGGGGCCCGGGACTGACGGACAATGCTAAGTGAAATGAACAAAGAGCACCTCCAGACCCAAAGGAAAAATGCACATTCCCAGAGTCTCTGCCAGGCTGCCCAATGGAGGAGAATCACAGGCCCAGAGGGGAGCAGATGTCTATTGCGCTTCAAGTGGAAAACCACCGCTTCTCAAAGGGGGCGTGGACTAGGATCCCAATATTTCTATGAAGTGTGAAAGGACGCATACCTCCACCAGTGCTAAAATGCCTGGAAGTACACACAGCAAAGTGTTTACCTTGGTGGCCTGGTGTGTGTGTGTGGGGGGGGTGTGCAGCAACGTTCACTTTCTGGTTTGTTTTCTGTATTTGTTGTAACCTTACGTGGGACCCACATCACTAATTCCAAAAACTTAAACTAATCAAAATAACGTCCTTTGGTAGCAAACGGGAAGGTGCACGGACCCCTTCGGCACGCCCCATGATTTCTGCTCTGCACCAAGCAAGGAACTAGAGATGTCCAGAGGTGAAGCACCTGACCCAGGCCACACACCTGCAGACCTGACTGACACCCGTCAGCAGCCCCCTCAGTCACCTGTACACGACAGAGGCACCACCTCCTGCCACCATGGTCCAGATCCTCCCTTTGGGGTTCAGCAAGGTCAGCTTCAGGCTCGCCCCACTTTTGGCATCCAGGTCTGCAATATAGGCTTCCTAGGGACCAGACCACAAAAACAGGTGGGCCCTGGTGGCACCCCCTTCGCCAAGGTCCCAGATCCTAGGGCCCTTCCCCTCCCTTTTCCCAGGAGACACGTGAAGAGGTGCTTGGCTACTTTAAAAGGGCCAAGGAGGAGAGGCTGTGTGGGACCCTACGTGCCTGGGATAAAACATGATGGCATCTTCACGCACCAAAACCCACCCACTGCCACTGCCACCACCTGGGGACAAACTTCCCAATTCCTTTCTAGGACTTCAAGTCCTTGGCTCTCTGCCTAAGTCCCAAGCCTTGCTGTGTCACTGTTTCTTCACTGGCCCCCGCTCCAAGCATCTGTCGCCTAGATCACACAGGGCCCCCCCTCCCTGGGTCCGGGTTATGTCATGTCATACAGGCCTGATTCTGCTATGAGGACCCCAGAGAGGATGGGGTGGAAAAGAGCAATTAAAATTCTCAGCAAGTGGCAGACAGAACTACCTTCCTGACAGATTAGGGGAGCCATTCGGAATTAAGAAGCAACAAATCAAGTTAAGAGCCCAGGGAGGTTGATGGAGAGCGATGTCTAAAAGGGTTTCTGGCTGGGATTCAGGGCCTTGGCTGACTCCTCCCCCGGCCCCCCTTGAGGTTTTAAGAAAATTAAATGGCTCTCCACCTTCCTTTCCTGCCAAATACACTGCCCACGAGGGGGCCAAATGCTCCTCCGAGATTAGTCACCTGCCCCGCCCCCGTCCCTCTCCACCCGCCCAAGCCGGCCTTACCTCTGGATAAGCCTCTCGCCCAAAGGGGGGAGGGAACTCCATATCGCCCCACTTCACTTTGCAGACGTAGTCCGCAGTGGCATCCACCTTGGCCGCCAAGTCAAGGACGTAGACGCCATCTTTGGTCACCACTGCGAGAAAGGCGGAGGCAGTCAGACACCTGCCCCAGGCAAGAGGTGACCACCAACCACCAACGCCCCCCAGACTTCCCACACACCACTCCCGCGGGGTCCGAGTCCCACACAGGCCTGAAGACTTCCTTGCTAAGCAAGAAAACAGAACAGTTCTCATGGAGATGCAGCTTTCCCCCACCAAAGGAAAAACAAATCCTTTAAGACCAGCTCCCTCCTCCCTAACCTACAGGTAATATGACGGGAAAGTTTGTTTTAGTTACTGTGCAGTTTGTAAACATTTCATAAAATGCTACACAAT
The DNA here is from genome assembly GCA_007922815.1 of Macrotus californicus. Lineage (NCBI taxonomy): Eukaryota > Metazoa > Chordata > Mammalia > Chiroptera > Phyllostomidae > Macrotus > Macrotus californicus. The sequence continues at coordinate 209,157 of VMDR010000080.1, read as the reverse complement.
GTGCCTTAAACATCTAACCATTTACCCACCCATGGCCCTGCCATCAACAAAAAAAACGTTCAAAGGTACAGGCCGGGGGAAGCCTGTCAGGTGGTGAGCAGGGGAGTCAGGAAGCTGTGGGAGTGTGCTGGGTCCCCGCCAGCAGGGTGCCTTTACTGCTGCCTGGCCGGACATCCATCTTCCCTTTCCCCCAGGGCCATTTAGCTAATTAAGTCAGCACAGAACCATCTGGTCCATTAGAGCAGCTGTATCCCCAGCTGGGTCTGGAATCAGGACTTTGCCCTGAGAAGCCCTGGCCAGAGTCAGATCACACCACCGACCTCCTTCCCTGTCTGACAGGCTTGGGTCAAGGCTTCCAGACCTTGGGGATCAATGACTGACCAACTGCCGCAGGGCGGGGCCTCTGAGGGCACAGAGAGGAAAGGAGGAGGGCCTGAAGGCTCAGGCCACCGCAGAGGCAGCCCCGCTGCTGGGTGAACGGCACAGCCCATGGGCAGGGACAGCCTCGGAGCACACAGGACTTCCCCGTCACAGAACAAGTAGAGGCCAAAGGAAGGAGCTGACACTGGTGAAACAGGGCTGACCAGGGCCTTCTGGGAGCTCAGAGATAGAAGCCTGCACTCAGTGAGCCCGGAGGGTCCCTCTGCCCACACACACCTGCCCTGTCGCCCACACACAGGCCTGGTCCTCTGCTCGTCCGTGCCACGCCCCTACAGGCACCAGCACCCTGCTGTAACTGACCCACGCCCCATCCCACCCCTGCAAAGCCAGTTACCCAGGGGGTTGATCTCGAGGTACGTGAAGTAGAGATCCTCGTAGAAATTGAAGAGGCCGGAAATAAAACTGGCCAGAATTCTAAACGGGGAGGGAGAGAGAGAGAGAGAGAGAGATGACCAACCCACTGACGAGCAGGCTCAGCAGCAATGTCACCGCCACCGACAGCTCCACTCCCCGCCATCCTGACACCCCGCCGACCCCCCTGCTTTCCTCTGCTTTCCTTTTCCTCCCTGGGCATCACTCTTCAGCCACTGAGGCGGAAAGGAGCTGTCAGGCAGGGAGCCAGGGGAGGAGGCGCCAGACAGACAGGGGCAAGGTGAGGGATGCTGATGGCATATTTCAGTCTGAGCCAGCTAGCTCCCCTCCTGGGGACCAGTGCGGCGGGGGGGGGGGGGGGGGGGGGGGGGGGGTGCGGTTGCCTGTGTGCCTACAACCTGCTCCCCATCTCCCGCCCAGACAGGGAAGACCACTCTGCTTTCCCTGCTGTGCCCAGAGCCCGCCGGCCTTCCCTACTCCCCCCGCGCCCAACCACGTCCCTGCAGACCCTCCACTCAACTCTTTCTTGTCTTCAGGGGCGTGGACCAACAGGTGTTTCTTGATGTTCTCAGGATTCAGCTTCTCGTCCACCCCAACAAGCAGTTTCTGCGCTTTGGCGTCCACATCGCCCACGTCCACCCCCCCTTCATGGTGGAACAGGACGGAGTCCCCTTCTCGGGTGGCATAGATGCAGACGTAGAACTCCTCCGCCTTACAGGGAACCAGAGCACCACATGGGTAGGGGCACTGAGCTGGGACACAAGGAGCCCCATCCCTGTGGTCTCATTTCTAAAATCCATAGACAACATTCACCGGGGAGACCTGTTTACCACCTCCCTCTGGGGCACAAGAGGGGAAAAGAAGCCACTGCCTTGCTGGGTGACAGTCTAGACTGAGCCAGCATGACCTGATCTGGGGGAGGGGCTCCGCCTTCAAGTCCATCTCATCGCGGCACTGGGAAGCCACCAGAGCCAACTCCTCCAGCTGCAAACTAAGCCCTTCCTTTCATCCCCAGAGCCCCTGCCCGTGGGCCCTGCAGGCCTTCAGTGCAGCTTCCTAGACTCTGGTGCCTTTGACTTTCCTCCAGCAGTGTGATCTCCCCTTTTATCATTTGAGGGTCAATAAGCACGAGGCTCCAGGAGAGAGGAGACCCAGCCTGGAGCCACCTCACACCTACCTGACTGTGCGGAACAAAGGGCTCGATCAGGAAGTTCTTGAGGAAGCCTCTGGCCTTGCCCACCTGCAGAGATGGAGGGAGGTAAAGCCCAGGCAGACAGCATGTCTTCCTCCCCAGGTCAGAGGGAGACGGTACCTCTGCTCCCTCCACTTCACCTTCTCATCAGGGGTGGAGCCTGAGCTGCCACCACAACACTCGGCAAAGAGAGACTTTTCTAGAAACCAGGGCCGTCGGGCCACAGACCCCCAGCCGGCAATTTCAACGGCTGCGCAGCAAGAATTTTTTAAACGTGCGATGCCTGACTATTTCGTCAGGGACGCTGACCTCTTTTCCCTTAGATCGTCAACTGAAAAAATGACAACAGCCAATACAACAAACAATAGCTGTCTGGTGTGAATGAATCAAAACTATACCTAATTTTTTGTCAGATCGGCAAAGAAACGTATTTTTGGTGTGCCTCAGAGTTTCAGTAGTTTGTGTGAGCCCTGAGATGAAAAGGGCGGGAAGCCGCTGCCCTGAGCCACTGAAGTCCTCAGGAGACTCCCCTCTTCCCCCCGCTCGTCCTTGTGCCGGCCACACTTTCACACGCACTGACCTTGCACATTGCGCCCTGCCTCCTCTGAAGGGTGATAAATGAGCTGCGACACTGCCCCAGCCCCAAAAGCACAGAGATCAGGAGTCACCCCCCCCCACCCCCGCCCCGGTGCCGGCACACAAATTAAAGAGCTCAGACCAATCAAGGCCATCTACCTCAGAACTCAGGCGGGGAGAGCCAGCCTGGGAGGAGAATGCAGGCGTGGGGAAGGGTGGCGTGGGGGCGGGGGCGGGGTGGAATTCGGGAAGAGGAGAGCAAGAGCTTGACCAGGAACACTTTTCCACACAGACTTCCATGGCTGACCACAGCAGGCCTACAGAGCTAATCAGTTTAAGTGGGTCCCTGGTGGCAGCCGAAGAGACAGCCTTCATCACAGTGTGTCCTGAAGCCCCACCCGCCCAGCGTCACTGCTGAGTCAGAGACCAGACAGTGACCCATCGGAGGCAATGAGCCGTTCCTGAGCCAAGCTGCTGCCAGCTTCGCCCTCCCGACACCCCGCCTCACCAGTTGGCGGGGGAGAGGGGAGCCTGAGGACCTCCCGGGGGACACTGCTCAGCCCCCAGCCCTGCTGTCCTCTCCCCAAAGGCCTGGACGCACAAAGGCCAAGATCCTTCAGCCCCCAGGCTCACGTACAACTTCAAGGAACCCGCTTTACTGTGAGGGCCAGAAACTGGGAATTAACGCAAAGAGCTGGTTTGAGAAAGCCCAACCAGAGAGGAGATGGCTCCATTGCCACCTTCCCCCTACTTCCGGGTCAGCCAGCTACGAAAACAGTCACCCCCAGTCCAGTCAGTCACCCCAGGTGGGGAAGAGCCAGGTGTGGAAGGCACAGCCTCCCCAGTCTAAGGCAAGCCTCCGCCCACCCCTCCCTTCCGTCCTCCAGTTCCCTCTGGCAGTGAGAAGAAACGCAGTTCTATTTCTGAGCATCTCTTGGCCTTCCTAAGCCACATTTCACTCTAGTTCTCTCATCGACAGAGTTGAGCTCATCACCAAGCCGGAAGCCAAGAATCACGCTTATCTTCAGCCGTGCTGTCACTCCCAGGTCTTGGTCCAGTCGCACCTCTGCCTAAATGATTCTGCACGTCTCTTCTTCAACTCTTTTCCCCACCCTCTCAGGGTTCCCACGTCCTGACAAGTTACCATACACCCTTTCCAAAAATTGGAAAGAAAGGAATTCCCGTCTCAGATCACCAATAAAGAAGCAGACCATGTGCGGCTGGCTCTGGAATTGCACCGGGGTCCCTCGGCCATCCCCTGACTGGGGGAGCTGGGAATGAGCACCGAGGCTGGCCTGGCTGACTCAGTCAGCCCCACAGGACTACTGTCTTCCCCAGGCCGCAATCTGACCAGTGTGGGGTGAGCCATGGGATTGCCAACCTAGAGGCTACCACAGCACAGCACCCCAACCCTGCACCCAGACTCACTGTGGCTTCCTGTCCCAGGCGTGGCTTCAGCCAGGACTTGACTCCATCCAGAGTGAGGTTAACCCCAACCAGGCCCAGCTTTCCACGCCGTTTGATCAACTGGTCTGGCTTGACCACCAAGCTCTGGAACAGGAGGGGTTTGTATTTAGAACAAGGAAAGAGAGGGTAGAGTAAGAGGTGACGGTCTAGGGGCCCAAAGCATTGGGTAGCCTGGGTGACTTCCAATCCACCCGGCTCCCCAAACCAACCCCACCCCTCCTTGAGGGTCAGCTCTTAGAAGCTTCCCTCACCTGTCTTAGCTTACGTCTTCCTTTCGACAACCAGGAATCTAGAACTGACTGCCGAGGATGGGCCCTGGCACAAGTAGGTGCTCCCTAAACATCTGCTGAATAAATGACTCCCTCCCCTCCCCTGTGTGGTGTCTTAACTTCAATAAACTATAAGCTTTAGGTTTAACCTCCGTCACACTCAAGACTATGGATCAACCCATGCTCCAAAAGGAAGAACAGAGAGACAGAGCCTTGGGTTGACAGAGGACATTAGAGGTCATGTGGTCAACCACATCCTTGGGCCTGTCTACAAGCCCAGCAAGCAGCCCCCAGCCACTGTTCATATATTTCCAGTGCCGGGAAATTCATACTTCCAGAGGCAGCTCCCTCTTCGGTTGGGCTGCCTCCCAGTGGGAGGAAACGTGCACCCCTGGGTCCTGTTCTCTGGGCCCTGTTTAAGAAGTCTGAACCTCCCGAGTCCTCCCAATAGTGGCCCTGTAGGGATCTGAAGAAGAGCCTGTACACCAGGCTGCCTCCGCCCAGGCCATCAGCCACTCTACGTCAACTACAACGCCACATTTTCTCATGGCCCTGACATTCGTGAAGTGCCCCACTTGAAGGAGATGGGGGCGGGGGTGATGGTGGCACATACCTATTTTTTACTGGGCATCTACCCAGTGGCAGGCAGCACGTTAACTGTGTTCCAGACCTTACTGCTGCTCACCCTCAGGGCTCACGTGATGAGTGCTATGCCCATGAAACTCGGAGAGGTAGAATGGTTTGGTCCAGGCCGGGTGGTTAGTAAATACACAGCTGCCCCTGGGACTTGCTTATCCAGTTCCAAACTCATGCTCCCAGTACGCCCGGCCAGGGCACCTCAACACACCAGGAGCTGAACACAAAACCCTGCCCAGCCCACTGCATGCTGCCCACTGCCGCGGGCAGTCAGCCTTCACACAATCCACGTGCACATCTCCAACAAACCAAGCGCTTTCTCTTCCTCGAACCCTGGGCCAGGATGAAGGGCCCAGGATGGGGGCGAACTCACCTGGCTGAGCAGCCAGGGGTGGTCCTGCAGCAGGCGGGCCCAGTCTGTGTCAGGGGTGACCCGGGCGTACTTGAACCGGTTCTGGATGGCCGAGGTGGTACAGATGTACTTGTAAAGGAGCTCTTTGCCTGTCTGCTCTGAAATCGCCTTGGCTGACATGGCTGCAGAGGGACCTGCTCTGCCTGTTGGGGGAAGAGGAGCTGGTCAGAAGGGGCAGAAGATGGAAGCCCTATCTTCTCCAGCAGGGCAGACACTGGCCCCCAGATAATAAAACCAGATCTCAGCACCTCTCAAGAGGGAGAAAAAGGGCTGCCCGGCAGGAGGGACAGGCTCTCAAACCCAGAGGAGGATCAGGAAATGGTGGGAGGGAAGATGGCAGAGAAACATAAAGCTGGCATTTTTCCTAGCACTCTTGGCCTCCGTCCTATGTCTACTCTAGGCAATCAGCTCACCGTGACAACGTTCACCCTACAACAAAGGCAGGTGGTCGGGGAGACCTGGCTTACCAGCGGACCGACCCGAATCTGAGCGCTGGCCCCACCCCCGGTGGGCACAGACACTGAAACACAGCCTTTGGTTACCTGTGCGGAGCACAGCCATGTTGTGCAATGCTAGCCTTACTCCCCCACAGGTGTTGTGTCCCCCACACCCAGATTCACCCCCTTTGCACACTTACACGCACCACCAAGCTGAAGGCCAGGCCAGCAAGTTTAGCTAGCCTCTGGCCAGATCAAGCCCCCTGAGAAGCAAAGGGGAAGCGTCATCTCAAAGCTCATTTCTCCCAGCCAAGTTCGGAGCAAACACAGGGCGGGGGAGCAATGACCTTCAGTGCAACCCACTCGGCCCACTGAGTCACCCAGCTGCTAATTTAGAGCAAAACAGAGGCCTCCCTGGGGACCACCCTGCACTGGCCACTTCTAACTGAGCTGTGGCTGGGAGGAGGCTGAAACCATCCTCGGTCACATGCACACAGAAACTCACCTTATGTGAGTCCTGTGAGGTGCGCCGGGCTTCATAACCCTGTTTCTTAGGTAAGAAATAGAAGCTCAGGGGAGTTAAAATAACTTGCCCAAAAAGCCTAACCAATTAGTAGGGGACACAAGATGTGAACCCAAACCTTCTTACTCCTGGTCCCTAGAAAACTCCACACCTCAACTCAAGAAAAAAGACCATTTCTAAGAGGAATATGCCCTGTGAAAAAAAAGGGGGGGGGGGGTCTGTGTGACAATTTCACTTCCCTTCCCACCACTTTGTCCTGACACACCCATTTTCTCCCAAGGGTCGGACAGGAATGAATTGGGGAGAGGCACAGGGAAGGGAGAGAAAATCGAGCCACTATGCTAAAGCTTGGCCAGATGGGGAAAGGTCAGTCCTGTCTCTCCCACAAAGATCCAGAACCGAAGATGGTACATTTGCTGGAGGAGAAAAGGCAAGTGAAAATAAAGGAGGGCAGAATTAGGGAGCTGGCTGGTTTATACACGCAGGAAGGTCGGTCTCCATTTCCAGGGGCCACTCTGCACCTCCCTCCCAAATGGCCAGGCTGCAGCTTCAGGTTCTAACCCTGGCTTGGCTGGTTCCCTCAGCCTCCCAGCTGGTCTCCAACTGGGCACAATGGGTGCATTCAGCCTAGTGTCTGGCCCAAAGTGGCGTAGCAGGGAAGGGGCTCAAAGCAGACTTTCCCTTTCCTGCCCGCCACTGCCCCACTAATGACTTCCAGCTCCATCTCAACATGAGTTGAGATGCCTCAGCCAGCCGCACTGCCTCACTGTCCTCCACCCCCTCCTACTCCAGCTCCATTTCCCAACCTTCCTGACTCAGACCAGAAAAACTGGCCCTGAAATCAGATGGGTACACCTGCCCCTGCCCCGCCTCCCAGAGTGCAGCCCAGGCCAATCAAGCAGAGCAAGAAGGGGACAGTTTCTGACCACCCTCGGCAGTTCAGACACATCGGGCACAAGGGACCACAAAATCCAGGAGGAAGTCCCTCAGCTGAGCCTCTATGTCAGACAGAAGTCTGACAGATGCTCCTAGGACAACAGTGCCCCAAACCTGGCACCTGCCAAAATAGACAGTGACCCAACTTTGGAAAGGACAGGATGAGAAAAGGGACCTTATGTAGCTGCAAAGTCACAATTTTCTTGGGCACCAGATCAAATCTCCGATTCAAGAGCTCATCTCCACAAGGTCCTCAGAAAAGGACGGGAGAGAAGACAGACACACCAGTGGGGTGGGGGGTGGGGTGGTGATACAGGATGGAAAAGGTTTGCCAGCTTACCAAAATAAGAGATTTGCCACCAGAGTGTTCTGTCTTAGGTGGGGCAAGCCCTCTCAAAGCCAAGACAGAGAATGTGTCAGACAGAATGAAAGCAGGGAAAGAACTGCCTCCGCACTTTCACCAGCACTCACTGAGAGAGCTCACAACACCAGGAAGTGAGCTGGGTGGAGGTAAGTGGCAAGTTTAAACATTCAATGGGGTCTGGATGTCTCCCTGGGATAGCAGCCCTGAACCTGGCTGAGGTCTCAGGCTTGTGTGAGCATCCAAGGAAAAGCCCAGAAAAATGTGCACATCCCTGACTGTGCATATCATTCTAAAGTGCTGTCCTGTGATTAACATCCAATGGCCCCAGACCTACAGTTAAAAACTGCTCGAGTGACAAGACATATCAGGGCAGGTCTGGGCTGAAGAGCTCCCCCGACCCCAAAGTCTTCAGCTACCTCCTCAGAAGCTGAACGCACTGTCAAACTGGGGGCAAATGGTTTCAGGGCAGAGCTGAGACCCCAGGTGTTGGCTGTGGGGCCGAAGAAACTGTTACCTAGTAACAGGTGAATGTGTAAACCATTTGGGAGAAATCAAGCCAAGGAACCTGAAATGCGCGCGCGCGCGCGCGCGCACACACACACACACACACACACACTCTCTCTCTCTCTCTCTCTCTCTCTCTCTCTCTCTCTCTCTCCAAGGGAGGGACCTATGAGCTAAAAGGGGTGTTTTCTGCAGACAGGGTATGTGACCCAGGATTGAGTTCATCTACAGCAGCCACCGAGAGCAGAAGCAGCCCACAGGGAAGGCTGAATGAAAGGAGCCTGTTCTCCAGGCTTGTACTGCTGGGCTACAGCCAGTGGTACAGGGCCACTGGGATGCTACTTAGGGTCTCTCTCTGGGACAGACAGAAAGTATTCATTTTAAGGTTAGTACCCAAAGATTGGGGTTTTCTGAGCAAACAGGCAATCCCTGGAGTAAAGGGGAGGGGCAGTTCTGCAAGTGTCCTCCACCTGGTGTCCCAAGGCGGGCGTGTGGAGATACCAGCTGCCCAGTGTCTGAGTGATCTTTCCATCAAAGTCTCCTAAGCTGTTTAAGAAGCTCTGTAAGAGGTGAAAATCACCTATCTGGTCAGCTGGGGTTTACCAGTTAGCTGTCCCTCGCCCAACATTTCAGAAATCCAAGGAGCTGAGCTGGCTGAAACAGAGCAAAGTTACTGTGCGATTCACTGCTCCTCACCATCCTCTCCAGAACCCTCTTCCCAGTCAGACTGCCGGGGACCACCTAATGGCTTAACTCCTTGGAACTGCACAGTATCTGCCAAGGTTGGAGAGGGCAGCAGGCACGGAGACTGGCCTTCTGCCAGGCCCAACAGGAGGGCGGCGGCAGCATCCTCTGGCCCTTTGAGGGGCTTGATTCAGCCAAGCTCGGTGTCAGCGCCAGGGGTGTGGAGGCAGACGGGCACTCTGGCCATCTGTCGCTTAGAGGTTTGACCCGACGGCACCTCCACAGTGAGGAGGGTCCTTCCGGCGTCGCTCCTCTATGGCCAGGTCCTCGCGGCGAGGCCAGGCCTCGGGCAGCCTAGGGCAGATCGACCCCGCGTGGCCCGCCCCGGCTGCACACCCGGCTGGCTCGCTCCCTCCACTTCGGCGCGGGGTTCAGTGAACTCCACAAAACTAAGAAGAAGGGCCTGAGCCCGGCTTGGAGGGGTCGGAGTGGGGCGAGTGGCCACCGCTCTTTCTACTTCCCATCCTCCGCATCCGGTGGGGGGACCGGATGGGGGCACGAGGTGGCCAGATAAAGCCGGAGAAGGCTCGATAACTGGCCCCGGGAGGAGGTGAGGAGCGCCAGCACAGAGCAAATGCAGTTCGGCGGAGGGAAGAGAAGCAAGGATGGCGGCAAGCCTGTGCAAACTCCCAGGAACTGGAAAGTGGAAGAGTTGGGAGTGAGTCGCACATGGCTGCTGGCCGGGGTTACGGACGAAGGCTAACCTAAAGCTAAGACCCCCAAAACTTCCAAGTAGGTGCAGGAAGGGCGCTTTAACACCAAGCAGGCACCGGTGGAGGCGGTTCCGGGCTGAGGGAGGGAGGGAGGCAGGAATCTCCTGGGCCAGGTGGGCACCCTCCCACGAAAGCAGTCACGCGCTACTCACCTCTGCGAATGTCCGTGCGCGGCGCTCCCTCCACACAGGCCCTACCCTAACGTCCACCAGCCGGAGCGCGCCAGCCTCCCGCAGCCGCCCGGGATCCGGCTTTTGTTCCGGCCCTGGAGGGCTTCTCCCCGCCCCCATCGGCACACGTCGAGAGCCGCCCGGCCATTGGCCACACGCGTTCCCTAGCCTGAGCACCACAGCTCCTCCCAATTCGCTGCCCGGTACAGCCCCGCCCCCGTGGGCGGGCCCATAAGCTGCTGGGGTTTGTAGTCCCCGCCGCGTATCCATCCCAGAAGCTCAGGCCGTCTTCGGGTGCCGCCTTTCCGGACCCTGCTGAGTCGGGGACGGATCGGGGGCGGAGCCTCGGGTGGGGAGATGGGCCGGGCTACGCCGGGAGGAGAACGTACCGGGCTGGGGGCCGTGGCCTGATCGCTTAGGGGCTGGGCCGACCGCCACTTGGATGGGGGTGTTGTTGGGGGGGGGAGGGTGTTGTTGGCCGAACTGGCTGTGGAGCTGCTTTGGGGACCTGGAGTCTCCTTCCAGTCTCCCCAAGGGAAAAACTGACGTCCGCCTCCCAGCTGCCTGAAATCGGCCACACCGAACCCAGGTGCTTAGCCCCACTTTTTAAGCAGCCGTGGCAGACTGCTTTCCCATATACATGCCCTTGGATCCCTTCGGTTGAACCAGCGGGGCCAGGCTGAAAGCCGAGGCCAACCTCCCCAGTGTGGGACTGGGCGAGCAAGTGGGTGAGCAATTGGGGCTATGATGATGCCAGTTAACATTGCGCGGATTGACGGAAGTTTCTAGCACAGAGCTGGAGCCATCTCTCCCACTCTCCAGCTCCTCCCTGCCCCTCCCCCCATCCCACGCAGAGACACTGGAATGAATGAACAGCTGCCTCCCTCTTCCCCATTACCTTTGAGACAGACGACATTTTCCGAACCAAAAACTGGGGCACCCGGTCTGACAGGTACTGGTGAAGAACTTGTGTGACAGAATATTTGAAATCAGACAGCCTTAGAAACCGGGACATAATATTTTCTGCTCCGACGTTCTGGTGCTTCGCAATGTCTATCCCAGTCCTTCTAGGTCTCTCTAGCTGCTCCCTGACCCTAACAGCTGTGTAGCTCCAGGGTGGAGAATCACGGGCTGAGCAGGTGAGATTAAGGGGTCAGGCCAGTGTGCAGAGAGTCAGCATACCTGTGCCCCTGCCAAGCACCTGGGTGATAATCACACTGTTGCAATGTTCGGACGTTCTTATGGACAAAAACTTTGCCGAGTCCTCCTCCCCCCAATCCAATTGTAGCCAGGATCACTTGCCTGAAACAAGTGATCCCAGATGATGTCACTTTCAGGTCACTTCCTTCATTCACAGGCATCCTTTTGAAATAGCTCCTTACCATCTGTCTTCTTGGTCCTAGAGAGTGGATTGAGCTCCACCACTACCAAGAATCTTCCCCGGTAGCACAAATCTCAGAGAAGGATCACCTCTCTGTAGGTAAAGAAAACACCTGTGAAGGTATTCCATTTCTGGCCTCGGGGAAGAGCAACTCGGTCTTCATCAGCTAGTGGGAAGATTGCAGTCAGAAGGGATCACGGGTGCAGGAGTTATCCCTCTGGTTAGATAGACTGGTTCAGAAAAAGGCATACAGATGGAACATAAACTATAATAAGCTCCTTGTATATAATTTGGCAATATTGATAAAAATTTGCCCTGGCTGGTGTAGCTCAGTGAATTGAGCACTGTCTGCAAACTTAAAGGTTGCTGGTTCGATTCCCAGTCAGGGCCATGTCCCCAGCCGGGAGCATGCTAGAGGCAACTGATGAATGTAGCTCTAGCCTCTAGCATATAGACATTGTTCTCCCTCATTCCCCTTCTCTATAAAAATAAACAAAAAAATATTTTTTAAGTTTTTGGCTGGTGTGGCTCAGTGAATTGGCATCGTCCTGCAAACTGAAGGATCGCAAGTTCAATTCCTGGTTGGGACACAGCCCTGGGTTGCATGCCAGGTCCCTGGCTGAGGGCATGGGAGAGGCAACCAGTCAATGTTTCTCTCACACATCGATGTTTCTCTCCCTCACATCCTCCCTCCCTTCCCCTTTCTCTAGAAAATAAAAAAATAGCCCTGGCTGGTGTAGCTCAGTGGATTGAGTGCGGGCTGCGAACCAGAGAGTCGCCAGTTCGATTCCTAGTCAGGGCACATGCCTGGGTTGCAGGCCAGGTTCCCAGTGGGGGCCAAGTGAGAGGCAACCACACATTGATGTTTCTCTCCCTCTCTTTCTTCCTCCCTTCCCCTCTGTCTAAAAATAAATAAAATCTAAAAAAAAAACCCTTTGAATAAATAAATAAATAAATAAATAAAAATTGATAAAAATTAAAAATGCATACACCCTTTGCTCCAGCTATTTCATTTCTAACAAATCTTTCAGACATGCTTGCCTATGTCCATGAAGATAGGGATCTTTGTTTTCTTCACTGCTGTGTCTCCAGCACTTTAAATAGGGCCTGGCGCCTTGTAAACACTCAATAAATATTTGCAGAGTGATTAAGTCACCCTCTAGGTGTTGCTGGGGTCAAGTTTGATGAGTCTTGGCAAGGGCAATGAGAAAGTAACTGTCCAGAGAGAGGGAAGAGATGTGCTGGCCAGAGAGAGGGTCCATGAGCCAGTCACTGTGGTTTTTCAATTTTCTCGGTGGTCCTATTTCAGGCCTCTGCCCCCATCCCTCAACCCCTGACCCCCCCCCCCACCCCCGCCCCAGAAAAGACTCATTACACCGTCATGTCACCACAGAGACTCCTGTGCCCTCGGTCTTTCAACATGGCCCATGTTCTCAGTTTTCTCTTCTCTAAACTCTTGCTTTTCCCATTTGAATCTTCTAAAATGGGCTGAAGGACAGGTTCATGCCGCTAGACACAGAAGGATATAGGTACCATTTCTCTGCCCAGGCGCTGGGCATTCTATCTTCATTTCAGAAGCCTTAGACTGCCTAATGACTGCCTTCTAGATTTTAATCCATTTTAGCCAATATCCATTGAGCACCTACTACGTGAAAAGCATGGGTGCTAGCACATACTCTTCACAGCAACATCAGTTTGCAGATGAGCAACTGTCCCTCTGCTACCAGGTCCCTTGCCTGATCCACTGATACCTGCTGCAGGTGAGGAGGGGAAAAAAATAATATCCAATGGGACTCCTCATTTGATGGTGAGCTCCTCAAAACCCAGGAGTGTGTGCCTTGCTCATTGTGGCATCCCCAGTGCCCAGCATGGGGTTTGGCACATGTTAGGCCCTCACTGTATTCATGACTGGATAGACACTGAACTGAACATATAACTCAAAGAAGTAAATTGTAGGGGAAAGGTAGGGAGAGCAGTGGCCACCTGAGTGTACACCTCTAAACTCACCTCTCTCCCTGTGACAACCACAGACAGGGGCTTACAGTCAAGACCCATCATGATCCACCCTGAGGAGAACCTCGAGGTTCTCTCTCACCTTTGCCCCACACTGACCATTCTCCAAATGGTACCAAGGGCCCGTGTGTCCTCGGGAAGTGCCCCAGGGAGGTTCAGCCAGAGACAGCATCTGTGTTCAATGAGACTGCAGAAATCCCCTAGTCCAATTCTCTTATTGTACCAAAAACAAACAAACAAAATGCAGGGGAAACTGAGGCCCAAACAGGTGACCTTCATGTAGATGGGAGGGCAAACTGATGCAACCATCAGTTTGAGAATTACCTAGTAAAATTAAAGAGCAACACGCTAAGACCCCGCAGCTACATTCCTCGGTGCGCACCTTGGAGAACCCCTACACATGTGTGAGAATGTCCAAAAACTGGACGGAGCCTAGATGTCCCTCTACACTTGAATAGGTTCATGGGCTGTAGGTTGACACAGTGAAAAACATGACAGGTGTGGGAGAATAAATAACTTGCAGCTACACATAAAACATAAATTAATCTCAGCCCTGGCTGGTGTGGCTCAGTGCTTTGAGCGCCAGCCTACAAGCCAAAGGGACGCCTGTTGATTCCCAGTCCCCTCACATTCCTGGGTTGGGGGCTGGGTCCCCAGTAGGGGGCGCACAAGAGGCAACCACACATTGGTGTTTCCCTCTCTTTCTCCCTCCCTTCCCGTCTCTCTAAAAATAAAATAGAATCTTTAAAAAATAATAAAAAAGCATTCTTTTAATTAAACCTTTTACTTTGAGATAATTGTAAATTCATGTGCAGTTATAAGAAATAATACAAAGACATCCCATGTACCCCTTCACCCAGTTTCCCCAATGGTAACACCTTGAAGAACTTTAGTACAAAAACACGACCAGGAAATTGACACTCAATCCACTGAGCTTAATCAGACTTCCTGCATTCTACATGTACTCATTGTGTGTGTGTGTAGTTAAGGGTATCATTTTACTATTTCAACTTTAACAATGATTTATTTAGCTCCTACTATGTGCCAGAGTGTTGAATTCTGGAGATACGGGGTTAACGAGAGATCCCTGCCTTTACATAGTCTGGCAGCTAGCACCTCCCAACGGGAGTCTGAGTGCCTGGGGCTGGCTCCTTCTCTGCCACTTGCTAGTTCAGGGGTCTTGGGCATGTTACTCCTTACCGGTTTCCTCACCTGTAAAATCAAATAATAACAGTACCTTGCCCACAGGCTGGAACTGGGCTTAGCAGTAGGCCTGGTACCCTAAAAACAGCACTGAATCCCCTCACTGACCATGGGGTGGAGCAATTTATACTAAGGTTGTGTGTGATAATGTTATTTACTGGCCACCTTTCCATAAGCAACTGAGACTTCACTTCTGCAAGCAGCCTTAGTATGGGTCACAATCTTCTTGATGTTGGAAGTTGACGTTTTAAAAGTAGTGCAGTAAAGGCAAGGGTGTTTGTTGGAACCTAGTCTGATTTTGTGAGGGGCTGGAGTGGAGGGAATAGGGAAGCGTGTCAGGGAAGGCCTTGATCCAGTCCTGCCACTAGCAGAGGTTCAATAAATAAATGTGCTCCCCTGAGGGTTGGGCCCAGCGTCGTTTTCCACTTTGTCTCACGCAGACCCTCACATGTAGAAGGTTTTATCATCTTCCCATCCATTTGGCAGGAGGAAAATGAAAGGCTTAGAGCCCTTGCCGGCCAGTCGCAGGGTTACGAAGGGAAAGAAGACTGCGCAGACTATCCGACTCCAAGCCCAGGGCTCTCCCCCCCACCCCTGGCCCACGCGGTGAACATGTCCTCGCCACGCGTGTCTTAGCCCTACTCAGAATTCTGCCCCCATCCTCTTCCTATTTTATTTTTCTGGCTGTAAATTTTGGACACGATTCAACTACAGAGAGAACCGGTGGAGCTCGCAACAGCGAACACCCACCTTACACGCGACAGTCACACCTCCACCCAGTGCGCAGCTGCAAGGACGCAGCACCAGCGGGCCGCTAGCGGCAGTTGTCCCCCCGACTTGGGCGGGGAACTAGCAAGGGGGGGACCGGAAGTAGCTCTGTGTATCCCGGTTGCTAAGAGACGGGGTTTCCACAAGCCAGACCTAAGTTCTCCGGGGTCTTATCCTCCCTTTCTGTGCTTCAGCGTCTCCGAATCCCGCCATCATGTCGGAGCCACAGGACTCAGAAACGAACGGCTTGCGAAGCACCTTTCCCTCTTACATGGCGGAGGGCGAGCGGCTCTACCTCTGCGGAGAGTTCTCTAAAGCTGCCCACAGTTTCAGCAACGTGAGTCATGCTCTGAACCTATCAATCACGCATCACCACTTTGGATTCCTGCTAACTCTGAGGTCTTGATGATGCCTGGATGACCCTCTGTTCACGTGTTCCTGATTAATACACCACTGTGACAGATAAGCCCCTGCTGAGCCATTTCCTACCAATTCCCACTGCATTCCGCCTGATTCTTAGTAACCATTCTGTGCGTTTAGCGCTGACCTCTTCTTTTTTACTCAAGTATTTCGTGATTGACTGGCCTCCTACAGAGCAGCCCCCATTTCCCATCATTGGCAGGGAGTTTGGCTGGGAGACTTCTTGCAGAAGTGAAGTCTCAGTTGCTTATGGAAGGTGGTCAGTAAATAACACATTATCATCACACACAACCTTAGTATAAATTGCTCCACCCCATGGTCAGTGAGGGGATTCAGCGCTGTTTTTAGGGTACCAGACCTACTGCCAAGCACAGTAGAAGCCTGTGGGGGAGGTACTGCTATTACACAGTTTTATGCACAAGGAAACTGATAAGGAAATTGAGCAACATGCCCAAGACCACTGAACTAGCAAGTGGCAGAGAAGGAGCCAACCTCGGGCACTCAGCTCCAGTTCTCAGGTGCTAGCCGCCAGATGATACTCCGTCGCACGAACGTTTTTAGATGTTCTTATGACCATTTCTTTCACAACAAACGGCCACTTCTTATTCCAAAGGGAGTGGCAGAACAGCTCTTGTAAACCTGTCTGGATACTCATCCTAAAGTCAAGCTTCTCATCTGCTGCACAGAGTCTTTTATCCCATCCGTCATTGGCCACACTCAAACCAGAAGTGGTTGACCAGATGGGCCACCAGCTGAGTTTAGGAGTCCTGCCCCCATCCAATTTCCTCTTTTTGGATTCTGTTTTGTCCTGGAGAGCCTCAGAGAAAAGAACACGCTGAGGGAAGGTAGCTTTGGGTAAAAAGTGGCTTTTTTTCCCATGAAATACAATAGCGGCTTCCTCTTCCTGGAAAAGTAGGAAGGTCTTAGAAAGAGGTAGGCACAGTCTGATGCTTCAGGAAAGACTATGGTACCGATCTTTCAAACAGAAGAAGAGAGGACACGATGTGCAGGGAAAGAGTTCTGCACCCACTTTAGGGCCAAAACCACAGTTTCATTTTTGCTGGCATTCTCGTCTTCTTTTATTTTCATTTTCTTAAAGGTTTTATTTATTTTTTAGAGAAAGGGGAAGGGAGGGAAAAAGAGAGTGAAAGAAACATTGATGTACAAGAGAAACGTTGACCGGTTGCCTCTCGCGTGCCCCTGGCCCACAACCCAGGCACATGCCCTGATGTGGGCACATGTGCCTCTTGGTTTGTAGGGTGGCGTCAACCCACTGAGCCATACAGGTTAGGGATCATTTTCATCTTAATCGCCTGAAATACCAATTCATTCTCAATAAGCTGTGTAACTAAAGAGGGCTGGTGGAATGGATAACTCAAGCTGCAGATTGTCTTAAAATCCATTGTGTTAGCTTTCAGAATGCTTAGCCTTTGGAATGTATTTTGAGTGTGTTGTGCATCCATTTCAGCTTTGTGGTTGAATTTGGTATACACACCAAACATCCTAAGATTCTATGGTCTGAGGGGAGTGGAGGCATCGTAGACACTCAGGGAAATTCAGTGTTATCCGCAGAGTGGTATATTCTCCCATCTCAACCAGCAGCTTGTGATTTGACCTTGTTTAAGATGAGCCACTTGCAGATAATGGAGTTGACTAAGCGAAGATGGATAATGTGCTGCTTTCGTCTGATAAGACCCAAAGGCCTGTTTGCTGCTCTGAGGAGTCCCCCTGAAGCTCTGGCAGGAGGGTTTGGGCTGCTATTTCCCATCTGGCTTCCACCTTGCCCTGCCTGGTACTTGTCAACCTGAGTGGTTCTCTTCTCAGGCTCTTCACCTTCAGAATGGAGACAAGAATTGCCTGGTTGCCCGCTCCAAGTGCTTCCTGAAGATGGGAGAGTTGGAGAAGTCCCTGAAGGACACCGAGGCTTCGCTCCAGGGGGACCCAACTTTCTGCAAGGTGATCGTTGGGTGGAGAACTCCATCTTGCTTTAACACTGCCATTGTCTGCAGCGCCCTGTGATGAGTGGAAGAACCAGCCAGACCGCCTAGAGTTTGATGCCATTTTCTCTGTCTTCGTAGGTCTCTTGCCTTGCTTTCTGCTCCTGTATCCCAACCTTGACCCTCCACTTAGGACCCTTGTGTTCCAGCACACCTGAGTCCTGTAAGGCCTGGTCTGCCCGCCTTGATACGACTTCCTCTCCTTTCAGGGGATTTTACAAAAGGCTGAGACCCTGTACACCATGGGAGACTTTGAGTTCGCCTTGGTGTTCTATCATCGAGGCTACAAGCTGTGGCCTGATCGGGAATTCAAAGTTGGAATTCAGAAAGCCCAGGAAGCTATCAACAACTCAGTGGGAAGTGAGTGACCATGGGGCCTTTCCCTTATCCAGGAAGTCTCTTAGAATTCTTAGGTTTGGAGGAAGGCCTGAGGTGTCTTGGGTGGTGACCACCAAGAGGCCTATAGGGAATCCCATGCTTGGATTTGACTGCTGCTGATTTCATTGAGGATTAGGAACTGGGAGGATTAGCTCACTGGGAGGGCCAATCCCCTACCCACAGTACTGAGCGCTGCAGAGTCTGGCTATCCCCAAAGCCAGATAAGAAGGGCTCTTTCGATCACCCCAAGTCAGATGAGTATGCCTGGTTTTGGCCTGGTGTCATAGGGTAGAATGGAGTCCTGAGCCCGCTCTTCCCTAGTCTTCGGCTTCCTCTTTTACACAAGCTGCTCTCGAGTCAGTGAGGGGGGAGGAGGGACTGAGAGCTCGCTAGTGTGGATGCAGAGTGTGGAAATGGCCTGAAATGGAGAGCTCCCTTTGTTTGGAAATCTGGCTGCCATGGCCTTGGGCTAGCAAGGGCTACCTAGCTCCTACAAGAGCATTACACCAAACCTTTACCATTTGCCTGCCAGTCTGGCTCTGAGCCAGCTTTGCAACAACATCCACCATCCCTCTGCCCAAGGCAGCCATTACCACCTAAAAATACATGAGAGGTCATGCTGGAGGCCTGGCCGACCTGAGCCCCAGCTTCTGTTCTTGCAGGTCCTTCTTCCATTAAGCTGGAGAACAAAGGAGACCTCTCCTTCTTGAGCAAGCAGGCCGAGGTAAGGGCCCTGGTTCTGACACTACATCCCCCCAAAGGGAAGAGGCCACATGTGCCTGAGGCACACAGGTCTGAGTGGCCTTGTTGTGTGGGGGCAGCTAGCTCGTTCCCATCGTTCCCATCGCAGGCAGCCATGGGATTCCGCCCCAGCTCTAGAGGGACTCTGGGAGTCTAGCTGTTCCTGGGCCTGAGATCCTGAAGGAAGAGTATGGGACCACAGACCCTGGTTCCTGACTCCCTGTGCTCTGTGCTGAGGCTCTGTTGGTGTTGCTCCGTCTTCCCAGAGTATGAAAGCCCTGCAGAAGCCGCATCCGATGAGACACCTCTACCCCCCCACGAGAGAGTCCAAGCGGAAGGGCTCCCTCAAGAGTGAGAAGACTGTCCGCCAGCTCCTGGGCGAGCTCTACGTGGACAAGGAGTATCTGGAAAAGCTCCTACTGGACGAAGGTTTCAGACACTTTGTTTGCAGCAGAAAACAAGGCAAAGGGAGTATGGGGTGGATACTTCATGCACGAGGCAGA
Organism: Macrotus californicus; assembly: GCA_007922815.1. Taxonomy (NCBI): domain Eukaryota; kingdom Metazoa; phylum Chordata; class Mammalia; order Chiroptera; family Phyllostomidae; genus Macrotus; species Macrotus californicus. The sequence continues at coordinate 189,997 of VMDR010000080.1, read as the reverse complement.
GCCTGTCCTCTCAGATCAGCCCACGTGTTCCTATGGACAGGTTCTGCTCTCATTTCACAGATGAGGAAACTGAGGCACAGAAAGGTTAAGTCTCCTAAGGTCACACATAGGTAAGCAGTGACACAGCTTTCAGATGTGAGTCCGGGAAGTTCCGTTTCAAAACCAGAGCTCTTGAGCGCTACGGAACTCCAAAGCTCTGGGTTCCTCTCCCACCTTGTGTCTGAAGGGGGCGTCCCCTGGGCCTTCAGTAAGGACAGAAGGCAAAGTAATCCAGCTGGGAGGCACCAAAGGGGAATCCTAGGACCCTGATACTAGTGCCCCACAGCTTATCTGGGACAGCCCTTCCTTTTATAGACAAGGAAAGAGAGACCCTGAATGGGGAGTAACTTGGAGGAGGAGTAAGTTGACAAGCAAGTTAGCAGTGGAGTTGGTGGCAGAGCTCAGGACTCTCCAACACTCTTTCTACCACGCTGTGCTGGCGGTGACGGGAGATAGGACGGAGCCTCGGAATGAATGCTTTACGTAAACATGCGTGACGGGACTATTACCGTTAGCCAATAAGCGTGAGCAGGGATCACCCTTGCACCAAATGGCTTTTCTCCAGAACTGACTTCCAAGGTTTCTGCAGGCTTCCCTGCAGGTCTGTGTCACAGGGCAGCTTCATCGCTGGCGTGTCTCCATAACAGACCTGCCCGTTTGCTTCCTTCCCCCCGGGGGAGCTCCTGCGGAGGGAAGGGGTGGCCTGAAAGTTACCTCCGCTACCAGCTCCAACCTCTGCTCAGGTGGTAGGCAGGACCTGGGCACACCCCTCCAGCTCCCAGGTCACACTGGCCCACCTAACACCTGGGGAACCGCTGGGTACTGGCTACCTCGACCAGGTCATGCATTTAGACTGTCTTCTTTCAGGACAAGCCTGCAATGCGGGAACCCTGAAGGCTGGGGGCTATCCACCGGCTGCCCCTTCTTTAGCTCTTCATACCTTGCCATAAGGGGCCTATGCACTAAACTCTGTACCGTGAGAATGCCTGGAGGGCAGGGCTCTGGCCTCATCTGGGTCCAGACTGATCCACACTGCCACCCATATGCTCTTGCTTTGCTCACTGTTTCCCCAGCTCCAGGCAGAGGTCCCCACAGCGAGTGGGGAGCCAAGAGGAGGCAACAATGCCTGTTCTGGTGGGTTCCTCCTCACACCCTTTCCTACAGACCTGATCAAAGGCACTGTCAAGCGCGGCCTGACCGTGGAGGACCTCATCATGACCGGCATCAACTACCTGGACTCCCGCAGTGACTTCTGGAGGCAGCAGAAGCCCATCTACGCCAGGGAGCGCGACCGGAAGCTGATGCAAGAGAAGTGGCTGCGGAACCGCAAACGCAGCCCCTCGCAGACAGCCCATTACATCCTCAAGAGCCTGGAGGACATTGACATGCGTGGGTGGTGGTGTCCTCAGAGGGATGGGGACTTGGCCAGGTGGGAAGGGAACAACGTCGTGGCTGAGCCACCGGCTTCCCTGGGCTGTGGATGGGGTGGGGGTGGGCGGAGGTGGGTGCTCCCCTCAGACAAGGAGAGGTTGCTCCGGCCTGCACGTGACTTCTCTCCCTCCCTAGTGCTGACCAGCGGCAGTGCTGAAGGGAGCCTGCAGAAGGCTGAGAAAGTGCTGAAGAAGGTGCTGGAATGGAACAAAGATGAAGTGCCCAACAAGGACGAACTGGTTGGAAACTTGTACAGCTGCATAGGGAATGCCCAGATTGAGCTGGGGCAAATGGTGGCAGCCCTGCAGAGCCACAGAAAAGACCTGGAGATCGCCAAGGAATAGTGAGTGCCTCTGGAGGCCGGGAGGGCGAGGCCCAGGCACTTGCAGCAGAGTGGGGCTGGGCTGTGTACCTCGGCTTTTTGCCAGGGCTACTGGTGGCTGAACTCCTGTTTTCTGCCCTGTGCGTCTGAGGTCGAACCTACGGAGGGAGGAGCCACCTGCCGAGGACTAGGGGCAGAGGGTAAAGGGTGGAATGAGACTGTCAGCCTTTTTGCCACAAGGATGAAAGCAAACTCTGAAAAGCTCCCAATGATCTGACTCTTAGGGACACTCTCACGTCAACAAGCCTTCCTTTACCCTGGGCATGCTGGATGCTGCTGCTAGTATGGGGAACACAACAGCAACCAGACACAAGGGTCATGCCCCTGTAGCTGTGAAAGAAAAAGTGGCATAAGGAATAAATTGCCTTTGTGACAAGTGTCATGAAGGAAAAGCACAGGACCCAGTGCTATGAGAAGCATGTCCCAGGAGGACTTGATTGGGCTTTGGGGAACATGCTTGGTCTGTGAGAAGTCACTAGGGCAGGCAGGCAGGAGGCAGCTTGAGGCTGGAGAGCACAGGGTATTGCCAGGGGAAGAGGGGCCCAGAGGAGGCCGGACCAAGTGGGTAGGGGGCCAATCCAGCCAGGTCCTCACACACCACAGTGCTGACCAAGCGCCAGGGCTCTGGAATCCGGCCGACTGAGCTTCGGAACTGTATCTCCCAGGCAAAGCACTTAACCTCTCTCAGCCTCAGTGTCCCTTCTGTCAGGCGGACATAACAACAGCCCCACCTGATGGGGGGGAGCGGGGAGAGAGGACAGCACGCAGAGTACACAAAAAGACCTCGGGGCTCTGCTGTGAATCTAGAGCAATAGTAACACCAAGCTCCTAGGAACCAGCTCTTCCTAGACCCTATGGCCGGCTCTCAGAGATGCTGTGGCTTTCTGGGCATGTGGTTTGAACCTTTGGGGTCATTTGTGACCTTCTCCTACCTGGTCTCTGCTTGCCCCCCATTTCTGAGTCTCTTTCAACCTCTTATCATCCTGTGTCTACTCGTGCAGGTCGGGCTTCGGCTGTCCCCTCCTCCAGCTGCTCCCACCTGCTGTCACCTCCAGAGGCACACTGCTTGTCATTTGCCAACCTTCTTTCCCTTGCTGACCGAGAGGCCTTGGCCCTTCCTTGCCTGCAGGCTAACCAGACGCCTTTGCTTGACACTCCAGGCCCTGTCTGGACCTACTTCTGCAAAGCTCCCTGATGTCAGTCCTGCATTTGGGTTAACCTGGATTTCCTGAACACTCCTGCCTCCTGCCCTCTCCTTCTATTCATCAGAGCCCTGCCTGCCGCCCATTCCCAATTCATTTCTCACCTGCCTACGCTGTGCCGAGCAGATGTTTCACATCCTGGCCATTTCAGAAGCAGAAAAAACAAAAAAGCCAACCAGCTTTGGAGGCAGACTTGGCTTTGACGGCTGGCTCCGGCCCTCAGAGGCTGGGTGGGTTTGATTAAGTTGCTCATCTCTCGTGAAGGCATAATAATGCCGACTCGCAGGGATTATTAAGAGAATTAAGTAGGATGTGTATGTACAGTAATTTGGATCCAGCTTTATCCCACGCCCTAAAGAAATACAAATCTTTACCTCTGACCAGACTCTCTCCCAAACCCCAGACCTGCATATCCAATTGATTCCAAGGTGTTTCCACTTGGTTGTTCCCCAGGACCCCCAAATTTAACATGTCCAAAGTGGAATCCCTTATGTTCCTCCCAAACCTCTTGCTCCAGAGTTTCCTATCCATGAGGATGTCACTGCAGCCACTTGGTTTCCAAGGCACCCAGGCTGCTTCCCAGACGCCTCCCTCTCCTCACTGCTCCGTCTGGCTCAGCCCACCCAGGTCCTGCCCGCCCTGCCTCTTCCCCTGCGGTTTCTGTCCCACAGCTCAGTCCGGACCCTCCTTGCTTCTCACCTGTTTCCTCTGACCTGGATTTCCTGCTGCCCAGCTGGCCCTTCTGCACAAACAAGTCCAAGGGTCAGACACAGTTCAAGGGCCCAATTCTGCGGCCCTCCCTCACCTGGCTTGTCCTAGTCCCTCCTGACCCAGCTCTCTATGGGCCCCTGAACAGCTGTGCCCCAGCCAACACCTTGTGGCTCTGCTCCTGCTAGTCCCTAAACGGGACCTTTTTTTTTGGCCGCCCCTTCATCGACTCCTTCCTGCCCATTCTTCGAAATGTACGTAAGTATCTTCCTTCTGGAAAGCCTTCCCTGCGCCCCGGGGGAGATTTAGAAATCCCTCCTCTGTGCTCTCTGCCCACACTCATGTGGGTCCTGCTTACCCTGTGAGACTCTGGATTCTGGATGGGACTATTTTATACTCCCTCTCCCTCCCCAGCACCTGCCACAAATGGACATGCAGTAAATGTATGCTAAGCGTCTGAACAAACAGAGGTGTTCCTTTATAACATCTGCAAACAGGCTTCCAGTCTTCCTTGTGAGTTCAGTGTGCCCCAAGTTCTCCCTCATTCTAATCAGCCACACCCCACCCTCACTGCCCTTCCCCCCAAAAGACTGGCACCCTTCCAGGTGCAGCTCAAATCCCAACTTGTCTAAGCAGTTTCTTCAGTGTCCCCAGCCCTCACTTCTTTCTTTGAATACTCTATAGATGATTTGATTGCATGCTTTCTCATTATTATTACATATGACATATTATTGTTATGGATAAATTACTGTATTACAACTTACTCATTCATTTACAAGGGGAGCTGACATCAGAGGTGGTGTGGGAGCAGCAGGTGCAAAGTATGGTCAAGGGTCCAAGGAGAGAGGCAGGTGGGAGCCCTGCCGGGAGCCAAGGAGGCCTCAGAGCGGTCAGGAGTGTCAGCAAGGGGTGACAGGGAGGGAGAAGGGTCCCCTAGGCCGTGGGGCATGGCAGGGTTGGAGGGTTTGGGGAACTGCAGGGAGCGCAAAGGGCTGGGGGCCAGGATCCGTGCAGAGTGGGAGGATGGGAAGCCACCCGGAGGAGAGGAGGAAGGACCTTAGCCTGAAGGTGCAAAAGGCCGAGGAGTTTGATTTCACATGAGCTCTATGGTGTTGAACTTGGTTCGCAGCCCTGCCGTGGAGCAGAGCCTGAGTCTCCTCCTGCCCCTCCCCCCAGCCACTCGCCCCCTCCCTTCACTGGGAACGAGCTGACATGTGTCCTTCTGGCCCCTTTCTAATGCATGTACCTACACGTTGAAGTACACCTTTGCATACACAGGATCTTTAAAACAAAAGCAGCTCATTTTTGTTTGTTTGGGTTTTTTAAGTGTGTCTAGGGAAGCGTGTCGTTCTCTGAATGGCGCTTCCGCTCCCACAGTGACTTACCTGTCACTACCCCTTTGGGGGCACTTGGGCCGCCCCTGTTCTGCTATGGCCAGCAGCGCTGCCCGGGCACTCCCCAGATCTATGCATGTGCAGCTGAGTATCTTGATCAGATCTGCATCTGAGAAAGGCAGGCTGACCACAGTGGGAAGGCTGGTCACAGGAGGAGGGTGGTCGTGGAAGATGTGGGAGCCAGCTGGGCTGCAGGCGCCGAGGGGCAAGAGGCACCAGACAGGGGGACAGTGAGCGGGAATGCTGCGGGAGGGGTGTGAGGCTGGAGGGGGGCGCTTCTTGGTTTGTTAGGAAGGAGGTAATTTTGAACGGAGAGCTCAGAATGGTCCCACGGTGACGGTAAATGATGGAGGTAGGGAGTGCCAGTGTCTTTTCCTTCCTGGAAATGTCCTACTCTCTTTCCTGTGAACACTGAATACTGTAAACATTTCAACAATATGGGTAAAGGAAAAAATCCCCCTCATACTCTCATTTTCCTTAGGTTATCGCTGTCGATAGCTAGACTTCCATTCTCTCTACTTTAAAAAATGCCCACTTTTTATTTATTTGCTTATTTTTTGGTGGTTTCAAACAACAAAGTTTTATTCTCTTACCGTGCTGGAGGTTATAAATCTCTACTTCCGGGCGGGGCGAAAATCGAGGTGTTGGTAGGGCCTCACGCCCTCTAGAGGCTGGAGCGGAGGCTGGTCCCTCGCCTCTTCCATCTCCGGGAGCTGCGTTCATTTCCCTCCTTGGCTGGCTGGCGGCCCCTTGCTCCTCGCCAAAGCCAGGAGCACAGCATCATGCTGCAGACCTGCGTATTTATTTTTAACAAAAATGGTGTGAGAGACATAGAATATATTCCTACAATCTGGCTTATTAACTTACTATATCAAGGATGTTTTTCATGCACAGAAATTGCCAGTGATAAGGCACGACTAACATTTAGATTGTTTCCAATGTTTGTTCTTCTTCTTTTTTTTTTTAAGATTTTCCTGACTGGTGTGGCTCAGTGGATTGAGCACAGGCCTGAGAAACAAAGGGTCGCTGGTTTGATTGCCAGTCGGGGCACATGCCTGGGCTGTGGGTCAGGTCCCCTGGGGTGGGGGGCGGCACAAAGAGACAATGACACATTGGTGTTTCTGTCTCTCTCTTTCTCTCTCCCATACCCTTTTTCTAAAATAATAATAATTAATTTTTTAAAAGATTTTTATTTATTTATTATTAGGGAGGGGAAGAAATGGAGAGCAACATCAATGTGTGGTTGCCTCTCACGTGCCCCCCACTGGGGACCTGGCCTACAACCCAGGCATGTGCTCTGACTGGGAATCCAACAGGCGACCCTTTGGTTCGCAGGCCGGTGCTCAATCCACTGAGCCACACCAGCCAGGGCTCCAATGTTTATTCTTATGAACGGTGCCTGAATGTCACATTATCCGCTTGATGTTAAATTCCTAGGAGAATTACTAGATCAAATGGACACCTTTGCAAACTGTTGACTGATAGCCCTCTGGAAAGGTCCCAATAATGTTCACTCCTGGCTACAGGCTATGAGGGGCCCTGTGGGTGTCATCCCTGCCAGCCTGGGCACGTCCCTCAAGCTGGACGCTGAGGCCAGGGACCCTGCCCTTAACTTCTTTTCTGTTTGCGCAGTGTCTGGAATGACTGATTTCTAGTGAACAGCTTCTCATGATTCTTCCCCGCAGCGACCTTCCTGATGCCAAGTCACGAGCGCTGGACAACATTGGCAGGGTTTTCGCCCGAGTTGGGAAGTTCCAGCAAGCCATTGACACGTGAGTGACCGAGGATGGCCCCCGCCACACCTTGGGGCCAGGACTTCCCACCCTCACACCAGACTCCCAGCCTGGGGCCAGGATGCCACACAAAGAGGCACGAGGAGACCCCAGTCTGGCCCCCGGCTCTGCTAGGTGACCGTGGGAAAGCTGCTTTGTAAACTCTGGGGCTCAGCAGTTAAATTAAGGAGTAGACTAGAATCAGCATTTTCTCAGGGCATCCCAGTGACAAATCACCTCAAGCATTTGTTGGGTATGTGAATTCTTTGGCCTCTTCCGTGGAAATTTTGATTCCACGGGTTTGGATTGGGTTGGAGCGCAGGGGTCTGTTTTAACAAGCGCTCCGGGTGACCGTTACCCTGGACCAGTTCAGCAATTGGTGGACCAGTTGAGTCTGGGACTTCTTCTGACCCTATTCTATGACTCTGGTCATGCGAGGACGATGGTAACACAGTCTGAACTTGGCAGGTGGCCTAACTGCTGGACTTTTGATGTCCAACTCTGGGGCTAGTGACCTCCTGCAGTGGGGTGAGTCTGCAGGGGAGAAACTGCAGATCAGCCTGCCCTGGGTGAGCCTGCTCCTTGGGCCCGCTGCCTTGGTGCAGAGAGAAATGGCCTTCAGGCCCTTTCGCTTGATTGAAATAGACTTGTTCATCTCGGCTACGAGTCCTTCGGTTTCCTGAATGGCCCCTGGGGTCTATGTGGCAAAAGACAGAAGAGTGTGAGTTCACCTATGTGTTTTTTAAAAAGATTTTATTTCTTTATTTGTAGAGAGAGGGGAAGGGAGGGAGAAAGAGGGGGAGAAACATCAGTGTGTGGTTGCCTCTGGTGCGCCCCATACAAGGGACCTGGCCTGCAAACCCAGGCATGTGCCCTGACTGGGAATCGAACCAGCGACCCTTTGGTTCACAGGCCAGCGCTCACCTACATATTTTTATAATAGAAAGTTTTATAGTAAATATGTGCTTACTATTAAATGTTCATTTGGAAAATACAGAAAAGTAGAAGAAAAATTATTCAGTCCCACCACCCAAAGATAAGCACTAATTCTAACCCTACTCTTAACTTTTTTTTGGCTTTCATTCCATTCTTCTGTCTGTGTTCATTTTGTTCTTATATATACTGAAGAATATTCTTAAACAGTATTTTTATGTTATTTCAAATGCCGTTTGTAAGCATTACTCGCAAAGGTTGTATCAAGTTTGATCCCATAGATGTTCCAAAATAGTTTTGAAAGTTTTAAAAGATGTTAATGCTTATTAGCACCACCCCTTATCTAAAAGAACTGGTGGCTGGAGAACAGTTCTTATCAGCAGGAGGCCTTGACCTCCCGTGGCAAGTGCGGGGCTGGAGTGGAAGAAGCTGACCTGGCTCTTGTCCCCAGATGGGAGGAGAAGATCCCTCTGGCAAAGACCCCTCTGGAGAAGACCTGGCTGTTCCATGAGATTGGCCGCTGCTACTTGGAGCTGGACCAGGCCTGGCAGGCCCAGAATTACGGCGAGAAGTCCCAGCAGTGCGCGGAGGAAGAGGGGGACATTGAGTGGCAGCTGAACGCCAGTGTTCTGGTGGCACAGGCACAAGGTGTGGGCTCAGAGAGGACACCCTACCTTTCCCAGCCCTCAGGCCCAACTGCCATGCCTGGGCTGGGAATTCTGTGGGCCAGACTTCACATCCCAGTGCGCCCCTGCTCAGATTACTTCTGACCCTGAGAGTGGGGATCAGCCCCTCCATCCTGATCAGCATAAGTGCCTATTTTGGGCTAAGCTCAGCTAGGGCTCGGGGCATCCTGAGAGCTGCCCCCACCCGTGAGGGGCACTGTGTGGTCACCGAAACAGCGCCACCTCCTCTTGCCTCGGTGCCCCTTACGTTGGCATTCTTGCATCTAATCACTACGCAAGCCAGTGACGTGGCATCATTGTCTTCATTCTGTAGATGCGGAAACTGGGGCACCGAGTGTTCCGGCCCCAGGCCACACAAGGGGACTTCTGGAGTGCTGGAAGTGCTCTGGGATGGAGCTGTGGCGCTCATGGCGCGACTCTGTGCATGCGCCAAACCACTGAACCGGGTGCGCAGCAATGGGCGCTCTGTGTGATGTGGGAGTTCCATCTCAATGGGACTGTCTGAAAACACAGCAAGGGCCCCGGCTGGTGCGGCTCAGCGGACTGAGCGCCGGCCTGCGGACCCGAAAGGTTGCCAGGTCGATTCCCAGTCAGGGCACGTGCCTGGGGTGTGGGTTCAGGCTCGGTCGGGGCACAGAGGCAAGCAATCGATGTTTCTCTCCCTCTGTTTCTCCCTCCCTTCTCCTCTCTCTAAACATAAACAAATAAAATCTTTAAAAAAGAAGTAGCAAGGGACAGGGGGTAAGGAGAAACAGATGCAGCAAGGTTGGCAATATTGTGATAATTGTTGAAGTTGAGTGATGCGGAGCCGGGGTCTGTTTTCCTTTCGTGCATGTTTGAAATATCTCATAATATGAAGTTAAAAAGGAACGTGCTCCGGGTGATGGAGCTGGGACTGAAACCCAGTTCTGTTCTGCTCCAGAGCTTGGGCCTTGTCAAGCCGTGCTAAGCTGCTCCTCCTGCTCCAGGTACACAGCTGACCTCCAGTAAGGGAGGGAATGTGACCAGGGCGATAATCACTCATTCAGTCACCCACACCACAGACACTTGGTGCCTTCTCAGTGACAATGTCCTGCCCTCTTGTCTGAAAAGGTAACTTTTAAAAAAGATGCTATTTATTTATTAAAGATTTTATTTATTTTTAGAGAGAGGGGAATGGAGGGAGAAAGAGAGGGAGAGAAACATCCATGTGTGGTGGCCTCTCAAGCGCCCCCTACGGGGGAACTTGGCCGGCAACCCAGGCACGTGCCCTGACTGGGCATCAAACCGGTGACCCTTTGGTTCACAGGCTGGCACTCAATCCACTGAGCCACACCAGCCAGGGCTCAAGATTTTATTTTATTTTTACTGAGAGGAGAAGGGAGGGAGAAAGGGAGAGAAACATCCCTCGGTTGCCTCTCATGTGCGGCCCAACCGGGAACCAGACCCACAACCCAGGCGGCATAACCCTAACCCTGACCGGGAATCGAACCAGCAACCTTTTGCTTTGCAGGACAATACCCAACCAACTGAGCCACACTGATCAGGGCTAAAGGGGTAATTTTTAAGGAGAAACGTAAGGGATGAGAAGTCTCGAGCTGTTTTAAAGAGCTGAGGGGACAGCACTTAGGAAGATGGGCAGGAATCAGGCTGATTCCGTAAGCCAAAGCAGACCAATGTTAGCTGGAGGCCAGGGAGGCCAGGAGGGCGTGGAGGGAGGTTGATGAGGGGCCAGATTCACAGGACCTCACAGGCCCACTCACAAATCATAGCTACTTTCCTAAAAGCATAGAGAAAACCACGGAAAGCTTTAAACCTAAATCACAGACACGATTAACTGTGGCTTTTCCTAGAACTATTTTCTGTTCTTAGGAGGGCATTGTGTGAGCTGAAGTGGAGATGGAGCACATCCCTCACGGGGGACGTTGTCCTGCGCCCGCTCTAAGACTTGCTGGTCCCTCGGGGCCCCTGGAGAGCTGGGCCCCTCATTGCTAGTCTCAGTTTCCCCACTCTGGAGTTTAAAAAATCGCATGGGGCAGCCTGGGAGCCCCTGAGTTCTAGAGGCAGCCAAGCCTACGGGGCAGAGCTTGGGCTCTGGGTCCTCCTGGCTCAGGGACCTTGGCAAGTGCCACTCTGTGCCTCAGCTCTGTCCTCTGTAAATAGGGATAACTATGGTATCTACCCATGGGGTTGGTATAAAGAGATAAAGCAATACCTGAGCGCGTGAGCACTGAGAGCGGGTCCTGGCACGTAGTGAATGCTCAGCGACGACTCATCTCTTCTTCCTGCCCTCTCATCGACGCCCCGTGAGTGCCTCTGACAGTGATGAGGAAGCTGCCGGCTTTGGGAAAGCCTCCTTACGGCTCAACAGGAATGTAGGAGTGAACGTGCAGATTTGCGCCTGCAGAGTGGGAAAGAGGAGGGGAGCAGCCCCCAGAGTCAAGATAACTTTAGGTGACAGATTCAGTTAAAAATGAAAAAAATAGTCTCTAATGTTTACGTGGATAAGTGATGTGAGTCCTCTACGGACCTGCAGCGTCCGGGGGACACTGAACTTCATTCTCGGTGGCCTCAGTGAATACTGTGACCCCTCCTTTTATGGAGCTGTGTATATCTGACCACATTCACTGTGACTCTGTACGCTCTCGGAGTTATACTGAGTTGCTTTTCCAATGGAAGGGCCTCGAGCAGTTTGACTCACAGGCACAAGGCCCTGCTTGCCCCGTGGATCCCAGAGCCGTTCTCGGGAGGGGGAGGACCTTGGGCGTGCCCGTGTCCAGTTATACCAGAAAGCCGTGGTGTGTGAAGGCGCTAAGACATGGGGTCCCCACACCTTGATTGGTGAGAACTTCTCCCGTTCCTTCCTGAACTTAAGCTCTTTTCAAGGGCAGTCAGTCATTCCAGTCCCAGCCCCAGCACTACCTGGTGGGGTCGTGAGCTCAGAGGAGCAGCCCCACTCTGGGTTCTGAGTGCACCCTGGGTGCGCCGGCCTCCGAGAGCCCGGGTCCCAGCCTCTGGCCCATGAGTCAGTCCGCCCCTTCCATGTTTTCTGTGGTCTCCACAGAGCTCTTAAAGAAACTGAGCAAACATTTTTCTTTTTCTTTTTTTTTTCCCCCTCTCTCTCCCTCTCCCTCTCTGAGCAAGCATTTGAAAAATATGGATTTCCTCTCTGGAACAATCTAAATATGGGGCAAGATTGAATTGCCCCCTATCCTAGACACATGATGTGGGCCCAGGCCCCCTTCCCTCATCGACCCCTCTGAATGCCCCAGGACCCCAGGTTCTGTCTTGAGTAGGGAGGTGGCCCGGGACTGTAATGGAAATGGTGGCCCCGGGCATCTCTATGATGCTGCCCGAGACCTGGGGCGGAATCCAGCTGACACAGGGTCACCACCCTCCCAGGGTCCGGGGCGGGCCAGGGGCCCCTGAGGGGGCCTGGCACGTGCAGGGCAGCCTCATCATGCGACACACAATGTCACCACCTACCTGTGCTGTGCTCCCCTCTGTTCTCCAGTGAAGCTGAGAGACTTCGAGGCGGCCGTGAACAACTTCGAGAAGGCCCTGGAAAGAGCGAAGCTTCTTCACAACAACGAGGCACAGCAGGCCATCATCAGCGTGAGTCTTCCCCCACCTGGGCAGGTGCGGTGTGGGCGGGCCCGTGGGTGGGCCCTCAGCCCCTCAGCCCCTCAGCCTTCCCAGGTGGCCTTCGCACAGATTGATTGCCCACCACCTGCTGGGCACACTGCAGGTAGGGCCCTGCCTTTCAGATGCCTGCCAATCAGTTCATATAGCAGCTCCATGCAGGTATTTTTATTTGAAATAAACAAAAACTAGAAAGCTTTACGAAACATATTTATCTTCACTCTGGATGCTGATATTTCCTATTCTATTTTTCATTTTTGTAAACTTTTTTGTTGTTGTTCAAGTACAGTCATTTCGTTCCTTTTATTTCACGCTGGTGGAGGCCTTCTGAACTGATTTAGGGTTTGCAGTTTCAAAAATGCTACCTGCTCCCGAAGACCACACTGTTCGACAAGGCAGCTGCTAGCCACAGGAAAGCAAATACAACTTAAAATTCAGCTTCTCAGTCACACTGGCCTCATTAGGAGCGTCCCGTAGCCGCACGCGGCTGTGCTGCCACGTCATGCAGATCCCGAGTGGGCCCATCGTTGCAGACATTTCTGTTGGACGGTGCTGGCCTAGGCTGTTGGCTTCAGGGGGCAGGGACCACAGGCAAAGCCGCTGCTCCCAGAGCCGCTCCAGGCAGATGGACAACCTCAGTAGGCAGCTCAGTAGGAGCATGAAGCCCCTGGCCATCTCCCTCCCGCTGCGGGCCAGACTGCTGCTCCTGAGCTGTCCCATGTCAAAATTTCAGAGCCACCACCAGCACACAGCTGGACCCCAACAAGCGTCTGCTCGAGCGAATGATGCAGGCCCTGTGGCTGACAGAAGCCAGACTGCATAATTCGTGGGCAGGATGAGGGGCGTGGCCTCAGGAAACACAGTGGAGGTGCATTTGGCATTCAGGAAAGGGAGCAGGGACCCCGGGAAGGGACATCCTGAGCATGCTGCAGCTGGAGGGGGCCTCATGCTGGCTTTGGAGAACAAGGACCGCAGGGTCTGGCCAGGCTGAAGGCACAGGAGGCTGTGGGTGCTGAGGAATCTGGGAGGCAGGAAAGGAGACCCTGGCCTGGATTCAGGGGCCTGGATCCAGGGGCGGAAGGAGTTAGGGGCAAGAACCCCAGACAATCCGTGGACCAGCCTGGACTGGAAGGTCTAAGAATGGCAGAGAAGCTACCTGACCCACTCGGATTTTTAGGGGGCAAGGGCATGGTTGGTGAAGACCACGGTGAAACCATTTTTTCCCGGTTGTGGTAGAGAAGTCGCTCCCAAAGGGGCCCCACCCTGTGGCAGTCCCTGCCCTGTTGTCACCTGGCAACGTAGGCCTGTCACTTTGCTCTCATTCTCTGAGCTGGGAGGGGTCTGCTCCCTGGATGTGCTCCTTTGCCTTTAAATCTGGCCTCCAGGGGCGAAGTGCTCCCCTTTACTGGGGAGCGCTGCTCCCTGGTTCCCACGCAGAGTCTCTCCCATTGAATCCTCTTCCACATGATCACCCTGCAAACATTTGGAGAGATCATGGCCGTTAAATTCGGCAAATAGTTGCTGACCACGAGTTGGCCTGGACTGTCCAGCCCAAAGGCGACGGCCATGGTCCTGGCCCTCAGGAAGCTTGGTGTCAGCAGGAAAGTTATGACAAAAGCCTCTCATTCATGGCCAGTGCCCTAGGGACTCAGGCACTCAGAGTGAGAGAGCCCCAGCAGGCAGGCAGGCAGGCAGGGTGGGGCTTTCCCATCCAGGAGGGTTTGAGGTCCCCTGGCGTGCTGGGCAGGATTTCGGAAGGTTGAGAGTCAGGGAGCAGTGCCTGTGGGGCCAAACAGCCCCATGGCCCCAAGTGGCTCCTCATGGGACCAGGTCCATGTCCTTTTACCCACCCAGATGGGCACCTCCAGGCAGGAAGGCGTACAGGGGGTGCAGACCAACACTGCACGAGAGTGTCCAGGCCTAGCGGTCATTTAGTAGATGGTTCTGAGTGCCCACAGGTGTTCCGCCCATGCAAGTCATGAGGAAGAAGGCAGAGCCTGCCCTCAAGATGTGCACAGGCTGAATTCCAGGTGCCCAGGGACCCTGCAGTCACCCTGCAAGCCCCTCTGAAGGCAGGCTAGCCCGGGCCCACCCTGCAGTGTGTGTCTGAGTGCCTTCCATGACTTGCTGCCCTGCTGTGGGCTCAGGGACTTGCACCGAGTCTTTCAATTGGCTGGAAGCTTTAGGTAAAAAAGGTGGAGATCAGTGGATACACATACTTCCCACATACATGCCTAAGCCCAAGGGAAATGAGGTCTGAGTTCCCTGCAGTCATGCACCTCATACCACTTAGCCTGGGCACTTCCAGGGCCCTGGCAGCAACTAACCCCCGCACAGGAGCAAACGAGGGCAAGAGGTGGGTGGGTAGTGCAAAGCCCTACTGCTTCCTGGGGTAGGACTTGGGTGAAAGGGGAAGTGTAGGAGCCAAATAGGGGTTATGAGAGTTTATTGGTTCCTCTATTACTCATAGGCTTTGTTTGTTTTGAATCTATGTTTATTTTTACCCACAGGCTTTAGACGATGCCAACAAGGGCATCATCGATGAGCTGAAGAAAACAAACTACAGGGAACTGTTCAAAGAAAAGAAAGAGAAAGGTGAGTTCCTGGAGCCCCTGAGACCACAGCTCCAGAACTTTCTGTCTGCATCCCCTCTGTCAGTCCCAGCCACACCCGCCAGCAGCTTCTCCAGCCCCAGGGCTTAGCACGGACTACCAGGCATTCTGATTTCCGTGCTGGCAGCAGCCCCAGCCTTTCCCTGACGCAGGAGAGGGAGGCCATCCAGCCCACCTCAGACTGGGGTCCACCCAGAGAGCCCACTCCTCTATTTCTTCAATCAATTCATCAAATATCTGCTGAGCACTTATCAGGTGTCAGGAAGGTGTGAGATTTGGGGGAGACAGGGGCTCAGCCCCTGCCCCAGAGGAGCCCACCACCCATTCATTGGGAAAGCCAGGCCATTAGATTTGTCCCCAAATGGGCTCCTGCAGGTGACTGCTGAGCTGGGAGACCTGCTCTGCCGTGAGCACAGGCAAAGCACTCAGTCTTCCCTGGGGAGACAGAGAAGCCTCCAAAGGGGAAGAATCATCCTTTTCAGGCTCCACAAGATGCCCGAGGCTTTTCCAGGTACAAGATGGAAGAGGGAGGGCATTTCTGGCAGGGACTAGCAGGAGCAAAGACAGAGGCAGAATGACAGTAACTTACACTTTGGGGCTCCTCCTGTGTGTCAGGCACTGGGTGAGGTGTCTCATTCAGTCCTCACCACCCCAGGAGACAGGTACTCTTTGGGGGCAATGGAGGCTGAGTGAAGTTGAGTGCTCTGCCTGGGTCACACAGCAGTCTGCTTAGAGCCACACTATCCCCTGCTGTGTGGTGCTGCTCTTTGGGGCCAGCATGGGTAGAGAAGGGGTAGGGGCAGGGCACAGAGCTGCAGAGACAGATCTGCCTTATCACATTCTTTCTCCCAAGGCCTCAGGGAGTAAAGAGACCTTGGACTCCCTGGCTCCAGGATCTCTGAATTAAGTGAGGGAAGAGGAGGTGGCTGGGGGCCCCACCAAGTCATTAGGGACAGACCCCAGAGGGGATGAGTTGCTCTCCATTCAGTGCTTCCAACGTGCCAGGCACTCTTCTTGGGGCTTCATACGCTATGTTCAGACTCACCTGATCCCGCGAGAACACTATGGAGTAAGCATTATTAGTCGCTTGATTTTATGGATGACGTGGAAGCGGAGCGGCTGAAGTCCCACGGTGGTTTCCTGTCTGGGGCAGCCTGGCTCCAGAGCCCAGGCTTTTTCCATGGTTCCACACCATCCTGGTGACAAGACCGCCTCCATCTGCCCTGCTGCAGTGCCCGAGCCATATCGCAGTTATCCTGCAGCCAAGAGGACAGAGCTGCCTCCAGGCGCCAAGGCCGAAGCCCTCTCATGGTGGTGGGAATCTGGGAGTGGAGTCTGTGGGCACCTGAGTGGCCCTTCATTGCCCAGCACCTGTCATGTGGTGGCTGGATCCCCTCAGAGAGGGGCTCTTCTTCTGCCCCATGTGACCTGGGAGCTGCTGTCAAAAGCCACAAGAGCAAAGATGTGAAGGGACACAAGTGGGAAATGGCAGATGCGCCAAGCATCCTCTCTCACATGCCCTGCCAATCTCTGCAGACCATGTGCTGGGGAAGGTGTAAAAAATTTCATTGGGCCCTGGCTGGTGTAGCTCAGTGGATTGAGCGTGAGCCTGAGAACCAAAGGGTTGCCAGTTCGATTCCCAATTGGGGCACATGCCTGAGCTGTGGGCCAGGTCTCGAGTTTGGGGCACGTGAGAGGCAACCACACACTGATGTTTCTCTCCCTCTCTTTCTCCTTCCCTCCCCCTCTCTCTAAAGATAAATAAATAAAATCTTAAAAAAAAAAACCAACTCATCGGGAGTGCCTTGCGCCCAGTGGCAGCTGCCGGGTACTTCCCTCCCAGAACAGCAGGTGGCAGCATTGCATAGTCTTCACCACCAAATGGCAGACTTTTTCTGGTTGTGACCTGGGAGCCCCAGTAGGCACCTTAGAGACCAGGGGCTTCCAGGAAGAGAATGTGGGGGTGACTCAGGAGGAGACTGGTGGCTTTTCTCTGTAGCTGGTAAAAACCAAGGAGCAAGGATCCCTCTGGTTGTAAAATAGCTCTCCAGCTGAAGTTGTTGTGAGCAGTCTGCTCATATTTTTATGGGGAACCTCCCACCAAAAGAGTGGAATGTGCTTCCCAGGGACAAAGAGAAATGCAGAATGAGGTTGCTGGAGAAGAGACCCACTCTGTCCTTTCCCAGCACCTACGCTATTTCTTGTAGGGAAAGAGAGTGTGCTGTGGGGGCAGGCTGTCCTGGGTTCGAATTCTGACTCTGTACTGATTGGCAGTGTGATCGTGGTATGTGATTTCTCTCTACCGATCTCTGGCCCTTGACTGCAAACTTGCATCAGTGACAGTATGCACTCTCCTGACACCATGCCCTACAATCGAGTGGCATCATCTGTGCCGCTCTCATGATGCCCGGAACAGGGCTGGTGCTCAGCAATGCAGGAGCCCTTTCTCTCCTTCTGGAAAGGAGTCCTTCTCTTAGAAGCACAGGCCCCCACAGGCTGCGGTTCACCCGGGTCCAGAGATGGACAGACTTTTACCTTTCTCTCCTCCTTCGTCTTGTTTTTCGGTAGAGGCTGCTGCAGTGGATAGTGCATCCATGATAGAGGAGAAGGAAGGAGTGAAAAAGAGAGATGAGCCCGAGAAGGTGATGAAGCAGTGGGACAGAGAGCAAGAGGACAATGAGAAAGATACAGAGGATGAGTTGTATTATGAAGACACTGTGACCGCAGTGAGTGAAGAGGAAAGAGGTAGGCAGAGAGAATTACAAAGAACCAGCTCCTCAAGGAGACGAGAACCCATAGGGAGAGACTCGGTAGAGATTGCCAAGAGACTGTCCGGAGAACTAGGCGCAAGACTGGGAGAAGCAGGCAGGAGAATATCAGAAGTGAGCAGAAGGGAGTCAAGAGAGATTTACAGGAGGCCTTCCAATCTGGATGAAAAACTCTCAGAAGAAGTAACCAAAAGGAAATCGGAAGGGCAGGAGGAGAGGCTTTCAGAAGCTGGCAAAAGAGAGTCGGAAGGCGGGAAAAGAGAATTGGGGGAAACAGGAGAAATGAAAACAGAAAATGATGAAAAAATGGGAAAAAATGAAAAGAAAGATGAATAAAGCAATTTTTTTACTGGGCATTAGAATCAGGAGGCTGGTGTTCACAGGGACCACGGGGTTCTTATTAAAATACTTTCGAATTGAGATTTTGTTCATGGGAAAGAATGTGGCCTGGGCCCTACAGGTCACTTCTGCCTCTTTCTGATACTGTTTTCCCCTTAAATATATATCTTTCACTCTTACAAATGCTGAGGCTATCGTTTGCCTCCTCACCCCCACCCATTCTCAGAAGAGCCTTAGAGAATGGATGGCTTAGCGTGGGGTACCACTTTTCAAGCAGAACTCTGCCTTTACCCTGACTGGGTGAGAAACATAGAGGCCCCCAAACAAGGCCTGACCTAGAGGGTGACCGAGGTGTGAAGCATGGTCCTCTCCCCCAGGCCCTGTCCAAGAACCAGGACAGCTTCAAGGGGGCGGGAAAGAGAAAGGCCTGGGACCGCCCAGCTGCCGACCATTGGCTCATCTTGCTGAGGACCGGCTTTGTGCAGCGTGCTATGGGAGGCTCCGTGGAAGAAATAACGACGGGACAGCCTCCACCATCGCTTAGTGAGGGAGACCCTACCTGTAAACCCGAAGGCCTGAAAGCAGAACGAAGTGAATGCTGGACTAATAGGGGAACTGTCCTCCGGGAACCCAGAGGAGAAAATAGGTTCCTGCCCAAGAGCAGGAAGTAGCCTGGGAGTAGGAGCTAGGGCTGGTGCCAGGGCGCTCCCTCTGCCCATCCAGTCAGCCAGGCTCCCCGGCCTGTAGAAAGGGCGCCCCCCTCAGGGCTTGCGGTGGGCATTTTATGAGTGCTTAAGCGTGGCCCTTGGTGCACAGGCCGCTCTCCAAACTCCACCCACGCTGTCAGTGGCTCCACAGAGGAAGTGGCGGCTGAGCAGCGGCCTCAGAGGATGAATTAGAGTTTCATTAGGGTTATTTATCTGTCCCTTTGTCCACTGTCATCCTGGTTCTGCCCGCACAATTCCCGGCGGGGTTGAGCGGAGGCTGAATTTGGGCTGGGACAGGGCCTGGACTAGGGAGCGGAGGCTGAATTTGGGCTGGGACAGGGCCTGGACTAGGGTGAGGCAGCCAAGTCAGTAAGCAAGATAAACAGTGTTTCAATGTAATAATTAAAAAAAAAAATTTGCAAACCCACGATGACTAAAATACCAAAATTTTATATAAAGACAGGATCTGACCTTGCACTTGCACCGCACTGCTTTCTTTCCTCCCTCCTTATCTCGGGGCGGGACCAGGGAAGGGTGACTGCTTTCTTCTTTAAACAGTCATCATTAACCCAAGAACTAAGAGGCCGGAGAAACCCCTTCCCCACACCCCTTGCTGCAGGGCTAGCGGCTGGCTCCAGGTGCGCCGCAGGTGTGCACTCCCAGAGGCATCCCCACGCGCTGACACTCCCCTCCCCACCCCACCCCACCTCCCCTCGCCCAACCCGCGCCCGGTCAGTTTCGATTTCCTGCGCCTGCGCAGAACAGAAGGCGCCTGGCCCGCCCGAGAGCGCTCCGCCCCCCAGGCTATGTAAGGCCGCTCCGCACGCGGTCGCATCATCGCTGGGCTCCGTGTCCCTCCGCGCCGGCGGGCGGCCCCGGAGAGCTAGTGCCTGCGAAGGCGGCGACGGCGGCGCCCCCGTTCTCTGATATCATGGTGAGCATGCGCGGGAAGGCCGGGAGGCGAGGAGTGGGCCGGGCACAGGGAAGCGCCTAAACGGAGAACGGGAGCGTCGGGGGATTTTCGGGAGGAAATGGCTTGCAGATAAGAACCTGAAGTTCTGGGCTTGAGTTGAGGCTTTCTTGGCAGTCCGGTGCATCCCACAGGTAGGGGAGAGGAGAGGCGAGGCGAGGACAGTGGGGCAGGCCGCGGGGGTAGGGGGTGAGAGGAGGGCCGTCACTGGAAGAGCAAGAGACCGTGGGGTTGCCGACCGAATGGTGTGTGCCTCCCTCCTCGCTTCCCCTGCCTTGGCGGCTTGTCTGGGAACCCAGTGGGCCAGCTCAGCTCGGGGTGCTGGCAGGAGGCGGAGCTGGTGCAGAGAAGACAGTTTACAGCGAAAACTTGTCAACTTGTGGCTTTTAGCTGGCAGGAAAACAAGTTGCTGAGAGAGGTGCTGTGACATGCAGCAGCGTGGCCGGTAGAGCTAGATCCTGAAGGCAGGTGCCCTGTACCCCCCTAGTCCTGGTGCGGGTACAAAGACCAGGACTGGGGGCGGGCGGGGCGGGGGGGAGCGGCGAGAGCAGAGGAGGAGGTGGCACACGCAGTGAATGAGGCCCTTTGTTCTGCACTCTCCTGCCCTGCCCCCCACCAGCCCTTCTGTGGGACCATTGTCCCCCCAATCCCGGACAAGAGAGTATTATCTGTTGCTACCATTGTTGGGGGAAGGGCAGAGTTTGGGTAACGCTTCTCCACCCACAACCTCCTCTGCACGCTCAGAGCCAGGGCAGCTGTGGCTGTGCCGAGACGTAAGCCGCCTACCCCCAAAGAGGTCATCCTCAATAGGTGCGGAGAATATAAAAGTTGGGGGGTCCACTGTAGAACCCCTGCCTCAGGCCCTCCCTGCACACGTTTCCAGCACACTTGCCTTAAGAGGTGGCCGCAGTGGGTGACTCTTGGGGCTACGGCTCTAACTAGAGGCAAATGTGAGTATAGGAAAGTTCGGACAAGCCCGCCCTTCATGCTCCACAACCAGAAGCAGTTAGTACAGAAGGGAGGAGGGAAAGCCCACGACCCCCAGGGTACCTGTCAATCAGGGCTGGAGAGCTCCAAGCAGGGAGGGTTCCTGGTTAGAAGGAGGCCAGAGACAAGCAAGCAACGTAGTCATGAGTGACCTGGCTGACATCTGCTCTTCCTCTCCTCACACAGAATAGAGGCTTCTCTCGAAAGAGCCACACATTCCTGCCCAAGATCTTCTTCCGCAAGATGTCATCCTTAGGGGCCAAGGACAAGCCTGAGCTGCAGTTTCCCTTCCTGCAGGATGAGGAGACGGTGGACACACTGCAAGAGTGCAAGACGCTCTTCATCCTTCGCGGCCTGCCGGGGAGTGGAAAGTCCACTCTGGCACGGATCATCAGGGACAGGTACCGTGACAGCACCAAGATGGTATCTGCTGACACTTACAAGATCACCCCCGCTCAAGGAGGCTTCTCTGATGCGTACAAGCGGCTGGACAAAGACCTGGTTGACGGCTGCCGCCGGGACATCCGAGTCCTTGTGCTGGACGACACCAACCACGAGCGGGAGCGGCTGGAGCAGCTCTTTGAAATAGCCGACCAGTACCAGTACCAGGTGGTACTGGTGGAGCCCAAGACGCCCTGGCGGCTGGACTGTACCCAGCTCAAGGAGAAGAGCCAGTGGCCACTGTCGGTTGACGAGCTGAAGAAGCTGAAGCCTGGGCTGGAGAAGGACTTCCTGCCTCTCTACTTTGGCTGGTTCCTGACCAAGAAGAGTTCTGAGAGCCTCCGGAAAGCTGGCCAGACCTTCTTGGATGAGCTGGGGAACCACAAGGCTTTCAAGAAGGAGCTGAGACACTGTAGGTGGCAGGGTAGACAGGGCAGGGGCAGTTAGCCTCATCCTTGTGCTGTGTGCACAGGACCACGGTGTCCTCAAAGCACTGGGAGCAAGTGGGGAAGCGGGTGGAGGCTCATCTGGTACCAGGCAGAGGTGGCTTTGGGTGGTGGGAGCACAGAGGGATGTGGGGAGAGGTGTATCCCTCCCACCTCACCCTTCTGCCCTGCTCCCCCTCTTCTGGGGAAATGTAGACCACTGACCCTTGTCTTAGAAGTGGGAAAAACAAATCAGTGTCACAGCAGAAAATATGCCAGCATGTTATATAACCTTAGAGGTCCAATGTTTTCAAACTCATTTTTACCAAACACAACCATTTTTCTAAAATGAAATGTTCCGTGGAATCCTATGCTGCAAAAACATTATGACTAGGATGACTGTACTTCCGCTGGGGATGGTTCCCAGGCCTCGGGCCACCCAGTGCACCCCCTGCGGCACCCCCTTGGGCAACCCATGTTTCAAAGAACGGTCTCCCACCCAGTCCAAATGCCCTTGTTTTGCAGCTGGGAGAACAGGCCCAGAAGGGGTGTGGGGTTTGCCCAAAACAGCAGTGAGAACTTGGGCTCTGGCGACTCCCGCAGGGGCTTCCCCAGGGCTCTCTCCGGGCAAGGGCGGTTTGCTCCAGTGATGGGTTAGGTTTGGGTAAGGCAAGGCCCTGGTGGCCCTCATTCTCCTGCAGTGGCCTGTTGGAGATATGTCACCCACTAATCCCATCTGTTCCTTGAACCCATTCTAGTTCCCCCCCGTTTTAGGTTATCTTCATATTTGAAAGGCCACCCCCTGCTCCCCATATTGGTGTTGCTCAGAGGCAGATAACTTGTGCCTTCGGTCTCAGAGAACTCTGCTGGGCTCCTGAGCTTGAACGCTGGGGAACCAGGTGACACGGAGCCTGCAGTGACAGGCACTGGCTGGGCTGAGTCCTGAACCTGCGAATAGCTCGAGAAAAACACCCTGGAGGCAGGGCTCCTGGTTAGAGCTGGTGCCCTAGACAGTGGCTGCCTCTGAAGCTGCCTTTTACCCTTATAAACTGGAACCCTTTTCTGCCCGGGATACAGCAGGAGAAAAATGTACTGGGCCCAGAATATGGTCTGCCCTCAGAGTAGAGGCCTCCTCCGTGGGTAGTGAGTGACGCCCTCATGGGTACTTGATTCTGGGGGTGAACCAGGAAAAAAACCTAGTGGCTTCTAAGCTAGCCAGAAGGCTTGGAGTCTAGGGATTGAAATCAGATACTCCAAGCCTTCACTCTGACTGTCGGGGCTCCATCAACAGGTAGGGGTCAATCAGTTGACCCCTGTCAAATGGATGTTAACTGTGTTCTTTCTGGCTCCTTCCATGGTAGGACATAGTTCCTAACCATCTTTTCTTCTTTCTCCCCCCCCCCTTTTCATGACTTGTGGGTTCCGCCTTGTATGTGATGCTGGTGAATCTCATTCCTTTGGCTTATGTTGCCCACCTCTGGGTTACAAGTGCCTTAGTGTTCAGGTCTGGGGAAGAGATGTAAAATCTACCTAAAGTCCTGGGGAATTTAAGCACTTTTTTTATAGCTCTGGAGTTGCTATTCCTTTGATCAACTAATGAATACATGAATTACAGTGGGCTGCTTCAGAATTCATGCTTAATGTTTGATTTTTTTACTCTGGGCCTCGGTGGTCTTGGTGAGAGGGTTGGGATGCTCCTGCTTTGCCCTGATGACCCCACTTTCTCTCTCTGCAGTCGTGTCTGGGGATGAGCCCAGGGAGAAGATTGACCTGGTCACCTACTTTGGGAAGAGACCCCCGGGCATGCTGCACTGCACAACCAAGTTCTGTGACTACGGGAAGGCTGCCGGGGCGGAGGAGTATGCCCAGCAGGATGTGAGTGACATCGGCGGAGGTGGGGGTGGGCAGTGGCATATGGCAGGGTCCAGAAGCCAGACACCAGCTCAAGAAAAATGGCACCTCCTGCTCTGTCCCCCGCTTCTAGATGGCTTAGTCTCACGGACTTCAGGCGTCCTCTGGGGCCCGGCTGGTGGCGCCGCCAGCCTTTGTGGTTGTTCCCAGGCCTGCCCACCAGTGCTGGTTCGGAGCAGGCTCTGGCTCTGGCCTCTGCAAGCCTACGTTCAGTCCCACAGGCTAGGAGTCTCGTTCCATGGAGACTGGCGCTCTGAGGCTTCTGTCCGCAGGTCTGAGGACCGGCTTTGCCCCAGCGTAGGGAGTGTCCAGGGGTAGTGAGGCTTCCTGGCCTAGGGCTGACCAGCTCCCTGTCCTCATGCCACAGCGGGAACCCTCGTCCACAGCCTCCGACATGGTGGTTTGTTGCCTGGATATACACAGCTGTCTCTAGCCTCCTTCAGGTCGCTTCTCGGCGCCAGGCCTTCCTTGACCCTCCGCCCGCTTCCCTGCCTAGGTTAATGTTGCCGTTTACTTGGGTGGCCACTGGTTTCCTACTCATGGAAGCTCCCTGAGGGCGAGCTTTTTTATTTTGGTTCAGCCCTATATTCCTCGCACTTAGCATAGCTGCGTGCGTAAGCGCGTAACACTTTCCACTACTGACTCTTACCGCCCATTCGTGTAGCGACGTGCGTTAAGCATGTTTTATGTGCTAGGCACCGTTGAGACAAAGGATTGTGAGCAAAAACAGAACTTGTGTGGTCAGGTGACAGAGATGGGCTTTCTCGAGAATCAGACGCAGCCAGCGTGCAGGGATTCTGCTCAAAGGCACTCACTTCTCACTTCACCCCGCCCTCCAGGGTGTGGCCTAGCCACCAGGGTGCGGGTTACCAGGGGGAGTTGAGTGGTAATGACAGTAGCACTTGTTATGTGCCCAACGCTGGTCTAGCTCGTCACCCAGTCCCTCCTGTAACCCTCACAGGGGTGAGTGCTAATGTCGCGGACACTTTACAGGTGAGTGAGCCAGCCTGGAGAGGCCCAGCAGCTTGCTCTCTGCCCTGCAGCTAGTGAGGGGACTAGGTTCCCACGCAGGAAGTCTGTTAGCCCTTCCTCTCTGCACCTTGGTTTTTCCACATCAGCCAACAGTCCGTGGAGACTGCCCCAACACCACACAAACTGTGTGTCGCGCATGTTTGTGGGTGACGTACCTTCATCAAAGGGCTCTGCTTCCTTGTGCTCGCCGTCTAGACCCCACCTTCACAGCTGTCCTCCCTGGAGGCCGCCTTCTCTAGCATGGTCCTCACTCTCGCTGCAGGTGGTCAAGAAGTCTTACTCCAAGGCCTTCACGCTGACCATCTGTGCCCTCTTTGTGACGCCCAAGACGACGGGAGCCCAGGTGGAGCTCAGCGAGCAGGAGCTGCTGCTGTGGCCAAATGACGTGGACAAGCTGTCCCCCTCCGACAGCCTGCCCCGGGGCAGCCGCGCTCACATCACCCTAGGCTGCGCGGATGAAGTGGAGGCAGTGCAGACGGGCATTGACCTCCTGGAGATCATGCGGCAGGAGAGGGGGGGCAGCCGAGCAGAGGAGGTGGGGGAGCTAGCCCGGGGCAAGCTCCTCTCCTTGGGCAATGGGCGCTGGATGCTGAACCTGGCTAAGAAGCTGAAGGTCAGGGCCATCTTCACGGGCTACTATGGGAAGGGAAAACCGGTGCCCACACATGGCAGTCGCAAGGGGGGTGCCTTTCAGTCCTGCACCATCAATTGAGTGTTCTCACCACCCCTCACGTGCTCCTCGCTCTGTAGAAGGGAAGGGGGTGGAGAGGAAAGCATGCCCTCTGCTAGAGCTCTAAGATTTTTTTACTCAGTTAACCTTCCTGTAACTTTTTAAAAACTTGTAAAATAACTGCCCTTCTTTTTCTGTCGACCCTCTTCCTGTCTAACACTCAAGCTATCAACACAAAGGGGTGGGAGGTGGGTACTGTTCAGGAACCCGGACCAAAGCTGATGAGGCTGAGCCAAGCTGGCCGGAAGCCACAGCCACAGCCCTGAGCCCTGCTTTCACTTACAGCTGCCCGGAGCCCAGGTGTGCAGCTCTGCCCGCGCCTAGCCAGCGGGGGAGGGGCCCCAGGGCTCCGTGTCCCTACAGCCCCAAACACTGGTAGTGGAGGTGGATGTGAGTGGGGGGGATCCCTGGGCTTTGATCCCATTTCTTAATCACTGTAGCCCCAGGACAGCTGGGGTTATTCACCAGGGTAGAAAAAGGGGTTTGCCTCCCACCTTCGGTCCTAAGTGCCTGTCCCTTCCTTCTTCGCACTGAAACTAGGTGACAGTTTGATAACTAGGGAAAACAACAATAAGCAGCAGCAGTCACAGCCCAGGCTGGCTGCTGGCTTCACCCCAGGAAAGGGATGGGGTGGCTCAGTTGCACGGGAGACTGAGGCCAGAGACAGTGCTTGGTGGGGATGCTCCAGTCTTGCAGTCTGCCCAGCCCATCTTGCCTCCTTGGTGCCCCTGGAGGCTTCTCTGCCTCCTCTAAAGGGGGCTGGTGGGCATGAAGAGCCAATGAGTGGACTCCTGACTGTTAAGGGCTCAGCCCACCTGGAGCCTCTGGGAAGGGGCTTTAACACTGCTTCATGGGTCGTGGTTCCTGGGCTGCCCTCCACTCAGTAACGGGGCCTTGCTCATTAGGTTGTCACTTGACAAAGTGCTTGGGATTTGAGTGACCGTCCTGGCTTTGCCCAACCTCAGCAACTTGTAAGACTGATAATGAAATAAATCATGTTAATCCCAGCTGTGTGTGGTCTCTCTCACCCTTCTGTGCCCTGCTCGTCTTCCCTGGGGCGAGGGCTGGCTGTGTTAGGATTGGCTTTGTCCTACAGCTTGGGGCCATCGGTCCTGTCTCCCCACTGCTGGCTGGGCACAGCTGTGGCGAGGTTGGGCAGCTGAACAGTGTTGGCTTTCATGAAGAGGCAGAAAGGAGAGAGGCTGTCTTAGACACACAAAGTGGGGGTGGGCTGGGTCTGAGGGCTGCAGAGCACAGAGCTTCTCTTCCCGTTAACTACTTAAACAGGCCCACAGGTGTGCCCAGCCCAGTCCAATCAGACTTCTTACAGAAGCAAGACCCCAAACTCCTAGTATGGGTCTCCCCAGTTCTCTAGAGGAGGCCACTCTTGGGTCGGTGCTGCTTCAAACCCAAGGGAAGGCCTGACATTCAGAGTCTCTTCCAGCCAATGGGCTTGGACTGCTATCCAGGGGACTTCCTAGGCCTGAATCAGTCATCACTTCACCATGGCTCTGGCACCAAAGAGGGAAAGACTGGAAAGAAAAGGGCGGAGGCTCCGCAGGAAGGGAAATCAGATTATCTGTTTGGTCAAAGTCTTGCCCCACCATGTCTACCACCAAAGGACCAAAAACCTGAGTTTCACCCAGAGCCTCTACTGTCTACCTGGAAATCCCAAGATTCCTCCCCACAAACACTAAGCTTGACCTAACCAGCATGACATATGGCCACTGCTCCCTTCTCCAGCCTGCCTTCCATGCAGAAAGGGACACCAGTGGAGTAGCAAGGGCATTTGCTAAGAATGGTGTTTCCAACTGTGAGCTAATGTCAGCGACCAGACCCTGGGCCCAGGAGCTGCCTGTCTCACTGGGGAAGGGTCCGGCAGTCGGGGAGGAAGGATTTTTCCCTTGTGTCCCCCCTCAAGCCTGCACTGGCAAACAGGAACTGGTAGAGTTTGTGTAAACCTCCTCTGTCTAGGTTAGCCTGGCCTGACACTTAGCATCCACCTGTGCTGTGTGAGCTATGGACACACAGCTGCTCGTGATTTCCGGTTTCCCCCACCAAAATGTAAGCATGTTTCTGAACTCAGTTCCCTATGACTGACATCAGACTGGGCCCAGCAGCACAGGCAGCACCTGCTTAGCACCTACATGCTCAACAGGTTGAAGAGAGGCACCCACCACCCCACTGGGCACCAGCCCCTGGGTGCCCACAGCCCTGCGGGGTGGCCTGCTGAGCCTAAAGTCCATACCAGCACCGAGCTATGTGCTGGCAGCTCAGCTCTGGCCCACCGACAAAGCAGCTGCCAGGGCAAAGTGCCAGAAAGGGTCAAAACATTTTATTCTCTTCATTTTTTTCTTTTTTAATAAAGTTATACAGTAAAACAAAAATTCACAAGCTGCCTCCCTGTCCACCCCCCCCCGCCTCCCTCCCCTACCCGCAGTCTTCGGCGCTGGCTCCCTTTCCTTCACCCCACTCACAGACACAGGGCATCCAACTGAGAAAACGAAACTGCTCTAAGGACATGGAGACATGATGGAGGAAGTGAATTGTGTCCACATTCAAGGTTAGATTGAGCAAGTCTGCATTTTCTGGGTTCTGGATGATTGCCTTTCATTAGCCAAATTGAAAGAAGAAATTCCCTGGACCAGATGCTGTAGGGGAAAGAAGGGCACGTTAGTCGACTCCGGGTTTTCTGGTTATGGAAAAGTCTGCAAGGCCTGCTTCAAAGCCAGAGAAAAGCTCTAAGGGCATCAAACCACCTGGGCCCCTGGGCTGTGAGGGAGCACATGAGCATGCACAGAAGCTACACATTTCACCACCTTCCCCTGTGCAGACAAGCCTGGGTACTAGGCAGCTTAGCAGCACCTTCCTGACCCAGTGGAAGTGTGGTAATCACGGTCCCAAAGCGGGGTGTGCGTAGGAAGCTCGCTCCTGCCATCCTCAGCAACATCTGTCTGAGTGGGCAGAGGCCCTACTAGACGAAAATTCAGTTGCTTCCACATAGGAGGCCCCCTGACCCTCAGAGCCGCCTAACTAGGGAGGCACAGTGTCAGCTTGTGATCTGGGAACTCCCGGGGGCAGCAGGCATACTCACCTTCGAAGCTGAAGCCCCCAGGACCACCGAAGAATGCCTTGAAGATATTGTTGGCATCAAAATCTGCGGAGCAGACAGAGAAAGAGGGAAGGACAGACAGGTGAGGAAAGTGAAAGTGCCTGAGGAGGAGCTGCCCGTGACAGAGAACGGGTCTCCAGAGCTCTCCCGGACGGTATCGCTCCCCGTTCCCAAAACCTCACAGACCAGAGGTGAGCCAGCCCGCCCCGCCCTGTGCAAGGCTTACCACCTGCTCCCATCCCTGGGCTGTGTTCCCTTCTCCCCCCACGTGCCGTCTCCAAGGAAGGTGTCCTTGGCTCCAGCACTGCGCTGGCCCTTCTTCTCCACAACCCGGAAGGCCAACTGCACTCGCTGACACGGGCTTTCCCCACACTCTCCCTACGACACTGGGGCTGCTGCTGAAAAGGCCAAACTTTATCCCTATAAACTGCCGGGATAAATCCGAGGCCTACGACTTATTGTGTCTGCGTGACTCCGTGCTGTCTAAACTGTATCTCAGAAAATGTGTTTTTTCTAAAGCACCTACTAGGTGCTCGTCACGGCTCTGGGTACTTTGCGTTCATGATATAACTGAATCCTACTAACAGCTTGTCAGGATATCATTACCAATTTATACTCAATGAAACGTAAGTAGGGAGTTCAAATAACTGGCCTAAGGTCACGTGGACAGTAAAAGCAAAATAACTGAAAATTCCAACTTCTAATTCCAGCACTGTGCCCTTACCATTAGGCCACAGCAGGTCTAATGTCCCCAACCCCTACCTGACCCCCTAAGCTGCACAGAAAGATCTATTTCCGCCAGTGGATCCACAGGCACACTGTGTCCAAAAGTGAATTCTTTGCCAGCACATCTGTTGACCTTCCTGAGTGTCCCCCTCAGTGAACGGCCCCCGAGTCTGCTGTGCCAAAGCCACTCTTGGCTCAGTCCTTTCCTTTCCCAACACACTTGGCAGCCAACTCCCGCTGAGTCCACCACTGCCTGCCAACTGTGTCCTCCAGCCCTTTCCTATCTGCTGTGCCTTCCCTGCACTGCTACCCTCCTCATCTCCTCCCAAGCCCCCTCTCTTTGCCACCACATGTACTTCCGGAGCCTAAATCTGGTCTGTAGCTCCCCCACTTAATGCCCTGCGACAGCTGTGGATGGACAGTGGTTCTTCTCAACTGCTGGGCAGAGCGATGTGTACTTACTGCTGCAAACCTAGGTTTCTAAAACTCTCTTCCTCTCTCTCTCAACTGAGACCAGGTCAGGATTACACATCATCAACTTATTTTAAATTCCAACAGGTTTTCTCAGTGGGGAGAAAGCTGTTGGCATTAGAGACCGTGGTCGGAGAAGTGAGCGCAGTCCATGGCCTCTCTGATCTGACCGAGCTCACAGTGGGCGATGACGCCGACAGCTGCGCTTTACTGCCGTCTACGTCTCTTGGGGAGATCAGTACCCAGCAGGGCTTACAGGGTATGACCCACACAAACACCAGCACCCACTTTGCAGTGGGGGACAAAAGAACATCCAGTCCATATTCCTTGTTCCAGCCCCCAAGGCCTTCTGAGTCTGCTCTGGTTACTTTCTGGCCTTGACTCTCTTCATTGCACACCTTGAGGACCCTCTATCGTCCTATAGGGCCCCTTGCAGCTCCCAAGGGTGCTTTGCTTTTCTGCACTTCCATGCCCTCCCTTGCTCTTGCTTAGCCCTTGCTGCCTATTGTGCACCCTGGGCACCTGCTATACTCAAGTGCACTCATTGGGTTCCATGTCTATTAGGTCAGAGGTCAGAGGTCAGAGCTGGTCTGGGGACCAACGTTTGCAAACTCTCAGACTGGGTTCCCGGAGGTCAGGGAGCCTGTTCAATGCATCTTTGTCATTTCAAGCACCCAACACGGTGCCTCACATGTCACAGGTCTTCTTCACGAGTGCACTTTACGAATCGCTGTACGTCACTGGCTGAGTACGTAGACTTTCCCTCTGGAGTATCTTTAGCAAAATTCTACAACTCCGCGGCTGTCAGATTCATCCCAGGCTGCCCTAACCAACTCACCACCCATGTTCATGCCCTCTTCATCCAGGTCCTGTCCACTGTCATAGCGAGTCTTTTTCTTGGGATCAGAGAGGATGGTGAAAGCTTCTCCGACTTCCTTGAACTTCTTCTCCTCCTCCTTCTGAACTTCAGCGCTGGCCCCACTGTGCCGATCTAAAGGAAGGAGTACAGGGAACCCGTCTTGGAGTCTCAAGAAGAGAAGTTTAAGACCATTTTGCGTTTGACTTTGGAATTTGGTACTTCCCAAAATGTGGAGGGCGATGGACCGCCTTCCTCCCAGTGAAGGGCCCCTCTGAGGCTCTCGTTCTGGACTGAGTCTGGCAGTGGCCTGCCTGGCTTGCTCTTCCCGCCGCGTCCACTGCCCCCGCTGCTCTACCTGGATGGTGCATCAGGGCCCGCTTCCGGTAAGCTCTCTTGATCTCGTCCTCGGAGGCGTTCCTGTCCACTCCCAAAATCTTATAGTAATCTTTCCTCTTACTCCTCTTCAGTTCCAGCTGGGCGTTCTTAAGAAGCTGTTTGTGTTCTAGGGGGAGACAACGAGCACAAAGAACAAACCTCATTCCGGCTTCCCTCATCAAGTACCAGTCCAGACGCCCTGGAGCCAGCAGCCTCATTAACTGTATCAGGGGCTTTTATGGTGTTTTTTCCTCGCTAGAGATTTTTAAAAATCTACTCATATTTAGGGGTTCCTCACATCAGTCTCATCACACAGAAAAGGAAGTGAAAATGACTTCATTGGGGAGCAGAAAACACACACCCTGTCCTGCACTCAGGATTTCTGTTCACTTCCTCCCGATGGTGATCAGATAGGCTCCCGCTACTGCCCTGACCCCGAACTGGACACTCCCGTGTCCTGCTTTAGGGCCTACAAGACAGACCACGGTTCCCTGAGAGGCACGCTCCCGGACATCTTTACCTTTTGTTTTCTCCGTCTGATACACTTTTTCATAGTCCCGCACTGCTTCTTCATACTGCTCTGTGTCCATGTAGCTGGGAAGGAAATACAGGGCAGGGCAGTGACATAAATTCCAATGGCCTTCAGTGTCACTCTAGAGGAAGAGGCTCAAGCAAGAGACACAGAATTTTGGTTGAGATGCTTCAAGAAACAGGAGTCCTTCTGCTAGTGGTGAAAAAATTAACCTCCACTTCCTCGGGAAGAAAAGAGACAGGTCTCATGCCACTTGCACCCAACCAGCAAAGTGATGCTCTGCTCTGATCAGGAAGCGACGGAGAGGAGCAAGTTCGTGCTGACTTCACAGAGCCACCAAGGGGCATCTGGCCTGCCTCATGAGAGGCGATGTGAAAGCACCTACTTGATTACTTGGAATGAAACACGTGAGAAAAATTATCAAGCGAGATCAATGGGTATGGAAGAGCTTTGAAACCCAGAGTGCCATTGACATGCAGGGCCAACTTCAATCCAGGGAAGAAGTGGGATTAGTGAGCCCCTAGGAAGATCAGGATAGAAGTGGCTGCTGGCAAACACTTCCATTAAGACCAGTTAACCTGAGAGACGCAGGTGAGACAGGAAAGGACCTCTAAACTCAACAGGCTTGCTTCCATTTCAATAGCGCAAAAGAAAGGAGGGGCCTGGCCCAAGATGAGAGGACTCTAGCTCGACAGGCTGACTGCCAGACTTTCTAAGTGTTTCTTCCACAGATGCCCTCAGCAGAGTCTTTCATGTCCTACTAAGATCACTGCCACCAAGACTGGCCTACCCACTACAGACTGTGGCAGGGGTTCTGGAGACAGACTCCACCCGCTGGGGCGCGGGCGGTGACCATGCAGTGCAGCAGGCCACTGCACAACAGAGACTCAATGTCCCCAATGCTCCCACAGGGGCCCACCTGTGCAAACACCGCCAAGCTCCACCAGGCCAGGAGGCCATGGCCAAGGGTGTTTCTCGTGCGGCTGGCCAAGGAGGAGCCCAACATCTGAGGCATCTTTGACTTTCTGTCAATATCTTCATTTATGCCTTTAGAAAAAATGGTGACAAAACCATGCTCTTCGGACACAGGGCGCAAGTGCTGTTCGGAGCCCAGAGAACCCATTTACAGGATGAGGTGCAACATAAAGAGAAGTAAAAGAAACTTGGTAACTAACTGACGCCCTGGGTATAGAATGATCTAGCAAACAAGCAAACAGACCCACATGTGGTATGTTCCACAAGCTTGTATTACAGTGATCTGCATTTTTACTTCACACTTTTAAAGGACAGCCCTGGCCAATGTGGCTCAGTCGGGTGGAGCGTCGTCCTATAGTCGAAGGGTTGTGGGTTTGCTTGCCATTTAGGGTGCATGCCTAGGTTGTGGGTTCAGTGCCCAGTCCTGATGCACAACCCCTGGCCCGGGCGCGTGTGGAAAGCAACCAACAATGCTTCTCTCTCACGTCAATGTTCTCTCTCTCCCTTCCTCTCTCTAAAAAGCAATGAAAAAGAGTGTCCTCAGGTGAGGATTAAAAAAAAAAAAAAATTCTAGGACAGTCCTACATCTAAAATTTTTTCCTCAAGTTGAAGAAAAAGTAGAAAAGTAGAGCCGTAGGGAAAATGGAAAACTCCAGCTCATAATGGGAGATACAGCAAAGACCTGACATCTCTCAACTTTAGGGGTAAGGTGAGGCACAGAGGGGCGAGAGTCAGGCCCCTGGACTGGGCTAAGCTCCAGTTCTTCTTATCAATCACAGCCGCCTGAGGGGACTGCTGCCAAGTTCTCCACCAGCGGTGCCAAACAGTGCACGCTGTCTCCTGTGGTGGGATCTCGAAGGCACAGCCACTCAGAGGACAGTCTGATTTCTACCACAAAGATCAGGAGACGTCTGATCAAAGCAACTGATGTCCTGACTTTTATTTGTTGTACACACATGAAGAAAATAATTCTCCATCCCATCATCCTCTAACAGATCAAGCACGTTCTGGCCCTGGCTGGGTAGCTCAGTTGGTTAGACTGTTGTCCTGATACATCAAGACTGTGGGTTCAATCCCCGGTCAGGACACATCTAAGAATCAACCAATGAATGTATAACTAAGTAGAAAAACAAATAGATGTTTCTCTCTCTGAAATCAATTTTTTAAAAAAGCGTTCTGTTCTTTCTCCATTGCAGAGCATCCCAAATGCAATATAGCATCATGTATCTAGGCACGTAGGCGATTCTCCTTTTTTGCTATTATTACAGAGAGAACTGTAGTAAACATTTTGCATCTGTTAAGTAAGTCTTTAGCTGGATCACAGGGCGCTCTCGTCTCCCAGAGCCCCCACACTGGTCTGCCAGTGGTCTCGGAGAGTCCACAATTCTGTGTGTTTCTGTTTGACAGACGTAGCCAAACACTCAGAAATTCACAAAAACAAACAAGTGAAACCCCCACCCCACACATAACAGTTTTCCTATTTTTAAAAAATGTGGACTATTTGGGGAAAACTATATGGGAAGTAGCCACGTGCTGCGCTGTGATGAGACCTGGGCCCTAAAGAACTCCAGCCGTGTCAGCCTCAGCGGCGTTTCCCACTGAGAGATAGAATGGGTGTGGAGGGTCGGTACCCGACAGCTAGCACTTCCACTCAGATACGTCAAAGATGGGGGGTTCTTCTCTGTCTGGGAAGGAACCTGAAATAAGCTGGATTTCTGAGAGGGGTCTCTCCTAGCTCTTTGCTAATGTCCCTGCATGGAGAGACACTGGTGGGTGCAAGAGTAAGGTGACAAGCACCCTGGGCAGCGCCCCAACTCTGGAAGCAAGTCTGGGCACTACAGGCAGGCACGTCCTGGCTCGGAAATCATCTCGTCAGACAGGTGTTTCCCAACGGGGCTCCTTACACTGCTGGGAGGTCGAGCTAGCTTAAATCTCTTTTCACTTTAAGACTGTCTTCCCTAAACTCAGAACAAACAGGCTAATAAGCAAGACTCTCAACTGTCTCCAAGATTCTTCTCCTCCAAGCACCATACATTCAGTCAACAGAACATTCACCGAGTGAACACTTACTATGTGCCAAGCACTGTGCCAAGTTAGAGCAAAAGTGTACAACACAAACAATCTCCAAAGGAAATGGATTTAAACTTTTAACAAAAGGTATTTGGGTCAGGCATCAGAGGAAACGTACTGACCGTGAGGGGCGTAAGACACAGGCATGGGAGACTGAGGGAGCTTGTGCAATCTCCTCCGCTGGAGGTCTAGAAAGAGAGTCTAGGGCTGGAACAATCCCACCTAGAGGCAGGGGAAGGACCAAATGACCTCACAACATCCCCGGGTCTGCTTCACCATCCGTAGCGCACGCCCCCCGCCCGGCAGAGGCACTCACCACTGGGCTCTTCTCAAGTAGGCTTTTACGTAAGTGTCGTCGAGCTTCACTGCACTTGAGCAGTCTTCTATTGCATCATCTAGTTTCCTAAGCTTCAGGAGAGAGAGAGCAGTCACACTTCACACAGCGGTGGCTCGGGGAGCCCAGAAGCTGTGCGCATGGCTTCGACATTCTACGAGGACCGGTCATGCTGGCTCCCTGTCACACTTGTTCCTGGTCACTGAGAAAGCCTGTATCTCAGTGGGCTAAGGACGCTAAATTCAAAATTGTTGTTGTTGTTGTTTTTAAAGTAATGGAGGACAGGCACACTTACTGCAAAGATCAAATCGCCTCTACCATTCCAGGTTAGTGCTCAACTGAGACATGGAAACAGAAGGGTGGTTCCTGCCCTCCATTCTTCCAGAGACTAACTAGAGGGATCAGGGTTACTGGGTTTTAACTACTGGAAATCTGCAAGGAGCCTGCTCTTGCTTCCCATGGTGTGTAGACCACAGGAGTGCTCGGGCTACTTTCAGCTGGGCACGGTGACCGTCAGTTATGCTGAAGACCCATATTCTCATTTCCTCCAAATCACTCCTAAAAAAGAATCACTTGCTTAGGCAAAAAGAAGCAATAATAGTTGCTTTAAAAATGATCCCAAAGCTCTAGTCATTCTCGGGGGGAAAAAAGACCTTGAGGAAGAACAGGTGGGAATATCCTTCCAAATCGTACCCCAAGTGCCCCTAAGTTCCAGAGAAAAGATACAAGTTTGCCTCTCAGAAGTAAGTTCTAATGAGCTGAGATACCAATCAAACAACTTTTCTCCTGTCCTCTGGTTTCCTCACTGGGCAGATTTCCCAAGACCTCTTCCATGTCCCTTAAAAATATCTCCACAGGCCCCACGCCCCAGACCAAGTGCTTACCTTGGAATTAACCGTACCCCGATTACAGTAGAGTTTAGCATTTGTTTTTATATTGTTGGGGTCTATCCCCAGGGCTTCTGTGTACAGTTCATAGGCTAGCTTGTAATTTCCTTCTTTAAAGGCTTTATTCCCGTCTTCTTTCTTTGCTTTCAGTGCTTTGGCATTCTGCAGAGAAAAGCAGGGGAGGTCAGTTCATGTCCAGAAAGCCTCGGACCACTGCACAGAGGCCAGAGTCTATTTCCAATTTCTTGATCTTAGTGGTTTGGCATCACACAGTCCCCAATCCCATTCCACCCCACCCCTTGGGCTAGTTATTCGTCCTTCTGCTTTTCTACAGAGTGGACAGAAGAAACCAAGATTTACAAAAGAATACTAAGGAGACCCATATTTCCCAAGGTTTCCCTCCACTCCCCAGGACAAGCATTACCTTTTCTTCACTGAGGGAAGAACAAAAGAAAAAAGCACTTAGACATTAAAAGGAGCTGACCTATCTGATCACATTTACCTCTGGGCAAAATAAAGTAGTCTTGAAATTGCTTTTCTAGGTTTTTTATAGGTAGAAATGTCACAAGAGTGTATTTGAGCCAAACTGACAACATATGCTGGGGAGCAAGATCTCAAACGCTCCCCTGAAATCATTGCTACTAAAAGGACCGAGCATCCTGGCAAGGCAGAAAGGGGAGCTACGACGTTCCCGTGACTCTCAAACCTTCCAACTCTCTCAAAGGCTCAAAAAGGAAGCTTTCTTTCCCATACAGATCTGGTACCTAGAACTTACTCTGCAAGCAACACAGGCCTTCTCATGGTCAGGGGCCATCCTGAGCGCCTGCACGAAAAACTGAACCGCCTTCTCAATACAGTCTTCGTAATAAAGGCAAAGACCTCGCACGTACAGAGCATCCGCATTGGTGGAGTCCGCCCGCAAAATGTCGCTGCAACAGTCAGAAAGACGTGCGTTTAGCTGTGGTTTGGATCTCCCCAGCATCTCTACCATTTGTGGGTTCCTTTTTCTTGACCATGTGTCTAATATGGAAAGTATCCAAAGGTAGGCAGATTCCCAAGAATTTTTCCCAAATAAACCACCTACATTGATCTTTAATACACTTATGTCTCATAATCTTTGCTAGAATGGGTTGGCAGGCCGCAGCCCATCGGGCCACATCCCGCCTGTCACCAGTTTTGTATACAAAATTTGGTTGGAAACAAGCATGCGTTTACCTATTACCTAAGGCTAATTTTGCACTGCGATGGCAGAGTTGAACGGATGTGATGGAGACCACCTAGCCTGCAAAGTTTAAGGCATCTGCCCTGGCTGCTGTGGCTCAACGGGTTGGGTGCCGTCCTGGAAACCGAAAGGTCGCCAGTTCCATTCCTGGTCAGGGCACATGCCCAGGTTGTGGGCCAGGTTCTTGGTTGGGGGTGTGAAAGAGGCAATGGATCAATGTTTCTCTCCCTCTTTCTAAAAATAAATAAAGTCTTACAAGGAAAATAGAAAGAGAAAAAGAAATGTACTATAAGGCCCTTTACAGAGTTTACAGACCCCTGGAGTGCACAAAAAAGGACATTTAAAGAATAAAAACCAAACAAATTTACACATCTATTCTTTCACGTACAGCTGAAGGCGCTACTATACTCCTCTATTCCCTACGGGTTTTCAAATTTAGTCCAATCTTTGGCTCTAAGTACCAGGGAGGTCTAGCTGGCCCTAGCTGGTCTACCTAGGGCGTGGGGTAGCTGCTGCTATACAGAGCTACCAGACAGCACCTGTCCAGGGGAATCTGACGCTTCAATGCAGAATCTGCCCAACTTCATACCTGGCCACAGACTGTGCTTCTGGATAACGACCCAGCATGGCTAAACATTCTGCTTTGAGGATTTTGAAGCGATGGCAAGCAGGGGCAAATTCTAGGGCACGATCCATGCAGAAAACTACCTATGGGGAAGAAGAAAACAAAGAAGGCTCTTCATCCTGGGCTCCAGAAACGTCTTCATTTTAGTTTGGTCGCAGACAGTAGATTCAAAGGAGAGTAATATCGGAGTTGAAGAACACACCTAATTCATTTGACTAAACCACTGAAAGGAGGAGGGCAGTTGACCCAGATGACGATAATGACGACATTTACCAGTATTTTATGTTATTAACTCACTTGATGCTCAGACAATTTTATAAAGTAGGTAATAGTATTACTCTTATTTTACTGATGAGAACACCAAAGCATGGGGATTGTGTATCATGTTCAAGGTCACCAAAGCTAGTAAGCAACAGAAACAGGATTTAATCTTAAGACACTAAGACTACAGAGCCTATAACCTTAATCACCACCCTAAGCTGCCTCCACAGTAAATCATCCCCACAATGACTATGATCAAAACTCACTCTTTAGTGTAGAAACTGTTAGCAGCTACTTTGCATAGCTCACCATGCTCAGTCTAGTAAGATACAAAGTACCAAAAATAACCTGGCATGGAATCACTGCTCCCTGTGTTACTCAGAGTGCCCAGTTGTCTCCTTCCTGTGCCACGTGCCTTTCACGTCTCAGGGTAGCCTTGTGGCCACTCTCCCACTTTCATTTTAGTGCAGAAACATACCAATAAACATTCATTTTAAACGGTCCTAAGCAGACCACACCAGATCACTATATCCGAGGCGCTGCGACACAAAGCAAAAGCCAAGCAGCTCGCTCGCTCTCTCTCTCTCTCACACACACAGAGCTGGGATTAGTTCACTTGACTTCATAAAGGTTCCCCATGTTTCCATGTTTTTCTTTTCAGAAGTTTGTTCTCTGAGGTTTCATTTTTGGTTTCGTGGGAGATCCTTGCTAAATCACATTCTCCTCCAAGATTAATTGATCCAAAGGAGAAATGTGGAGTTTAGGGACACCTATTTC
This sequence comes from Macrotus californicus, assembly GCA_007922815.1. NCBI lineage: Eukaryota > Metazoa > Chordata > Mammalia > Chiroptera > Phyllostomidae > Macrotus > Macrotus californicus. Next base: position 151,681 of record VMDR010000080.1, on the reverse strand, counting down.
CTCTCAGAATCTGGCCATAGGGATCAGGGGGTGATTAAGTTTGGACATTCAGAAATAACTCAAATTCCATGAAAGGAGACTGGTTAGATAATGTAGACCTTCATATAATGCAATATGATGGGGCTCTAACACAGAACAAAGATTCAATATCCAGGTACTAATATAGAAAGACTTTCAAGGTCTATTAAATGAAATAAAGGCACAGAACTATGTTGAGCATATTACCTTTCATGCAAAAACAAAAACAAAAACAACCATGCTTACACTTTCTAGCTTTTGGACCACAAAAAGCACCCCTTTGAAAATTAAATTAAGAAATCTGGGGAAGGAGGTAAACACCATGAGCTGCTCCATGGGGAAGGTTCTCTGCAGTGGCAGAGCAGTGGCAGGGATGCCTCTCCTTCAGTGGCACAGGTTACTGTCCTGGAAGTTCTAAGGACAATATGAAAATTCAGGTAACATGGAGGGTAGAGTCACGGGGCTAATTTTTGCCCCTTAAATGGGAAAAGAATGGGGAGAGCAGGAAGGGAGCAGTCAGTCAAATCTCAGCAGCCACACCCTGCTGCTTTCACAACGTTCTGTACGGAGACGGTTCGGCCATCGTGGGGCGTGTCAGAGGCTCAGTGGTTCACTTCCCACCCCCACCTCCCCATGACTATGGACAGCTGCAAGCAAAGAAGATCTTTGTTTCTTCCAACTTCATCTGCTTCCCTGGCCAGGATCATAATTCTTCATTTATGACATCACCATGAGCTACAGTGGGGGGGCTGGGATGTCACAAACAGGATTCTGTCACAAACTGGGGATTCTGGTTCCAGAGTGAGCAAGAGAGAAAAGAAACCCAAAGATGGCCTTTCAAAGACAAAGCTTTTGCCTATGTAAACCTCAGCAAACGTGACAAGAGGCAGTATCACTTTCCAAATATACATACATAGAACAAACAGAAAAAGAAACCTCACGAATCATACTACAAAGCACTGTGGATCTAAAACCAAGGGACCAGAACCAGAAGAGGGACGCTACTAAGTTAGTGCTGGGACTCTCCATAAGCTAACCAGACACACTTATTACCAAATAAAAGACCTTAACAGTGTGAGATTTAAGAATAATTCTTTTGCTAAATTTCTAAAAAATACTGTATTGCTCTTCTATTACAGTTGTCCCCATTTTTCCCCCTTCGTTCTCCTCTACCCAGTCTACCGTCCCCCGGCTCCCTTAGTCAATCCCAACCCTGTGGTCCATGTCCATGGGTCATTCATACGTGTTCCTTAGAATAATTCTTAACTGTACCCTGTAACCAAACACTGAGTACTTGCTGCAGAAAGCACCAAGCAAATTCCTGCCAAGGCAGTGACAACCCCATTCCTTGGATGGCACTCACAAACTTCCACTAGGTGGTCCTAAAAATCAGTCCTGTTCAGTGGTTTTTAACCTTTTTGGGGATCATTTACCCCGCCTTTTGAAACTCTAGTGAAAGCTACTTCTGAGCACCACCTAAAAAGGGAGTTAGGAATTACACAGAGGAAGCATGACCACTGTGACACCTACAAAGATACCTACAACTTTTACACCTTTCCCATGTTTCAGGTTTGTCAGCCCTCTGGGTTTAAATTTCTATGAACTATCACACAGCTCCATCAAGGGCAGTAGTGCGCTTCTGTAGAAAAGCCCAATGTCAAAAAGGTGGTGACGACAGGTCGCCGACACCATTCAACATGTAAAAGGGCCTCTCTTAGTTTTGACTTCTAGCTCCATCTAGCTCCCATAGAGCAGGAGTTAAAGCTAGCTCTCATTAATCAAATAAAAACGGACTCTCCAAACCCATAATCTAATTCCAACTGGCTTTTCCTATTTTCTCCTACGTTTTTAGGCCACTGTCTTGTATCAAAAGCAGGAATAAACTTGAGTAACAAATTCATTTCACTTTCATCATAAAGCCAAATATAATTAAAAAAAGCAACTCAGTAAAAAAAATTTCAAATGCTGGTGATGGTGTGGAGCCCCAGGAACTCAAGTCATCGCTGGTGGGAACGCAAAATGGTGCAGCCACTTGGAAGACATTCTGGCAGTTTCTTGTAAAACTGAATATGCCCTCACCATGCAATGCGGTAATCACACTTCTTGGCATTTACCCAAAGGAGCTGAAAAATGCCCCCATGAAAATCTATCTGCGGATGTTTACAGAAGCTTTACTCATAATTGCCAAAAACCTGACTGTAACAAATGCACCCTCTGTGGGGGATGCTGACCACAGGGGAGGCTGTGCTTGAGTGGGACAGGGAGTATGTGGGACACCTTGGCACCCTCTTCTCAGTTTTGCTGTGAGCCTAAAACTGTCCTAAAAAAAGTATAGTCTTAAAAAAAAATCGGAGTCAAATTAAATACACTGTTCTAGATCTTCTGTATTATCACACACACACACACACACACACACACACACACACACTTTGTGAGAAAGCATACATGAGGATTTCCTCATAGCTGTAATTTACCTTCCGAAAATCCCGCTTCTCAAAATCCGTTTCTGCTATTTTCTCATATTCTATGACTGCATTAGCATTCTTGAACTGCACAAATCAGATAAGGCAAGGTTTTAATGAAGTTGTAACAACCACAAAAATCAATAAGGCTGATGACTGTTACTGTAATAAAATCAGAACGACAGGCTTTTCACAAATCAAGTTGGTCAAGATGCAGCCAAGACTCCTTAACAGAAAGGCTAAGGCCCAAGCCTTACCCTCAGGTTGAACTTAAACTCAGGACTGCAAGAATCATGCCTTGCTATACACAAAATGAACGCAAGGCATTGTCAGGGACTGAGCAAAAGCTTGGAGATACTCACTAAATTATATCCATGAGTAAACTGAGTAAGATTCAGTTGCCATGTATTCAACCAGGATTTGAATTTACTAAATTCTTTAGCCTCACTCAAATCAGTTCCTTGGTGCATCTGCTTATCCCACCCTCCGCCCCCGTCATCTCAGAAACCCTCCAATTTTCACAGATCTTGAAAGCTGCAAATCATATTCAATACTCCTTTGACAGGAAGGCAGAGGCTCAGAGAGACTATGAGACTTGCCTACAGTAATCCAGATGTGGCTGGTGGCAGAAGTGAGACTAGATCTCAGTTCTGACTCTCACATCACTATTCGCCCAAATATATCACACTGCCTCTTTCAATACAGACGAGATCAGACCCGTACCTCCTGTTGTGCCTGCACATTTTTGTGATCCAATTCTAGGGCTCTCTGGAAACTGCGACATGCTGCCATGGCATTCCCTAAAGATAGATGGCACTTGCCCTCTCGCAGATGTCCCTAGAAGAAACACAAAAAAGAAGGATAAGGAGCATGAGTGGCTAAACACAGAAATCAACAGCAGCAACAAATACCCACACAAAACCAACATGGGATAAAAATGGCCAAAGAAGTGGTTCTCAACCAGGGCTGACTCTGCCTTCCACGGGACATTTAGCAATGCTGGAGGCATTTCTGATGGTTACAACTGGGCTGGGTGTAGAGGGGAGGGGGGCTACTTATACCTTAAAGGCCAGGGATGCTGCTAAACATCCTACAGTGTTGTGCAGGATAGCCCTCACAACAGAGAATTATCTGGCCCAAATGTCCACAGTGTTGAGGCTGAGAAACCCTGGGCCAGAGGAAGTCAAGTGCAGCAACCCAGTCCTTACCAAAGAGCCCCTACGTACCCGGACAAAACTGTCATCCAGCCTCACTGACTGCTGTGCATCTGCAAGGGCTTCTCGGAACCTTCCAAGCATCATCAAGGTAGCTGCTCGATTCCCGTAATAGCTTGCATTTTTAGGACACATATCTACAGGAAAGGATGTAAAACGAGGTTTAAAATGGGTCACTGCTTCAAAGACTCATGGGCCATCTCCCTCAGAACTATACCAAAGTATAATAGGAACGACGACATTCCCTTTAAGAAGCCACTGTCGAATTTTTGACTGCCTGTGCAAATCGACAGCAGCAACGATGCAACCAGTTTAAAAAGGAAACAAGTTATTTTTAAAAATCACTTACACTTAGGTTTAAAGGGCATAAATTATCTTTTGGAATAGGGGTCAGCATATTTACTTTCTTAATGGGCTGTGCTTTTTGTAGTAAGATATTAGGATGTATTTGCATTTGTTGAGCTGGGGGTGGGAAGGTGTGAACCACGTCAGGCGAGAAAAATGCTGGCACGGGATTGAGCTACGTTGGCAAATGAACATGGAAGTGACTGAGCCCTGACAACACCCAAAAGGCCATCTTCTAAGACAGTGAGTGAACTGACAATGCTGAAATGCACTCAGTTGGGCATCTTGTTGCCATAATGCCTAGAATTTCTGGAGTTGTTTTTAATTTACCAAAAAAACCACCACTCAAGCTAAAAAAAAGTGATTCCCTCATGAAGCCATTAAGCTTGAAGATATACTACTTCTTAGAGAGGAGCTATTAATAACAGTATTTGGCAAATTCTTTTCCAACATAAGCACTAGGTCCATCTCACCTATGGCTTTTGTGTAATAGTTATAAGCTTCATTGTAGTCTTTCTCGGCATAGTATGCATTTCCTTGTTCCTTGAAAGACTCCGCTTTCCTAAAAAGGAAAGAGAAAGAGAATCACGTCACTACCCACGCCTGGACCACAACCTCTGCGATGCCACGGGAGCAATCTGTGGTCTCGAGTCCCTGGCACACTGAGCTGAAAGTCAGGGGGATACTTGAAGGAACTCACAGATTTGTTCGACTGGCTAATGGACCAAAAGGAGGTGCTAGTGAAAGAATCCAGCCTTCAGAGGCTACTTTTTGTCACTTAGATACATTTAAACTAAGAAAACCTCTCTCATGTCGCCTGCCTTGCTACTTCCACCCGCGGCACTCTCCCTACAACAGGCAAACAGGTGCTCTCTCCCGCAGAGACTGAATCTTTGCACGTCCCCCTTCTTTCCAGTGTGCCGCAGCTGCTGCCATGCTAGCAAATGTACAAAAAATGACCTGCAGATACTTCCATTAGGGGCAACCGACTTCTCAATGAAAAGTGGGTCACATCCTTAGAGTTTTAGTAATTTATTCTCTTGAAAAGTGGCTCATGTGTTTGTTACTGAAAGGTCAAGAAGAGCAAAAGCAGATGGCAAAGAAGTTAAAAGCATAGCATATCAGTGTTTAAGATGGAAAACAGAGGTGAATGACAGCAAAGACCAAGAACCTGGATGACAGGGACATACGAGGTACAGGCTGTCATGCCATGCTCTAAGGAGCCCCCGTCCACTGGTATTCCTTCTGCCCATCACACCTATAAGGGTACTTTCTGCCCCTCTACCATCCCTGTAGCACCTTGAGTAATATCAGAATTTCTGCCCTAATCCAAGATACATTTTCTTGAAGCTGTACCATCAGACAAGTAGTACTTTCCAAAAGGAACGATGTTTATCATAGGGAATTATATTCCTGCCCAAGGAACCAAAACCACCTCAAACATGACCAATGTTTTAAAGGAACCACCACCCAGCACCCTCTATTAAAGACACCCAAAACCATTCTACTGACCAACCTGACCAACAAAGAAAGTTCTTTCCCAAAATGATCACTGCACCATTGCTACCTAACAGCACTTCTGTTATAAGGAAGCCTTGGTTTCTTTTCCTGCCTCCCCCCACACATGGAGGAGAAACGAGCTGGGTTCAAGGGCTGCCTGAAGTGGAAACAAAAGTACGTTGCTCTTCACCTTGGTGGTGGCGTGGGAGTTTACAGCTTGATTCCAGGGATACTGGCATTGGGGAGACTTGTGATTTACTTAAGTGTTTACTTTCAAATACAAACCGGCAAAGCTGCCCTCCTGCTAGCGAGGCAATCCCCCCTCCATTCTTCTCCATGACTGCCCTGGCAAGCCTTCCTAACATGAACGGTGCTGGAAGGAAGGAGGAGGAAAATGGGAACGGCCTCTAACCGCCGAAAGACCGACTGTCACAATGCCTGGAGAGCCCCTGTGCTGTCGGAAGCCCTCAAGAAGGATCCCCAACTACAAGCCTGGGGGGCCGATGGCCGTCTTTCTACACAGTGCACAACATCCTGTAACTCGAAGTGAAGTGAGGCACCATATAAAAACTATGAGGAATCCGTCCTTTCAGCACAGACGTGCCAGGAGAGGTGAAGAAAGGGCTTCCCCAACACAGGGTTTCTGAAGCTGAGTCAAATTCCTGTGAAGAAAGGGAGCAGCAAATTCCAAAGAAACACCAGGCCCAAACTGGCACCTAGAGGACCCGGCCATCTCTTCAGCTGGCTGGTGGCTAAGAATGCACAAGCTCTCGAGGACGAGCCAAGGTGCCCGAGCAGCTGGGGACGGCTGTGTCGGCGGCACAGAGCTTGTCGGCTAGGGAAACAGCCTGCAGAGCTACCGCAAGGGGTCCTCTCTTCTTCGAAGCACTAGTCCCACCGAAGTGAGCGAGCTCGGCTCTGGCTCCCAGGAAAACTGCCAGGGACGAGGTGTGTGGGAGACCAGCAATAATCACTGAGGTCAGGTACTTTCTGCACAGCATGTTCTCATCATGTGAGTTTCAGTATTCCTACTTTTCAAAGGAGAAAATTAAGGCTCAGAAGTGAAAAAGTGGCCTGAGGTCGGGATGCCAGGCCACACCTGTCAGAAGCCAAAGCTTTACACTTGGTGCCTGCCATGCTATGCGTTCTCTCTGATGCTCTTTGCTCCCTACTGCCTACGACTCAAAGTCAGTCTGTGCGGCCAGGAACAAGACCTGGGCAATGAAGACGAATTTCTTTAAACTAAGACACCAAGCAGCCCAACATATAAAACCCAACTCCAGAACTGCAACCTGGATTTAAATAAGCTAAACGGCATTCTAATACCTAGTCATAAAGAGAGCGGGGCTCCTTTAAGATGCAAGACCTAGTGAACTGGACTTTGCCTCCTCCGAGAAATGCATTTCATTTTAGTAAATGGTGAGTAGATTCCATTCTAGAGCAAACAAAGCGAGTAATGTAGAGTCAGCCCACAGCAGAAAGAACAAGAATTGTGTTGTGACAAGTTACCATGTTTTTAACCTCACACTGCACAGCATCAGGCCAGAATTAGCCATTCCCACACAATTGCCTCATGAAAAGGACTTATTTTCATAGAAACATGGTTGATTAACAGCTGCCTAAACAATAGGCACTTGGTGCTTTAGACTGAACGCTTATCTTTTGCCTCCAGGTCCAATGCCCAAAGTGGAGTCCCTCCTCCATCTTGAACCTCCCACCAAACACACGACAAGCTTTAACCAATGGGCCTGACCCTGCAAGACTAGCCGAGGAAAGAGCGGATCTTTGGAATCCAGCATGGCAGCAGCAAGAACTGAACAAGGCTGCATCAGGAACAATTCCAGGGTCAAAGCCGTTCAAGTCCTGCCCTGGGAGTCTGAGAAAGAGCTGAAGCTTGTTCAAGTTACAGCAAAGGGACTGAAGGGTGAGGTGTCAACGGCGTGGGACTGGAAAAGAAGGAGAAGGGCTGGTTAACACTGGAACTGAAGGCAATCTGGCCGTGGCGTCTGTCACCCCACTCACTGCTAAGGTCAATTCATGTGATGCGCAAGGGAAGTGAGGTGCGACACATATCTACTAAAACACATCAGTACTGAAAAAGGAAGAATTAACTGCCTTCACCAGGACCGTCTAAAAAAGAAAAGAATTCCAAAAGGGACTCAATTAAACTACAGATCATCTTCTATGGCCACAAAACAAAACAGACTAAACCCTGAAATATACACAGCAAAATACACACTTGGCAATAACGGACCAGATGGCACTATTAACAGCTACACTTTATCTCTAGTACTTTTTCAGATTCTCAAAGTAGCTCCTACGAAGATGTTCGAACGGCCTTCTGAAGTGGTTGCGGTGACAATGCCACGTGTCCTCCAACAAAGGAAGAACAACTGAGGCACCCACGGTGGTTGCATGGGTTGTCTAACTCCTATGTGTATTTCTCCAGATTCTGTTGGTTTCAAGGTTTTTAGCTTAAAACTAATTCATCCAGTTCCCTACCCAATCTTTAGGTCAATTCTAAGTAGAATAAACTTCATCTCTCTGGTTTTTCAAGAGATGCAGGAAATGCCTTTACCTCCACCAAAGCAGTGCTTTCACTTTAATAGCCAGCAACAAAGTCTTATGGAAACAGCTACTGAAGAAAGGTTTTCAGAAAAGCCCGTCCTTGCCCTGGCTGCTGTGGCTCGCTGGACTGAGTGCTGGACTGCAAACCCAAGGGCTGCCTGTTCGATTCCCAGTCAGGGCACAGGCCTGGCTTGCTGGCCAGGTCACCAGTAGGGGGTGCACAAAAGGCAACCACACATTAATGTTTCTCTCCCTCTCTTTTCTCCCTCCCTTACCCTCTGTCTAAAAATAAATAAAATCTTTTAAAAAGAAAACAAACAAAAAAAAACTCTGTCCTTTTTGGATGTGTGATGGGATTGGTCTCCCACAACAGGACCACGGCTGGAGGGCTGGGGCCAGCCTTCCTTCAGACAGATATAAAAAGAATACATTCCATTCTTCATTTGCTTTGCTATGTAAATATTTTTTCTCTGTTTTTCCCATCAATTGGAAAACTGCAGCTCTTAAAACCTGCTTTTCTACACTACATGTGTGTTAAAAATCTGTATATCCTCTGATCATGGAGGTACATTCTCTCTCTCCCAACTGAGACGCATTTATCACAGATGCTAATTACTCCACAAACACTGCCAAGGGAATCATTTCACACAGGTCTTAGTGGAGTTCATCATCGTGTGATCAAATGGGCAACTGGGCTCACAATTACCAGCTAACTTTGCACATTTACAGCTCAGCTAAATTAAAAACACATTAAAACACCACAGTAGATATTGCAATGTGCCCCAAATTAGATGCCCCATAAAAATTCCCATTTTCTCTCTAAATACTTCCAAGTTGTATACTTAAATGAGATCCCTGCCTTAGGCCAACTAGTCTATCTTTTAGCAATTAAAGAGGTATTCAGAAATTGTCATCAGCTCTCACAAATGCAGGATTCTTTGGGTGGTAGTTTTTAAACATTCTCAGCATATCTGGGTTCACTCTGGAATTGCCTCATACAACACACATTTGTAGGTCATTAAGCAGGGATGAGATGTTTCATCACTCACAGAGTATCATTTTAATATGTATTCTATCTCAGTGCATGAAAAATGAAGACCAGCATGGCTTCACAACATTCTCAACCTAAGAAATGCTGATTAGATTTTTGTATGACAAAAATATACCACACTGCTTTTATTTATTTAAAGTATTTGGCTAGCCCTGTCTGGTGTAGCTCAGAGGACTGAGTTCTGGCCTATGAACCAAAGGTCACCTGGTTCGATTCCCAGTCAGGGCACATGCCTGGGTTGTGAGCCAGGTCCCCAGTAGGGGGTGTGCGAGAGGCAACCACAGACTGATGTTTCTCTCCCTCTCTTTCTCCCTCCCTTCCCCTCTCTCTAAAAATAAATAAATAAAATCTTTTAAAAATGTATTTGGATAGAATAATGTATTTTTAATAAAGTTCAGCTCTTCCAACGGCATGAATAATAGTTTAAATCAAAACAGATGCAGTAGCTTGAATGAGTTTGGTTCGTTTGGGGTTTTTTTTTTTTTTTTCCATTTTCTTATAATAAAAATCTAGCATTGCTAAAATTACAACTGAGGACAAAATGATCTTTTTTTAGCACAGAGGAATGTTTAGGTGCCTTTGATTTTGGAGATTATTTTGTTGGCAAGAAGAGCCTTAGATATCTTTCCTTTTCTTACCCTCAATCTATTAACAATAACACTTTACACTGCCAGTGAGACAAGTGTCCTTTATGCATTCCCACTATATTTACTACTTCCAAAATGTCACCCTTACTCTATGGCTGTTGAACCCATTTCTTTTATTCAGTCAGATGTACTAGCTGCCTGCTGACCTAGAAATGTCCTCCACCCTTCAGAATTCATGGGATCTTGGCCAGTGTCAGAGTAGAAATTCCTTTCTCCTTCCCACAGCTCGAGACCTCTTGTCCCCAATGGCATGTCACAGGGCCTGTTTCACGTTGTAATCTCTCTGACCTTCATGAGAGAGTCAAGTAGAAGGGGCCTAGGAGGCTGACTTTGATTCTGTCTTACCAAATACATATTATTCTCTTTCTTACCTTCTGACTAATTAGGGAAGATCTGACAATTTTACTTTCACATAGGTAGGTGGAAGCCACACATGACTTAGAACAACTCCACAGATCGAGAGCTTGTGAAATGCAAAAGGTACTGCACACTGAGTGCAGAGAAAGGCTTCACAGTGGTCCAGAGAAAACAGAGGGTGGGTGGGCTCCATCCAACTGTTACCTGCTGGTAAAGGTGAACTGCCCAGCTTCCTTTACCCAATTTCCTATAAAAGACACAGATTCTGCTTTCATTTTAAAACACAAAAACACAATTATTAACACCTGCCACCCCCCTCTCCCAAAAGAGGGAAGACAAAGATGAACAAAACTTATAAACACAGTTCAAATCTTTCTGTCTAGATGTTCGGGGGGAAGCTTCAAGAGAGGCAGAGCCAGAAGGACAAAGGAGCACCAAGCTGAGTCACAGACTCTACACAAGACAGCAGCACTCTCTACCGCTTAAGTAGGGAAGGGCACCAGGCAACAGGCTGGAGTTGGCTCTGCCCCCTTCCGTGAGGGGAAAAGTGAGCAACCGATCAACTGGATGTGGACAGAAATCCCACCAGTACAGGCAGGACAGTCCAAAGAAACAGCTGCTTCAACTGTGAGTTCCACTAGTTCCTTAGGTGGGAGGTGTCACAGGCTGTGACGTCTACCGAGCCTTCAATTACCCCGGGGCAAAAGAACACAGAACCAGAAGCTGCTTCAGAGAAACCAGCTTCCCTGAAGCCACTGAGGACACCAGGCACTAGCCTTGCAGAATTAGCCCAAGGCTTGTCTGTATAACATACCCCCAAACTCAGCATTTCCTATTCCTTGGTTCCCCATTCTGCGACATCTCCACCCCAAAGTTTAATATTAGAATCAAAAGAGACAGATAACACTAGCACCCATCAAAAATCTAGAACTGAGGTACTAAGAAAAAGGCTGCTTTCTGAGGATTTTTTTTTTGGGGGGGGGGGTGGAGATAGGAACCAACATGGGGAATCTGAATTATCATGTACTATGTATTTTGCTTCCAAAGTTTTCTAGGTTCCTTGGTTCAACAGGTGGTTGACTGCCTAAGAGCAAACTGAGAATAAGCTCTCAGGACAGAAACTCCAAGAGTAAGAGAGGGCCCTTCCTGCATGTCTCAACCCCCCGCTCCAAAGTTTAATATTAGAATCAAAAGAGATAGTTAACACGTTGCTCGTCAGACGGTCTGGCCTCCTCACGCAAACATTAAGTTCCGTGCCAAAAGAATGGGTCTCGGAATTAGACTTTCAAAGTCAAATACTCCTCCTCATATTATCGTTCTCAAACCACTCATACCCCTGCCAACGGTGGAGTAAAACACAGGAAACTGCCATTTTGATCTGGTTGGAGGAGAAAAACATCGTCAACCAAATAAAACCGACAGACAACTGGGATAACGCACTCCGGTTCCTGCCCTTACTGCTGAAATTCAGACAGTCTGAAAGAATACCTGGGATGCCCTCTAAGTCACTCCCACATCACTCAGCACTGGAGGAAGGGGACCAAACGTGAGTGGAGTAAGGGAGAAATGGGCTCTCAGAGGGACTCCGCATCAGACCACACGGCACCTAGGCAGCCGCTGACCACTGTCCTCCAGTCTTCTAAAGTCCCAGAAAAAGAAAGCAAGGCAAGTGCCCAGTACTCAGTCAGCTTTTTAAAACTTAAAATACCAGCTTCAATGACCAAACTAATCCCTGATTGGCTGGAATGTACAATACAGCTGGGCTGTAAGCCAATCAGAGTTCTGGTCGTTGGGAATGGACTAGACATTAGAGCAACTGTCACCCACTGGCCTAACATTTTATTAAAATAGCTCTCAATTTACCTGGCTCTGGTTAATATGTGCATCCAAATTACAGAGCAAGAAACAAAGCTCCAGTTAGGATTATTTAACAATTTTGCTACTTGTTAGTATCGGGGTTCAATTAATTTGCTAGTATTCAGGGTTCTGCATTTCTAGGCTTACCCCTCCCTTAACCATGACTCATTTGTCCCATCTCCTATTTCTTCATCTCTGACCTCAAAACAAAAATAAAAGCGAGAGCAGTGTTTCTCACTGATTTGGGTTCAGGTCAAAGATAAATTCCCACTCAACGTGTAGGCTTACTGAAACGTCTAGCTGTCTGCCCTGGAACTTCAAGAGAAAGATTAGAGGGACAAATGCCTAAGGATTGAAAACAGGGTGAGAGGAAGAAGGGGGAGGGGAAAGGCAGCCCCACGAACTCCAAAACGTCCCAGGAAGCCACAGTAAACAGCAACTACAGCAAGCCCTGGGGTACGGATGCAGGGTTCAGTGCTTCCCACCAACAGTACGAACAGAGAAGTCAAAGGCCAAATCCGTAAAGTGTTTATCATACCTAGGTACTAAAAAAGGACCTAAAAATAATTGTTCTTGCTTGCATCCGTGAGGAAAACAGACACAGATGAGTTATCAGTTCAAGGAATCAGGGAAGGATATCCTTGCTCCTCAGTCTATGGCTCCCATTGGCTTTTTTAAACCTCAAAGTCCAGTCACGCCAGGTCCGTGATAAGACACAGAAGCGTCTTCTTTATCAGTGAGCAACTTGAAATCCTTCCATTTTACCATAACAAAGACCTGTGGAGATTGAGCTGCTACCCCAGCCCAGGAAATGGGATCAGAGCCTTCATTCAGACAGGTACTCAAAAATTAGGTAAAGCAATCAGCAAATTCCCAGGAAAATGTAAGGCTTTAAGCCAGCTGACATGTAAACCCTATGAAATTTAGCCCGCTGGCTCACAAGTTGCTTTACCTGTTCTGGTGGGCAAAGAAAAATGAATAATCACGTCCAGAACACTGATCTGTTTTGGAGTGCCAACAAATACATCTTTTATTTTAGCCTCTCAACTGCTGGGGGGAGGGGGAAAGCTTTGTTAGAGTGACAGGCAAAAAAATAAAGTCCATTTCTTTTCTCTCTAGAGACACTCAAGCTAAGGAAACGAAACCTGCAGCCATTTAAAATGCTGTAACCACGAGGTCCAGTGTCCTGCAAGCTTGTCTCATTCTGCCCCAGCTGTGGGGCTGCAACAATCTAGCAGCAGCAGCAGGATGCCCCTAAGCCAGGATGCAAGGAAGCCCTTGCTGGACTTCACAAAAAAACACCCAAGAGACCCACCAACTCTCTCGTCCCCGAGTGAACTGGTAGCAGGACCAGGACCAGAGCGGTGAACTTGGCGAACTGACAAACCAAGCCAGGCAGGAAAGGGTGGTTATAAGGGTTGTAAGGGATGTCCCCATCACTGCCTTCTGCTATGGACACACAGGAGGATCCCGAGATACACGACAAAACGTAAACCGCTTTTCTCCGAAAACTTCTCAACTCCCACTCCATCGTCAGCACTGGAAACCATCTATAAACAAGGCTTTTTCTTACTGACAGGTCCTTCCTAAGGATGGCAGAAAGTCAAACTGTGATTTCCATTTTATTTCTGTATTTTCTTTGTGATTTGTTCACCTAAGTGGAATACAATATCTATGTTTTATTATGTTTAAAAGAGACTTACGTAAATATGTATACCTGTAAGTCTATTTGGTAAGAATGCATTTTTCGTAGTTAAATTTAGTTATTTTTTCTTAGTGGTAGATGAAACAATTGTATATTTTACAATCGATGACATCTTTTAAAATTTTCTTATTTTTCATTTTTATTAAATTATATTCAGGTATACAATTCTGTAATACATCATGTCATACTGTGTGTTCACAGCCAAGGACCTCTTAAATCCCATGAAATAAGGCAGTTAACAGAAGCCAACACCCTCCCTCATTTTGTTGTATTGCTCCTAAATGCTACATTTTGGGGTGATGTAGTCACGTTACAGTATTACCAGTTTTATCTTTCTTAATATATCTTCAGGTTCACTTACTATAATTTTATGATAAAATATCCTCTAAGGCTGTAACTTTTTTTTTTTAAGGAAAAGGATTTGCTTTAAATAGGGGGCTCTGAAGAGGAAGCCAAATGAGGGATAGCCCCTACATCAGATATTTACCCTGAGTAGAGTGAGTTTAAATTACGTACAGCCCAAGGCCCTACTTATAGTGCAAAGAGCCACAGAAGTCTTCACAGGAAGTTAATGTGAGCCTTACTGTTAGTTTAAGCTCTGTGATGGCAGCAGCTTTATGTCCCACTTTACAGCTCCACAGTAATGCGGATGGTGCTCACCTCCAAATACCTGGAAAAACTGAAGGCCGGTGTGAAAACTCAAAACCAAGTGTGGTAGGCGGACAGACATGAACCAAGCAAAGGTGACCGGCAAAGTACAAAAGGTCACCAGGGTGAAAAGCCCTGGGTGCCTACAGGCAAAGCTGGGAAAACAAGCATCTCGCCCCCAGGGGAACCTTCCCTCCCCCTGGGGGGGGGGGAGGGGGCGGTGAATGGCCCTTCAGCATTATGCCCCCAGGACCATGAGGTTCTGACCTGCATCAACTATATCCAGGCCTCAGCTGTGTTTCAGCGCCAGGCCCAGAAAGGGCAAAACCAGACAAGTGAAGCCATGGCTGACATCAGGACCAGCTGCACCAACTAATGACCCCATCCTAGTTAGTAGAGACCAGACTCTGAAAGGACACACCTGGAACACTGACGAGTACTCTGCTCAAGAGGGAGGACCAGCAGCAGCTCTCTCTGGAGCAGGCCCATGCCATTCCCTGCCTCCTTCCCCTAGGTGCGTTTTCCTCGCCTCTCTCTCCTAAGCTCCAAGGGCCTTCCTTCTGCCCCCGTGACTTGTTCCCCACGCAGCTCAGCTGGCTCACTTCTTCCACAGCTCACAGGTAGAAACCTCTACGGCTTTCTAAATACACTTCTACTTGTATCCGAGTCTTGGCTCTTAATTCTTTCTTAGCAAGAACCCCAGTGCCGAGGCGGCTGCACCGAGGTCCAATCGCGGCAAACATCCTGGTGCCCCCCCGGCCGCCAACATGAGATGAGCCTGCACGCTGGGATCCTGACTTCTCCGACATCCCAGGGACCTGCTACCCTTTGTCAGTCTCACTCCCAGCAGGTCAGGAACTGGGAACACTGGCTAGGGAGACGACCCTTATGCCTGACATCGACTCCGTCTTCCTCACCCAACACCCCTTCCGTTTCCAACTTCGATGGCAAAAAAAACTCAGAATCCCGCTTCAGATCTCACGTGCTAATTCTACATCACCACCTCAAATCGCCCAGACTGAAGACCCAATGGGCTTGGTATAAAGCTATGACAAATGTGGGAAGGAGCCTGAGAGGGCTGTAACCAATTAATCTGCAGTGGGTAAGAAAGGGGCTCTAAACTTCCAGAACCTTTTCGTTGATCTTGCTTCAGGATCAGGATGAGCGCGACTACCCAGAACTGTGTTCCAGCCCCATTTCCAACAACCTGCCTTCGCCGTAGCCAGCATCCAGAGTGTTCTCGAAAAACACTCACTCAGCAGCTCCCTGGGCTAGTGCGGCCTGGCAATTTGGAGCCACTGCAGCTGCCCAGCAGTGTCAACAGCGCCCAAGCAGCTGCCCCCTTTCCTTCCTGCTTAACGTAAGAAGGAATGATAGTCCTGGGAAGAAGGAGGATATTACTGGGGGGGGCGGGGGGGGGGGCGGGGAATGGAGGGAGAAGAGTTTGAAGTGTAGAAGCATGAAACAAGCCCCTCACTCTTCCCTCCTCCTCTCCTTTTGGACTTCTGGGGTAACCGGGGGCGGGGCGGGTAGAGGGCGACCAGGTCAATAATGGAGACACACAATCACCTCGGACCCAGACTAGTGCTCGCTGGGGTATAATTAATGCAGAATAGAGTGAGGAGAGCACAAGCTATGGAGATGCAAAGTGCTGGTAGACAACAATGCACAGAAGTGAAGGCGGGGGTCTGGGATGACGTCAGGGAGGTGTCACTGTCGCCGGGCCGCCTCCCCCACCCCGCCACAGACCTCGAATTCCCTCAAAGACCAAGTCTCCATCCACCGTAGGGACGACATTTCTCTCCGCTGGAGAAGGGCGCGATGCCTCAGCTCCCCACCCAGGCGGAAGCAGGAGGGGAGGTCCGACCTCAGAGAGCGCCCCTTCAGGGGGTCCATCCGGACTGGTTCGCGAGCGTGGGGTGGGGGATCCGCGGAGGGCGGGGCATCGCCTCAATAGCCAGGAGCAGCGTCCCGGCACGGACGGGCTACCCGGAGCCACGGAGCTGAAGCTCGCCCCTTCCACTACCCTGCTACCTGGTTACCTCTTCGCCCCTTCGTCGTCAAGCAGCTCCGGCTCGGTCGCCGCCATTACCACATCGCACTCCGCGGCAGCCGCCATCTTACCGCCGAGACCAGAGAGCCGGGTGGGAGGCCGGCGGTGCAGAGCACTTCCGGTCGGAGCATCGAGCAGCTCGGCGGTGCTGTGCCCAGAGTGGCTCCCTCGGGCCCGTCTACCAGCGAGAGGCTCCGCTTGGGGCCAGAGTGGCCTCCCATCCCCGGAGGTCCACAGTGGTCTCCGCGCTGCGGCGGGACCCCAGGGACGGTTCCTGCACGTGGGAGGCGCCACTTTTTAACTATGGATCGAAAGGGGGTCCGGGAGGATATCTCCTCTCTCTGCCTTGGCTTTCTTCAGAATTCCGAGAGTTTCGTTGCCATAGCAACTTCCAATCCTAGAGCGTCTTCTGTAAGGTTCAGGGTAGTCTGAGTTGGGTGGGGACCAGGTCACCCAGGACTTTGGAGGGAAAGAACCCTCCACTGTTACCTTCCCGACCTTGGAGTGTGTCCACAGCCTCCTCCCGAGAAAGGCGAGAAGAGACACTTTGAGCCTGATGCCCCTAGCTTTCATCGGCCCCTGGTAGCCCTGCCCAGCCAAGCCAGGGGAACGCAGGACGGCTTCACCCCGCGCCTTTCATCCCTCTCTGGATCTCCAAGTACCAACTGGTTCATGACCCTAATGACGCTGACCCTTTTATGATGCTGCTTTCATGTCAGCCGCCTGGGAGTGCCATCTCAGCATTAGGCCTAGGAAGAGTGGCACAGCGCCCCAGACCCTGCCCTAGAGTTTATAAGGCAGCTCAAGGGGTGAGGTCCCTGCCCCAGTGCCCCAGTATTCCCACCTCTCATAAAAACTCCCTGCTCAGCACGCTTGTCTTGCTGAATGCATTCTGAATTGGGAACTTATAGCAGGGACACAGCCTAATCATCTTTGTAGCACCTCACCCAAACCAATAATATGTGTAAACTTGAATTAAATTGGGGCTTTCTGGGGTTAAATTGAGGGACTTTGAGTTTAAAGCCATGGGGAACTAAAATAAGGGGGCAAGGGAATTTCAAAGGGATCTTACCCTCTTCAACTATGTACCATTGTCCATAAGCTGCTTGCATGGTCCCTGCCTATCAGAGTGCCAAGGAAGCTGAAACCTCACTTTTAGTTTAGGGGAGAACGGGAGCAGCCAGGTGGGTTGGAAGAGAGAGGTCATGTATCCAGCCCTCTCCAAGGTGCCTACTCTCCCTATTCGAAGTCGGGAGGGCACAGTCTTACCACCTGCCCGGCCTGCCAATAGCTCACAGTCCACAGTCTAGTGTGGGAGGCATTCTTTCACGGTCTCCCCACTTTGTGTTCTCCGCATCGAAGCCACCTCATCTACACCCACAGCTTTAACTTTGTTGGCGACTCTCAACTCTGTTGGTGTCCCCAGTCTAGACCACTCTTCTGAGCTCAGATCTGTACATCCAGCTCTCTATCTTTTGGTATCTTTTGGATGTTTCACAAGTCCCTAAAGCTTAACATATTTAAATTGAACTCGTTATTCTCTCCCCACCCCTCAACAACAGAAAAAACAGATGCTATACTTGATTCTCTTCTGCTGAATTCCTTATCTTGTTGAATGGATTCACCATTCTCCTCCTGGTCATCAAATGAGACAGATGGGGGACATGAATTGCTACCTCTTTCTCACTCCTGACATCCAATTTATCACCCAGTCTTGTTGATTCTCCTACCAAAAGTCCCCCAAATCTATCTCCTTTCCATCCCAATTCAGGCACTTGTCACTTTTTTAAAAACTTGGAATACTACCAAGTCTCCTAACTGGTACCCCAGTCTCATCTCTCTCCAATCTTCAGTCTTCTGCCAGACTGACCTTCTAAACAGCAACATTTGAACATGTTACTTCACTAAAATTTACCAATGGCTTTCCACTGCTGTTAGGATACAGTCAGAAACCCTTGGCCTTCTACACAGGCCTTGGGTTATTTGGTTCCTTTCTACCATCAGTATTGAAGCCAAGTACTTGTAGTTCCAGAAAAATGCCATGAATCTTTGCCATGCTTTCTCCACCCTTCCAAGCCCTTCAAACTTAACACAGACATTACCTACTCCAGGAAGTTCTCCGTGATGCCCACTGCCCCCCCGAGTTAAATGCTCCTCTTCTGTGCCCCCATAGCACCTCTGTAATAGTTCTTACCATGCTGTACTGTAATTTTTGGATTAGATGTCTAGCTCCTCTAGACAGTGACGTTCTAACAGGCAGCTGCAGTGTCTAATTCGACCGATTTTCCAGCTACGTGGTCCTGTACCTGGCACAGAATAGGTGCTCACAATACACTTGACGACTAAACGATCGGATATATTAAGTACTACTGTACTGTCGTAGCCTTTAGAAAAAGAACATCTGGGCATCAGACAACAACAAAGGCACCCCCTGTCCAAAGAACCTACTACCGTGTCCTCCCGCGCACCACCAGCCAGGGTTCCCGGCCGTCATTTCCCCCGCCGGCCTCTGGGGGCGCTGGGCGGACGGCGCCTGCCCTTTGCCGCAGGAATTCGTCTTGCCCGGGCGGGGGGGCGTGGCGGGACGCAGGCCGGGTCGACCCGGAAGAACGGAGTCCTGTGGCTGCGCTGCCCCTCCCCGGGTCCCCGTGCGCCTCTGGGGTCCCGGCCCGGGTGCTGCCAGGGCCCTGGGAGGTACGGAGCTGGAAGGCCGGGATCGGCCACCGCGTCGGGGCTGCTTTGCGTGGCAGAGCCAAAGCCCCGCTGTCTATCTGTCTAGGGTATCTATTAATTGTGGGACTCACTATATGGGGCCCTTGGAGCGGGGGTACAAGGGTCGGTAATGAGGAGTTTCCTCCAGAGAGGTGTCTGTTTGGAATCCTTTTGGGGAGTGACCTCTGTGCCTGCTCTTGGGAGGAATCTGTCTGGGGCTGCTTCTGGGAAACCTGCGTTTGGGGATGCCTTCGGGATTTCTCGGACCTCTTCGGAGAAGGGCTTTCTGTGTCTGAACCTTCTCGTCTGGGTCTGTCAATCCAAGGCAGAAATTGTCCCCTTTCCGGAGTCCTTTTTTCCCCTTAGATTCCTTCACTCCTTTCTCATCTGATGGTCTTCACCTTAGCCATGGACTTGACTAGGAATCAGAGGGGATTAATTGCTGTGCAGATAAGTCACACGGGAAAGCAAAGTACAGTCAGTATTCTCGTTATTTGTTCACCAGGAAGAATAGCTTAAGACATATCCACGCAAGTAGCGTTTCTGCTTATTTCTCCGTGGGATCATGGTTAAAAAGAGGAAGCTGAGCACAAGCTCCCTTCAGGAGCTGGTCCCCTCAGTCTTGTGCACAGAGAGGAACCTCGCCAGTGTCTCATTTAAACCAGCATCTTTCTTTCCACTTCTATGACATCGTTTACTGCGCACCCACAGTTGCTGGCCAGGCAGGGGGGATAATAAAGATGAGTAAAACACAGCTCCCTGTGTGGTAGTAGACATGGACACGTAATTTATGACATACACCCTGACTAGTGCAGGGGACAGTCCTGAATCGCTGAGGCTATACACGCAGCTCCGAACTTGGGTTCTCAGTTATGGCAGGTCTGCCCTCTGTGTCGATCCCACCTCACCCAGTGTGCTTCTGTTCAAGGTTGAAGGCTAAGCATGGGGAAGAGTTGCAAGGTGGTCGTGTGTGGCCAGGCATCTGTGGGCAAAACGTCTATCCTGGAGCAGCTTCTGTACGGGAACCATGTAGTGGGTGAGTGTTGAGGGGTGGGGTGGGTGTGGGAGAATGGTGAAAGAAGTTAAAAAATAAGGAGTAGGCTTTGACAACACAGAGAGGCTAAAAATCTGCTCCTGGAGTAAAGTGTCCACATCATGCCCTCCAGCCCCACAACTCCGAGGTCTGGAGGAAGGAAGCCCACTATGTGAGATGAGGAGGAAACACTCCCAAGTTTCACTTTTGCTCAGCACAGTGTGAGCATGAGATTCATGTTTGTTCCCTGGAAATCGTTCCAGGCCTGCCAGACTGCGTCCAGCCCCCTCTCCTCAGCCCCCACATTTCTTTCCCTCCCTGTCTGGTCTCCCTGTCAGGATACACTGTCACTCATGGTTCCCGTCTGCTCCCTCCCTACAAACAAGTTCTCTCACTGTATCCCAGGTTCTGAGATGATTGAGACACAGGAGGACATCTACGTGGGCTCCATTGAGACCGACCGGGGCGTGCGGGAGCAGGTGCGTTTCTACGACACCCGGGGGCTCCGAGATGGGGCAGAGCTGCCCCGACACTGCTTCTCCTGCACCGATGGCTACGTCCTGGTCTACAGCACGGACAGCCGGGAGTCCTTCCAGCGCGTGGAGCTGCTCAAGAAGGAAATCGACAAATCCAAGGACAAGAAGGAGGTGTGGATGGGAGGGAGTACCAGTCGAGGGAGCCCTGGGCTGGCTTTGGGAGGCTTGGCATGGCTCTTTCACTCATTTTCCAGGAGTTGAGTTAGGAGCGGGAGGTGGGAGGGAGGCCACTAGAGGGCGCCTTCAGCCACGGAGGCGGCCCCATGCTGAGACAGCTTAACCGGAGAGGCTTCTCAGTTTAAGAGGCCCCTGAGCTAACACATGAAGCCCCCTCTGGTCTGTTTTTATAATGGCTTTATGCTCTTAGTTATGAAAGCCCTTCTTTTCTCAAGTCCCTCTTCAAGCTGCAGGCATTGTGGGAGTGCTTCCTCACCAGTTACTTAGCCAAAAGTGAACTGACTGCTAGTCATGAGCAGGTACAGGTGAGTCGGGGCTTGTAGTGGAACTCCCAGAGAGAGGGCCAGGAGGAGGCCAGAATCTGAACAGAGGAAGGAGAGGAAAAAGCAGTAATTCCTCCCCACCACTGATTTCTAATAGCGAAAGAGATGAGACAGTAGCCATTAAGGCTTTCCTTCTGTTAGGACTCCTAGGCGGTGGCCAGCCCTCACATCCATTGCTAAGGTCCACAGTATGTCCACAAGCCTCTACTCTGTCCCTCTTCCCCAGGTCACCATCGTGGTCCTTGGCAACAAGTGTGACCTGCAGGAGCAGCGGCGTGTGGACCCAGATGTGGCTCAGCACTGGGCCAAGTCAGAGAAGGTGAAGCTGTGGGAGGTGTCTGTGGCCGACCGCCGCTCCCTGCTGGAGCCCTTTGTCTACCTGGCCAGCAAGATGACCCAGCCCCAGAGCAAGTCCGCCTTCCCCCTCAGCCGCAAGAACAAGGGCAGCGGCTCCTTGGATGGCTGAAGAGCTGCCATCCCTTCTTCACCTTCCCAACCCCAGTCCAGCTCTGGGGCTTTGGAAGATGGGTTGAGGGGAAAGGGGAACTCCCCACTAGCGCAGGCAGCCGGGCTGCTCCAGGCTCAGGCCATTTGGCTCCCTCCCAACTCCGGGAAATGCAGATAATCTAAGTTAGTGCCCCCGCCCTCTTCCTCCACCCCAGCTTTCATCACATCTGCCCCTCTCTGACCAGGGCAGTTGTGGGTCAGTGTCCCTTCCACCTGTCCTGGATGGGAAGCAGAGCTACCATGCAAAAGTGCCCAGTCTGGGGTCTGGTTCCGATCATGGGTCCCACACCTCTAGGCTTCTGCCACGTGCACGCATGCACACACACACAGCACTAGCCTGAACTCCAGAGAGAGGGCGTTCAGGTATCGTGTGCATGTGTGCGTACTGGTGTTAGGGGTGCCTCCTCATCTAGCACCCTGACCTTCCTCCTGTCTGTACCTTGGCTGGAAGAAGCCAGCCTCCCGGGAAGTGTGATTTTTCTACTTGATGTCTTCCCACCATCGTTTCGCTTCCTCTTCCTGCTTACAAAGCAGATGGGCCTCATGGGTTGACTTGGAATGGGATGATGACTGGGCTGAGTCACCAACTGGCCTTGTGACCCAGCGAGGCTTTTCCCCTGTCTGGGCTTCAGTTTTCTCATCTGTATGATGACAGGAGTTTCTTAGGTGACCTAGATCCGCCCCCCAGGCCTGTGATTTTATAATGCCCGTAACTTCGGGCCATCTGACTTCGTGTATGTACCCTTTGCTTCTCCCTCTTCAAGGTGCTATGCCCACCCGCCCTGGAGGCTGGGACACTGCCCTCCAACAACCACCAGGGGACAGGAGCGCACTCTCCACTCTAGTTGCCAGAATGGCTGCTTAGTGCCCAATGGGGAACCTCACACCCATGGCTGCTGGTCTTCACCCCCTCCTGTGGTTGTTTTCAGCTAACAGCTGGACTTTATTTATAAATTTCCTGTTATAAATGAGGATGCTGCCATGGTGAAGGCTGGACAAGGTGCTCCTCTAGCCCTTCTTACCTCAGATGCCGCAACAGAACAAGGCAAACAAGTAAGCAGCTTCTCAGGAGCTGACAGATCTGTTGGGGCTCAGAAGGGTGGTTACTCTCTCAACATGCTATAAAGTGAGCTTACGACCCACAACTTTCCTGTACCCACTTTGTGCTTCTAAAGGACACAGCCAGGCCACCTCCAATGTATGCCCCTTCTCCCCGAAGCAGGAGAGGTGAGCAGGGGCAGGCGACCCAGCACTGGGCAAGTGACGTTGGGGCATATACAGGCTTGGGCTTAATGTTCATTTATTAATGCATTGGACACAATAAAACCACAACTATTATCAAAAAGTTTCCCTCCCACTCCCCCCTTATCTCCGGTTGGAAATATCTTCTTAAAAATATACAGTTGGATACTGGCAAAGTCCCATATTGTGGGGCGAGGGGAGCAGTGCTGGGGTGGGGCGGGGGTTGTGACACTGGTTTTGACGGCAGGCTACTGGGTCTCTAGGGCGGTCAGGCTGGACCCCAATACTCAGCTTCACAGTGAGGGAGGCTCGGGGTGCTGGCTGGGAGGAGGGAAGGCCGAATTTAGTGCTGGGGACCAGTTTGGGGTAAAGAGCTAGAGAGGAAGGTTCTTTACTTGGGAGCCCTGCGGGACTCAGTGTTAGCTGGGTCCACAGTCTGGGGAAGACCCAGTGCTTCCCACCCCAGGGCTGGGGTTCAGGAAAAGTCAGTAAAAGGCTCAGAGGGGGTTGATCGGTTTCTCTATTAGAACTGGGCCCAGGCTGAACATCATCTTCACCACCCCTGGCCTAGCCCCATCCCTTTCAAGCAGATGAAGACACCCCCCCGCCCCCCGCCCCGAAAGCTTTCAGCACCATCCCCTGCCAGGGCAGTACCCCACCTTGGCACCAGTCCCTTTCCCCTCCAGTCTTTACCACGCCCCCAGGGTCATCTCTTCCAGGTTGTGTTGAACTGGCTCCAGCCTGAGAGCCCACCCCTCATCTCCAGTCCTCCAGAGAATGGGAGTCACAGAGGTCAGTCACAGACTTGACCCCAGGCCAGAAGTTACGATTTCTAGGGCCTTTGGCCAGGTAGGCATGGGTCTTGGGGTGGGGGGGGGGGGGATGAGAGCACCATGGGGCCGGGGCTAGGATTTTGCATAGACTTTTGGGGTTTCTCAGTTTGCTCCCTGTAAATCAGTCTGGGAAATGCAGGGGAGCCCAGGACTAGCCGAAGAAGGCTAGAGAAATGAGGGTGGGGATGGCCCTTGGACCAGGGATTATTGGTTGAATCCCCAGTCCAGATGGAATGAGGGGCAGCTGCCCTTGGAACTAGCCCAGCTCTACCTCAATTGGTCAGGAGCCCCTAGGCTGTAAAAGTCCCCCGGGGGATGGAGGAACTGAGGCATCTTGGGGAGAGTGACTGCTGGGAAGGCGGCCCTGGCCTCCCTAGGAAGGCTAATAGGGAGCAAAGAGGATGGGTCCAGTGGCAGGGCGGACAGCCCCTGCTGGGGTGCGAAACAGAGCTGGGCCCAGGATCGGAGCCGGGAAGAGGGCGGTGGCCGCAGTGGGGGCAGGCCGGAGGGCCAGAGGGCCTGGCAGGGCACAGATGGCCGCGGCTGTGGGGGGGACCGGGCTGGGCAGGAAGCGGGCTGCCAGCGTCTTGGTGAGTTGCTTCTGCAAGGCCAGTTTAGACTGCAAAGGAGAGAGAGAGGACTACACACAGCCTGACCCCGGAAAATGTTCCCGCCCAGAGCTCGTCCTTGGGCCTTTCGTGGCAGGATAAACAGGCCTGTTAGGGCGGCAAACCCGACGACTCCCTTCCCGCCCCCAAACGCTCATTCCAGAGGGCTTTCTCCACCACCTGTCTTCCTGCCCAGGAGCAGGATCATGATGGGCCACGGGAGGAGGCTAGGCTGGGTGGAGGCAGAGATGGTTTCTAGGAGATGGCACGCCCACCCTTTGCTCTTGTCCCTGAGATTCCTACACAGGCCCACCTCCCCGGAAATTCCTCTGGGCAGATCCCAAGATAGCTAAAAACCCAACCCCAGCTCTTTCTCTGCCCAGGCATCCTCGGAAAGGGGTTGGAGGTGACTTTATTCCTGCCTTAGCTCCCCAGCTGGCCCCCACTCCCCCCCCCCCCCCGACTCCCACTTGACTGGGTTCCCAGCCCTGTTGCTTGGAGACAGATACCTTGAGGATACTCACAGCCAGCGCTGCGTGCTTCTGCAGCTTGCTGTGCTGGCTGGAGGGCTTGGGGGGCTTCCCGGCCAGGCGGTCTTTGTGTCTCCTGCTGCTCAGGTGCTAATGGACAGACAGACAGACAGACTGGGAACAAGATGAGGAAGCCCAAGGACCCCCAACTACCCCATCATTCGTGACTAGTTCATCCTTCTCTACCCGAGATTCACACAATGCACCTGCATTTACTGGGCATCCCCTGGAGTGGCCCTGGGAAGGGGAGATAAGAACTGGCCTCTGCCCGCCAGGAGCCCACAGTCCTGCTAGCCTGGCTCCTCTTCCTCCACCTGGCCCTGCTCTACCCACCTCCTCTGCTCGGCCTGCCTCCTTCCCACCCCCCTGGTACTGGTCCCACTCCCTCACGCCAACCCTAGTCCCGGCCTCCCTTCTCCCACCTGCTTGAGTTGGGTCTCTGAATTGACCTGGAGCTGACAGACAGCACAATGAAAAGGGGGGCTGGGCCCCTGCCTGCCCCCGCGGGCCAAAGTCACTCTCTTGGCCTTGTGTCCAGCTCCTCCCCGGGGCACTGGGCGGCCCCGGCCCCTTCGGGGAGCCCCTCGCTGACCTTCCACCATCCACCGGTGCTTGGCTCCTGGTCAAAGGAAAGAGGATGGCCTATCAGTGCTGAAGAGAGGCTGCAACGAGGTGGAGACCCATCCAAACTAGATCAGCTTGGTTGTCCCTTTAGTTGCGAGGCTGCTCAGCACATATACCCCCTGCCACCACATGAGATTTCTCCTTCCCATCTCCACCAGGTCCTCCCAGTTTCTCTCATTTCTAGCCAGCCTGCCCCAGGGAAGGCCTTGCAGTGGAGCCAGTCAGCTCGTCTTCTCTCATCTCAGCCCCTCCCTCTGGGTCTGGCCTAAAGAGAGATGGACAAGGCGTCTCCCGTCGTGTGGAGTGACCCTCCAGTTCTTGCTTCTCTTCCCAACTGTCCCTCCTCAAGCATTAGTGGGACGACCCCAGATGCCCTGCACAGTAACAACTGAGCACAATGCCCCTGTTACCAAGCCCTTCGGCAGAGTGCCCAGAAACTCCAGTCTGCCCACCTCTGGTAAGGGGCAACCTCCCTGCCCCACCTTCCCCCATCTGCAGTGGGTGGGGCTCACTGACCTGTGTTGTGAGCCTGAAGCTGGGAGGCAGAGTTCACGGTCACCTTACATGTGGGGCAGTAGAGGCGCCCCTTCTCACTCCCACTTTCCCCACTCACACCACTCCCCACAGTAGCTGCCACTGGCTCAGGCCCTGGTGCCTCTCTCCCAGGCTCTGGGGAGCAGGGTGGACAGGAGGAAGAAGAGGAAGAGGAGGCAGCATCCAAGAGGTCTGAGTGGGCTGGCTCCTGGGGCATCGGGTCCGGCGTCAGTGGTGGCTGGAGGGGGGGGCCGGGCGGGGCGTCTGCAGGAACTGCTAGGGAAACGGAAGGTATCAGGCATGAGGGTGAGGCCTGAGCTGGTTCTGGAGACTGTGATTTTAAGCACCAGTAAATTAGGGGTGACATGGCAGAGGGGGTGGCTCACTAGTGCAGGGGCAACCAGCACTGAATTCCAGATCCCGCTCTACCATCCAACTCACTGTGCAGACCGGGCCTCTTTGGGCCTCAGTTTCCCCATTTGAAATTATAAAGCTGGACAGAGTCATCTCAGAAGCCCTCACTGCCCTGGTAGTCTAGTTATCAGCAGTTAAATAAAAGGGAATCAAAAAGCATACCAGAATGTTCATCGAGCACTATTCATAATAGCAAAAGCTGGAAACTTCAGATGTCCATCAATAGGAGAAAAGGTTTTTAAAATGCTGTGATGTGGTCATGCAATGGAATAATACTACATGGCAAAGGAGAAGGACAAACTAGAAGTGCCACCGCCACAGCATGGGAGAACCCTACAACGCGTGTCATGAACGTTCAGGAAAGATGAACTAAGCCCAGACACAGAAGCTACGCTCTGTACGGTTTGCTGAAACCAAGAGAAACTGGTGTATGCTGAGGAAAGCCAGGACCGTAGGTGCCCTGCGGGTAAGGGTGTAGGTGGTGGCAGAGTGTCACCCGACAATTCAAGTCCATCTGGAACCTCAGAATGCAACCTTATTTTGGAAAAAGCATCTTTGCAGAGTAATTAGTTAAGACTAACTCATACTGGATTAGGGTGGGCCCTGATCCAGTGACTGGGGTCCTTACAGGAACACCATGTGAGGAGACAGACACACGGGAGAACGAGATGTGAGGATGGAGGCAGAGATCGGGGTGATGCAGCCACAAGCCAAGGAATGCCAAGAATGGCCGGCAACCACCAGAAGCCAGAAGAGGGGCATGAAACAGACTCTCCCTCTCAGTTCCCAGGAAGGAACCAACCCCGTTGACATGCTGCTTTCAAACATCTGACCTCCAGAACTGTGAGAAAATAAATTTCGATGGCTTTCAGCCATCCAGTTAGTGGTCATTCATTACAGCAGCCCAAGAAAACGGGGTGACTGGAAGGGGGCCCAAGGAGGGCTTCTGGGTGCTTGAGAGATGTTTCTTGATCTTGATATATTCAGACAGGAGAATTCATTGGGCCCCCCACTTGGGATGTGTGCCCTTTTTCTCTACATAGGAATATTCCAACATAAGCAAAAATAAGATGAAGAAATCTCCTGCCCTGGCTAGTGTGGCTCAGTGGATTGAGTGCCAGCCTGCGAACCAAAGGGTCACCGGTTCAATTCCCAGTCAGGGCACATGCCCGGGTTATGGGCCTGGTACCCAGTTGAGGGCGAGAGAGAGATGGCTGATCATGTTTCTCTCCCTCTCTTTCTCCCTCCCTTCCCCTCTCTCTAAAAATAAATACTAAAAAAGTGTCTCAACTCCTCGTCAGAAACTAGACTTAGAGTGGGGAGCTGGGAGAAGAGTTCAGGACTGACCTTTGCTCTGCGGCTCTTCGGGGGCTCCAGTGGCTACAGATAGGGTTGGGGACACCGGCGTCCCATCCTGGGCCAGGGTTTGGGGCCTTTGCTTGCTCTTGGCGGCTTCAATGGCCTTGAGTTTTCTGGCATGTTTGTGGCCTTTATAATGTGCTTCCGCCTGGTTCTGGGGTGGGGAGGGCATAGGGTCACCGTTCATTCTCTGAATCTACATGAATCTACATGTCCCACGAGCTGGCACCGGGCAGAGGGCAGGTCACACGAGGGGTGAATGCTTGTCATTTCCTTTGTCATCACAGTATGCACATGGCCCTGAAGTTACAGAACACCTTCTCATCCATGAGCTCCCAGGCAAGCGGCCTCTGGCTTTAAATTCTGCCTCAACCATTTAGTAGCTGTGCGTCTTCGGGCAAGTCACTGCACCTGTCTGAGCCTCAGTTTCCTCACCCACTACCTCTGTGATCGCACTGACCTCGTGAGACTCCGAGAATTAAATGAGGACCTGCATAAGTGCCTAGTCCATACCGCAGGCGCTCAGTGAGTGTGAGTAGCCAGGTTTATAGGTGCACAAATGGAGAAAAGCGTTCCTCCATCTTTGGGGTGTGTGCGCCCCAGAACACTCATCCCTTTGTTCAGTCTTTTCAACAGTTACTGAGCACTGGCCATCTGCCAGGCACTGCAAAGGGGCCAGCGTGAAGACACAGTCCCTCTCTCGGAATGAAGTCTCTCTCTACAGCTCCTTCACAACTTGTAACCTGAAAGCCTGAAGGGAACCCCCGTATCTAGCCTGGCAGTGTCCTCCCTCCTTCAACCAGGGGTCCCTGCTTGTTGCTCCCAAATGCAGTAAAGACAGGCCCCTCCCTGGACACTTTCACCAGAACAGGTCAGCTGAGAGCATCTCCCCGAGCCCCAGAGTTGCCTGAACAGAAGGCAAACCTTCCCTGGGAGGCCAGAACGAGGCTCCTTCACTATCTAGGCACAGACTATGGCAGAAAATATGCAGGGCCTTGGGGTCGGCCAGGTCTGGGTTCAGATCCCAGTTCTGCTACTTACCAGCTGTGTAGCCTCAGGCAGGTTACTTAACCTCTCTGAGGCTCAGTTTCCTCCTCTGAAAAGTGGGGATGATCATTGCACCTCTATCCACCTCACAGATGTATCGTGAGAACTAATTAAGATGATAGGCATGAACATATTCTACAAACTCTCAAGTGCTTTAAGAACTCAGCTCCAAACCAGAAGCTGAAGGGGTGGCCCCTGGGACCCAGAGTGGGGAGGGGCAGTCTTCTCTCATGCAGAAGGATCCAGAACACAGGAGAGAAGTACAGGGAAGGGAAATGGCGTCCCAGGGGGACTCGGGAGGGAAGGGGCAGAGAAGAGGATGGATGGATAAAGGACGGTGAGTGCCTCTTCTGCAGCCAGAGACAGAAAACAGAGCCCACAGCCCCTTTGCCACCCCTTTCCCTCCAGGGGAGCCCTCAGAAGCCCAGTCTCCAGCCCTCTCCTTTCCCAGCCACCTCCCCGACTTGTTTCCATTATTCCCTCTCACCGCTGAGTTGAACCTCAGGTGACAGATGTTACAGGAAATGAAGAGCTTCTTCTTCAGAGGGGAGGGGACCCCAAAGGTGTGGCTGATGACAGCTTTCTGGACTGGGTCCATCTGTGAAGGGGGTGGGAGGGCACAGTAACTCTGGGGTCAGCCTCAGAATGGCGGGGGAGCAGTACAAAATGCCAAAAACTAAAGACTATCAAGGAGGGTAGTGGTCAGCCCCTGGGAAGAACTTTTCCCATCCTCGTAATGTTAGACACAGAGAAAGAATCAGCCTCTTCCCTGGCAGACTTTCTCTGTCAGCCTGGACTCCTGCCTGGAGGTGGGGGGATGGCCAGGGTGACCTCCAGATCTATGTATCTATTTATTTACTTACTTATCCTCACCTGAGGACATGCTTTTAGAGAGAAAGGGGGAGAGAGGGACACACTGTTGCGAGAGAGAGAAGCATTGATTGGTTGCCTCCCGTACACACCTGGGCCGGGCATCTTCCGTGCCTGGACCTGGGATTGAACCCGCAACCTCGGTATGTGCCCTGACTGGGAATCGAA
This sequence comes from Macrotus californicus, assembly GCA_007922815.1. NCBI lineage: Eukaryota > Metazoa > Chordata > Mammalia > Chiroptera > Phyllostomidae > Macrotus > Macrotus californicus. The sequence continues at coordinate 121,739 of VMDR010000080.1, read as the reverse complement.
CCTGCAGCCTTTTGATTACTGGACGACACTCCAGCCAACTGAGCCACCCTGGTGATCACCTTGGCGTCTCTTGCTGCCCCTCTGGTCTCTGTTTTTATTTTTTTCTCATTCACAAGAATCACAACCATTAGAACAGAGCGTTGGGGGCAGGGAGAGGCGGGAAGGGCACAGAGTCCTTCTGTTGGAATTTCCTCTCCCAGAACTCAGCCTTGTGCTGGACCTGTGGGCTGGGTGAGATCAGGCTTTTTTTATGAGGTCTGCTACTGCCACAGGGCCTAAGGGAGGAGCCGCAGCCAGGGGAGGTAGGGGCCAGGATGGGGCAGGTGACGGCAAGTAGAAGCCAGAGGGTTTCCTGAGTAGTAGAATCATTTCTTTGGAATATTAACCTGTGTGTCTTTGTCTTATTTTAAATAACTTTTCTTGTCTCACACCAAGCTTTTACGTTCCCTTTTCTCAGGGCCTAGACTAGGGGGCCCAAAGCAGAAGCTCTCTGGGTTTGCTCGTCAAGAAGAACTTTCCAAGCCTTCCTGAGAGAAGAGAACAGGACCTTAGAGAATGACCCGCAGGGCCCCCAGCAATCAGGACAACAGAGACGTCACCTGTTCCTGAGGGACCATGCACTTGAACAGTGAGCACGTCAGCAAGTGACAGCAGAAACCTAAGACCAGAGGACCTCCCCCAACGGCTCAGGCTACTGGGGACCTCTGCGCAACCCTGGAGGCTGGGATTCCTCGGGGTGACTGAGGCTGAATTCCCCACCATCTTATCAGGGTGGGGCGGGGCTTGTTGATGATAACACTTGATTTTTCAAAATTAAAAAATGGGGGCATGCCTTACAGCTCCTGCAGTGAAGTCTAATTCATGCTCACTACACTTGTTTCTCACACATATACACACATGAAAATACACAGACCAGCATACAAACTGAGAGCACCTGAGCCCTGGCTGGTGTGGCTCAGTGGACTGAACACCGGCCTGCAGACCGAAAGGTTGCCGGTTCAATTCCCAGTCAGGGTACATGCCTGAGTGGTGGGCCAGGTCCCCAGTAGGGGGCGTGCAAGAGGCAACTGATCAATGTATCTCTTGCACATCCGCATTTTCTCTCCCTCTCTTTCTCCCTCCCTTCCCCCTCTCTCTAAAAATAAATAAACAAAATCTTTAGAAAACAGAGCTTACAGTTAGTGACAGGTTACAGCGACATGCAGAATGATACACTCACACATAAATCACACACACAAATGGCACACAATCGTAGGCAAAGGCACACTCACCCCAACCCACACAAAACACACTCAGAGGGTCAGACACATGCACAGCACACAGAAAGACACAGAACACCTCTCCCACAACCAGGCACACACATTACACACTGAGAAACCAAGAGCTGTTTACCAACACTCACACGCAGGACACCAACACACACATTCACATCCACAAATAACAAACAAAGACCTGTGGAAACAAACTAAACCCAACTGCACACAGACACACATGAATCACCCGTAGAAGTCCCCGTGCCAAAACCCCAGCGAAATCTGCCGTGCAGTCCCTATAGTTCCAGCAGTTGGGGGAGCTGATGGCAGCTCCTACCTCCTTGACCCAGAGAGCTGGGCCCAGGCGGTCTCTATTTTGGGAGCGCCTAGTCATTTGGGAATGTTGGAGGAGAATGAGCTTCTGGTTAGACCCAGCTTCTGAGAGGCAGCGCCTCTGAGCCCACCTTCCCTGCCCACCCCCAGCCTGGCTGCATGCTCCCACCCACCAGCCCAGCCCGTACCGTGCTGAAGTTGGGGAAGAGACTGAGCGGGGCGGCACCATTGAAGTGGAAGGCCAGCAAGTGCTTGAAGTCCAGCGGGGGCTGCAGAGGCCTGGCGGGCAGGGGCAGGGAGGCCAGCAGAGGGCTGGGGGCGCTGGATGCTGGGCCTGCTGCAGGAGGGAGAAGGGCAGGATCTGACATGGGAGCCGCAGGGCAACCACAACCAGAAGAGGCGGATGGGCTTCTTGGGTATGGAGCCAGGGCAGAGCTCATGTCTCCCTCTTCGCCAAGTAGCAGTGGGCCAGCCCAGGGTGATTACAGCCCACCTCTGTGCCTCTCCCTTCCACTGCTGGGGAAGCAGAAGCAGGGAATCCACAGCATAAAGCTCCTGGCTCAGGAGGATGGCCCTCCCACCCCTACAGGGGACCAATTGAACCCCCAAGGGGAGTCAGACCAAGGGTGGGGACAGAGGTGTCAGGACAGGCCTCTGACACACACACACACCACCATGGAGACTTCACATGAGCTGAGTTTCCTTTTTATTGCAAATTAAACCCAAACCCAGGAGGCCTGGGGAAACGTCAGACCCGTTCCCTTCTCACTGACTCCCCTGCTCCACACCCCCACATCCCGGCAAGGGCTGCCACAGGGGATGGGAAACCCTTGGAAGCTGAAGGAATGTGTCCCCCAGCTCTGGTAAGGCCCCAGCTGCTTCCCCCAGGAGACAAAAAGCCCTCCGATGGCATCCCTGGGTCTGGCCTGGACTGGGAGGGTGGAGCACAGCACTGTGCTCCTACAGCCTTTGGTCTTACAGGTCTGAGGCAAGGAACTGGGAGAAACAGCCAGACTTCGAGAAAGAAAAAAAAAAAAAAGAAACAAACCCAGTTCATTTGGGGCTTTCTTGGACCCTGTCAAAATGAAAAGAAGTCCTTTTAGATTTACATGTGACCACCATGAGAGATACTTATTTCACGTTTATAGGTCGATATGTCTGTGTATGTTACGGTCATACACGGAAAAGCCTCAGGTGGCCTAGTGGTGGGGAGGGGAGCGAGGGTACCACTACCTCCCTTAAACTGTTAGCTTGTGCACAGAGAGGGTGCCGTGCTGTGTGTCAGAAGCAAGGATGGCCATCTGCTCTCCCGTCACATCTGAAGAGATGCTGCCAGTAGGCAGCAGAGAAGCAGTCAAGGACCCGTCCCTTCTTCTTTCCCTCCCTCCCTCCATTCTGGAGACCCAGTCTTCCTCCTCCACACCAAGAACCCCCACCCCCAACTTTTTAGGGCCAAAACTTGAGATGAGTCCAGAGAGAAAAGGGTGAGCTACTCCTCACCGGACTTTAGAATGGTCAGGAAAAATATTTAGGGTACCCCAGACCCTAGCATCTCTGCGCACTTGCCAGATCCCCTTTGACCCATCCCTCCTCCACAGCCCACAGGCCTGGGTTAGTACTCAGTGTGGAGCAGAGGAAGTGTGGGGAAGGTGGGTGGAAGGCCACAGTTAGTAGGTCAGCTCGGATTCAGCATGGTCAAGTCCAGCTTGGTCCTGAGAGTGCCCAGGAACCCAGGCTGGCTGGCTAGAGAGATCACCATCACGTGAGCTTCGACCCCAGCAGCCCCTCCCCCCACCCACTCTCTAAGACCTCCACGGCCATCGCAAAGTCAAACTCATGCAGTGGGGGACCATCCACAGCGATCTTGACCACAGGGTCGCCTCGGCCTTCCCCTGCCCCGCCCTGCCCCCACCACCGCAGCTCCCGGCTGCGGCCGACCTTGTCCAGGAGGCCAGCGCCCGCAGGCAATGCCAAGGCCAGGGTGGCAAGGGCTGCGAAGTCGGGGAAGAGCTCGTGCAGCTCGGAATGTGCGCATGCCAGCTTGGAGCACAGAGCCCGTGGGCCCAGCTGCCCCAGGCTGCAGACCACGCGCTTGAAGAGCGTAAAGTCGCCCAACGCGCGCTGGCGCACCACAGCCGGGGCGTAGACGCGCAGCAGGAGCCGCAGCGCCCCTTCACCGTGTGCGCCCAACTCCTCAGGCGCCTGCGGGTAGCGGCGGGGATCGAAGATCGCGGCGAAGGCGGCCACGGTGTCCAGCGAGGGCGCAGGGTAGGAGTCCCGCAGCCCACTCCGCATGGAGTCCAAGAAGGCCCCCCGCAGCCGCTCCAAGCCCCGGACTGCAGCCTCGGAGTAGCCAACCAGCTCCAGGCCGCGGTAGGTACAGCGCCCACCGCCCAAGTCGGGGCTGGAGGATGCCAGTTCCTGCAGGAAGCCCTGGAGGTGCGCGCCACCGGAGCTTTGCTGCGCTTGGAGGGAGGCTGCAGCTGCCATCACCAGGGGCTGCAGCAAGGCCAAGTCTGGGTCTTCTGGCTGCAGGACAAGGGCGAGCTTCTGCATGCAGGGCAGAGTGTCCAGGAGCAGGTAGGTGAAGGCCACAAAGGTGAACTGGCGCAGGGCGAGGGCCAGTGCCCTAGCTGTTGGTGAGGCTGGGGCAGAGGCCTCCAGTGTGGGCACCAAGCAAGGCCAAGCCTCAGCCACTGCTTCCACGACAGGCAGCAATGAGGCCCAGGGCACTGGCTGTGGTCCTGCCAAGTGGATAGCTGCAAGGTCCAGGGCCGCCCGGAGCTCAGGGACCATGTGGCAACTGGGGCCACCATGGAGGCGGAACAGGGCGTCCAGGACACTTTCATATTCACCTAGGTAGGCAGGGGGCTCGGGATCTGGCCGGCCGGGGAGGCAGTGTAGCTCCAGGAGCAGCGGGCAGGTGGCCTGGAGCTGCAGGCCCACACTCCCCAGGCAGTCACTGGGGAGGCTCGAGCTGAGCCAGGCTAGCTTGGGTGCAGACACGCCGAAGGCCTGCAGGATGTCCAGGAGTTGGCCAGCGGTGGCCTCACCCTCCTGCAGTTCCACACTTCCCAGGAAGGTGGTGGCAGGCTGGCCATCACAAGGGGACACAGAAGTGGCAAAGAGGGCCAGGCTGTGGGACTCAGGCCAGTCCTTGGTCTTGTCCAACACCAACCCCACATACGGGGACGCCTTCAGGCACTGGCAGGCCTCTGTGTGCAAGACGTTGGCAATGGCCACCTGGGGCAGCCAGAGAGAGAAAGGGGGGAAGGGCGGTTAGGCTTGTCCTGAGAACGGGAGGCAGACAGTACAGGGTGACAGGAAGAGCACAGGCGTTAGGGTCAGACAGACTTAGGGACTAACCCTAGCTTCGCCACTTACTGGGTGTGAGACCTTGGGCAAGTCATTTTACCTCTCTGAGCTTCCCTTTCTTCAGCTCTAAAATCGGGCTAATAGGTGCCCCCAATCTCCTCAAAAGGTTGTTGTGAGTTATAAACGTAACTTTTTGTTGTTGTGCTTAGAAATGTAAAATGCGCCCTGGCTGGTGTGGCTCAGTGGATTGAGTGCTGGCCCGCTGAACCAAGGGGTTGCCGGTTCGATTCCCAGTCAGGGCATGTGCCTGGGTTGCAGGTCAGGTCCCCATTTGGGGACGTGCGAAAGGCAACCACACATTGATGTTTCTCTCTCTTTCTCCCTCCCTTCCCCTCTCTCTAAAAATAAATAAATAAAATCTTTTAAAAAATTATAATAATTAAAAAAATGTAAAATGCTTTATGAACCATAAAGGCTCTACAGATGGTATGTGTGTGTTACTACAGCTTGTTCCGGGGGTCTCCCTCCTCTCTGCTGCTCAGGGATGAACTGATAGGCATGTTCAGTCCCAACTCCTGGTCAGCGACACAGGGCCCAGCTGTGTGCTCTGTCTCTCATCTCTCTGTAAGATGAGACCACCTCCCCCACCTCCCAGCCCCTAGGACTCACACAGCTAGTACCTAGGACAGAGCGGCAGTTTGCATGCCACCAGAGGCCACATGGGTAACACTGAGCTTGAAGTGGGCCAGGGATAAAGCAGAGGGAACGGGGAAGTCCATGCCTGCTCCCCAGCTCCACCAGTTCATGCCCCGAGAGCACCGGGACCTAGTTTTTCAGAACAAGTAACACATCCAGATTTTTTTATGTAATCTTTCCTCTTGTCAGACTTGGAAACTAATTGAAGTTTTTCAGAAAACACGGTGAGAACCAACAAAACACTTCTGTGGGCCCATCGAGCCCCCAGGGCCACGAGTTTGCTATCTCTGGCCTAGGTAGCAAGGGGACTGCTGCTGTGCCCCCGAGGACAGGACCTGGTCTGGCTGCTTCACTGCTGTGCTCCCAGCAGCTGGCCCAGGGCCTGGCACACAGTGCGCTCTCAGTGAAGGCTCTGAGCTGTGAAGGTATGAATGAAGCGCTCTGGCTGCTGCCCAGGGGCCTGGCATACTGGCACTGTGCCTGATGGCTCAATGTCCTCCCTCCCCAAGCCCTCCCCCCTACCTCTGGCTGCCACCCACCTGCATGTCCCTCACCCTCCTGGGGCTGTAGTAATCGCCACGCTCCATGCCCAGCAGCGCCTGGCACAGGTTGAGCCTCTGTAGCTCCAGCAGGGCCGAGCAGCGGTCATCAGGCACGTCCTCCTTGGCCATGCAGTACACGGTGGTCAGCACAGCCACTTTGGCCGGGTCTACCTCCACCTTGATGCCCCCGGAGGGAGGGATGGTTGCCAGGCCTGGGTAGGCCCCTCCTCCTTCGGCCTCAAAAGTGGGCTGGCCCCGGTTGACAGCCAGAGCCTGGCGGTGGGCCCCCGACGTCACATGGCGCAGCAGAGCGTGGCGCTGGAAGTTGTCGGTGCCCACGGTGAAGGCGTTCTCAGCTTTGCCGTGCTTGTTCCGTACCAGAGCCTGGCGGCACTCGAGGCAGAACATCAGCTTCCTCTCGTAGTCGAAGTCCAGCCAGGTAAACTCTTCTTTCCAGTGCTCGTTAAAGTAACGTTTGCACTTCTTGTTGGAGTTGGACGCCTCTCCGGCTGGTTTCTTCCCTGGGGGCACCATTCCTGCTCAAGGGGCAGGGCACCCCCAACTCCCACCCAAGTGCTCTGATCTCCCCAGCTCCCCCCCACACAGAGGCACCTCCCTTGACAAGGGGAGTTGGTGGGAAGGCAGGAGAGGGGCAGCTTGCCAGGCTAATGTGGACCATCCATCTAACTTAGCTGGGAAAGTCTATTTCTGCTCCGCCGGTGAGAGGCTGGAGATGAGAGAGACAAGGGAGGTTGTTAGGGAGTCCACCATGGGTTCACGCTGCCCACAGTGCTCTCCCCAGCTGAGGGGTGGACCGGACCCAATGGGAAAGGGCTATTGGGAGTGGGTGGGGTTACACAAAGGACCATAGAACAGTTATCCAAAGTGGGGAGGGATGGGGGCCCGAGCCTCCATCCAGGACAAGGCACTGATCACTGCTGACAGCTGAAGGAGCCAGAACGCAGAGCTGGAAAGACTGGCACTGTCTATGCAGCCACATTTTGTGAGTGGAGGGACTGAGTCCCGGAGACAGAGTGGTTCTCAGGACTCAGGAGTAATTTCTGAGCCAGAGCGACAATTCAGACCTCCTGAGTCGTCGCCCAAAGGATGACTGATTCCTCCAGTCCACAGTCATTTATTTCAACAGAAGGAAGTGAGCACAGAGCTGAGCTTCCGGAGCCACAGGACTGAGGAACTGGATTTGTTGCTCTCTGGCGCTCCCTTCCTCAAACACACAGGCACACGGGTTGTGCGGTTTGGGGAAGGGTGGCCCAGAAGTGGGGGCTGAGCCCCGGACTAAAGACACCTAGCTGGTTGCCTGTATTTCCCTCACTCCACCACCCCACCCAAGGTGCAAGGCCAGAAGGAGCAGTTCAGGACCAGAAGGCCATGTCCAGCTGATGGCACTAAACCCGCCAACCCTGCTTCCTGATTCTCTCTCAAACCCGTCTGTCCCCTCCTCTCCATGCCTACTGATAACAGCAGTAACTACCGTGTATTGAGTGTGAACAAACTCAGGCCCTGTGCTGTGCACTCTGCAGTGACTCCAAGAGGAGACCAAGATTCCTCTTGCGGAGCCTCGGAGGGTGGCATTGCCCTCATTTTGAACAGGAGGAGACTGAGGCTCAGAGACTCTGCATGACTCGCCTAAGGTCCACAAGCAGTAAGTGCCTGAGGCAGGATTCGATCCCAAGTCCTCCCGACCCCACAGGCCACACCGAGACTCTGGCCTGCACCATCTCGCCTGGGTTACGCAGCTGCCTCCGCCTCTGCAGCCGTTCCTCCCAAGTTCATCGGTCTTGCAACAGCCAGAGAGCAAGGCCACCCACAAATCCACCTATGTCACTCCCTTGCTTCTACCTCTTCAGTGGTGCCCTGTTGCCTAAGTCTACACGCCTCGCCATGCTCACCCCCTCCCCAGCCTCTGGACACCTGCAGGGCCTCCTCTCCGTCACTCCTGCCTGCTTGGCCAGCTCCACATGCTTACCATCCAAACACATATGACTGTTTCTTTAGCTCCTGCTTTCATCCTCTGAGCCTGGAATTCCCTACCCTGCCTCTTTCCCTGGCTAATTCCTATTCATTCCTGGAGAGCAGCTCAGACATCCCTTAGGCTGGTACCTGCCCTCCTGTCTCCCATGATCCCCCGTGGGTGATTCTTCGCAGTACAGTGTGGTGAATGCCAGAGTTCTCTGTGCATCTCTATCTCTACACTTGGTTCCTGGAAGGCCGAAATCCCATTTGCCCATTTTTGGATCTCTAGGTCTCCGTACAGGGCTGGACACGCAGATGCCTCTCGGCAAAAGATGGTCGTTTTAAAAGAAGGAAAGGATTTATTTTGGCTATGTGAAAGAACTTCCTGTTTCTGAGGCTGTTGGCTAGATGAGTGCAGCTCTGAGAAAGCAGCGACGGTCGTGCCCACCGGACATTACACCCAGCACCCCGCGTGGCACCTGGCACTTAGTGGGTGGGTAAAATAAGGGCAGATGAGTAGAATTCCAGGCACAGCTGTTTAGGGGAAGGAGAGGGACTCCGTGTTGCCAGATGTGGGTGAAACTCGTCGGTCTCCTCTTCCCCGGGACTCTTAAGTGGCATTTGGCACTGCTCAACCACGCTGTTCTTGAAACACACTTTTTTTTCTTAGCTTCCAAGATTCCACATTCCCTGGTCTTCCTTCACACCAGCCACCCCTTGGCCTGTCCTATCATCTCTACCTCCTGTTCCCAACCTCAGCCTGTCCGGAGAGGTGGAAACTATCTCTGCTCGCCACTCTGAGATACGCAACCCCAGTGTGGGCCGCCCCTCTGGGCATCCCACCTCTCCACCCAACCACCTTCCTGGTTTGTTTCCATGTGTCCCTACAAAATGCACTCCTCTCCCAGGTGTCCCCAGTCCAGGAGATGGCCCACCCCCCCACCCAGGTGCTCTGGGCAGAAGCACGCCCCTTTAAGTCACACTCTCTTCACATCCAGCACCTGGCCTATCTGCAGGTCCTGTTGAACTTCACCTCCATGGTCTACCTCTAACCTGTCCCTTTTCTCGCCACCGCTGCCACCCTCCTAATCTAGGCCAACTTCATCTCTTGCCTGGACTATGCCAGTTGCTTCCTGATGGCTCTCTGGGTTTCTACTCTTATCCGTCCCTGAGCCATTCAAACCCTAGCAGCCAGAGGGGCCTTTTAAAACACTGCTTGAAACCCTCCATGGCAGCCTGTGGTCTGAGGCCAGTGCCAGAACTCCGCTCCAGGTCTGCCAAATGCCCGGGCATTGCTGACCTCGCTGGCAGCCACTTGTCCGTCCCTCCCCTTCCAGCTATACCTGCCTTTTCTTGGTTGCTCCAGAGTGCCAGGTTCCCGTCCTCAGGGCCTGTGCACATGCTGTGCTTTCTTCCAGAATGTTCCCACCCTCCACTTCCCCTCTGGTCTTAGCTTAACTGTCCCCTCTTCAGAGGCTTCTCTAATATACTGTCCTAGGAAGTCCCCTTCTTTTCTGTCATTAACCCATCTGCTCCCTCCATTGCACTCCCCACGGATCACAAATCTGCTTGTTTCTGTACAGTTCTGTTGCTTGGTGTTTCGGTGTTTTCTCTCTCCTTCCCCCGCCCCCCTCTCTTTCTCTTTCTCTCCCTGAATCCAAGAGAAGGGAACCCAGTACGTATGACACAAAATTTGGGGAGTGAATGAGTAAGGATGCGTGGGCTCTCAAGCAGGAAGAGCAGTGGAATGGGCCCTTGGGCGCCCGTCGGGTAGTTAAAACAGCTGCGTTTTGACATCCTTTCCTCCTAAAACCCTGCGATTCAATGACCTTGTCCAGCCCATCACCCGAAGGGTCTTAGAATGGGGAGGAGGTGCAAGGCCAAGTTTGTCAGATCCTTTCCATGCACCCAGAAACTGGCTCTCCTGCCCCATTCTGCAGAGGGGATAAAATGACTATCAGGCCTAGAATGTTTCTGATAAAAGATCAAAAGAGTAGGAAGGAAGAAGACATGGAAAGATGGAGATTCTATAACTGCACTGTCCGATATGGTAGCTGCTAGACAAATGTGGCTGTTTAAAATTAATCAGAATCACCCTGACTGGTGTGGGTCAGTGGCTTGAGTGCCTGACTGCAAAGCAGAGGATCACTGGTTCAATTCCCAGTCAGGGCACGTGCCTGGGTAGCGGGCCAGGTCCCTGCTGGAGGGTGCACAAGAGGCAACCACACATTGATGCTTCTCTTCCTTTCTCTCTCCCTCCCCCACTCTCTAAAAAATAAATAAATAAAATTAATCAAATTAAAACATTTTAAAATTTAGTTTCTCGGTTATGCTAGGCGCAGTTCAAATTCTCAATAGCAACATGTGGGTCGTGACTAGTGAGCTGTGTTACACAGCTCAGGCAGAGAACGTTTACAGCATCCCAGAAACTTCCATTGGACAGTGCCACTCAAAAAACAAAACCAAAAAAAAAAAAAATGGATGAAAGTCTTCGATATTCCCCCACCTCAACCAGAGGGGAGCAGGCTGGGTGGAGTGTGGTCCAAGGTGACGTGTCTCAGACCCGGGTCCCCCACGTTTGTCTGCACCCTGGTCAAGCTGGGTGGGAGCGGGCACAACTTGCTTGGCCCTGGGGCATAGCGTGTGGTCCTGCCACCCCCACTTCATCCAGCATGTAAGCCCCAAACGTAGGGTTTATATTTAACCCCAGAATGGTAGTTAGTCTCCAGCCTCTTCCCCAAGCTCCTTCGGGCCCCATCCTTTGGGAAACCCACGAAAGAGTCCAAGCTCCGGGCAGAGAAGAGGTGGGCCACCCCTTTCCTGGCAGCCCGGGTGAGGCTAGGGCCCCCAGCATGCCTGGCCGTCCTCCGGGGGTGGGGACTAGGAGGGCTGGGGAACTTCTGGGGGGCGCATTGGGGAGGATCCCTCAGATGGGTCTCTCGGAGGCACTGGTCCCCCGCTGGCGGTTGCCTATGCCCCGCTGGGCACCCAGCCCCCGTCATCTGCCCTCTGCCGGGTAGCTCTGGGAGGGGGCGCCCCGCCCCGCCCCGCCCAGCCCCAGTCCTGCCCGCACAGACTCACAGAGACACCGGAGCCACCATCTTGCGCGGTGGACGCTCTGTCCGTGGTCTCCTTGGGCTTCACCGAGCGACAGCAGCCACTAGTGGTAACCGCGGCGAAGAGGTGCCGGCAGCCAGCGTGGGCCGGGGTCACAGGCCGGGGGGTGGCAACCCCCACCCTGGGGCTCACCGAGCAGCGCCCGTCTGCCGCCCGCTGTGTCCCAGCCGCAGTGCTCGTGGCCCGGGGTCACCCGCATCCTTCCCCCGCTGGGTGCACTGCAGCAGGAGCTACTGAGATTAGACCGCAGGAAGGAGCCATTCATTCATCACAGCTACCTGTCCGTTCCTAGGGAAGCTCACAGGTGAGAGCTCACAGGTGCGGGGCCAAACCAGGCAGAGCACGGCGGATGGAGGCTACAGCCTGGCAAGTGCTCTGAGAGTTACGAACAAAGTGCTGTGGGATCAGGGAGGAGCCGGCAGTAAGCCCAGGGCTCTCCCAGAGAGTCAATTAGTTTTCACAGCAGGGTCAGTGAAATGTTAGCAGAGGAAGGGCATTCCAGGCAGGGGGACTGGCAGAGCCCAGGCATCCGACACTGCCGTGCAGGTTCACAAAGGTCCAGGTGGAGTGGAGGTAGGGGATGGGTGAGTGTGCTCTGGGCAGGGCCTGCTGCTGGGAGGCTCCGCAGTGAACGTTGGGGATTTTGACTTTCGGCCAGGTGGGGAACCTCAGGAGGTGCTTGAGCTGGGAGCTCAAAGTTTTAATCCAATGAGTTATTTGTAGTTATTTGTAGCGGGGATGACAGAAATGGCGTGTCAGGGAGAGGGAGGAGGGACCTCTTCCTGGGACGCTCAGGTGCACAGGGGACCCTCCCCACTGTGTGGGTTCCCTGCAGGAGGAATGTGGGTTTGTGGTGCCCCAACCCTTCCTGACCTGGAGTCCAGAGCCCCGCAGTGGAGCTCTGAAGTGGACTTGGGCTGGACGTGTGGCCAATAGCCTGTTTCCTCACCCCTGAAGTGGAAATTGCACCCAGGGGAGGCGGAAAGGGCAGGACCCGAGTGGGTCTGAGGACCAATTGAGTTGCTGGGTGTGGAGGTTATTTGAAGGGGGGTTGCCAGGGCACTTGGTGACTCAGTCTCCCCTCCAGTCAGCACAAAAGCACCCAGAAGGGCCTTTCAGTCCCCTCACAATTGGGTCCACTACTCTCCTACACAAGGCCTAGGGTACATGTGGATTTGAGGTCAGGGCTTCTCTAGAGGCCGTTGGGAACTTCCCGGAGCCCCCTTCACCCCGCCTGCTCTGTGCTGCCCACTGCCTGCCTCTGACATTCACTGTGAACTCAGCCCCCAGGGCCACTGGGAGGGTGCGTGAGTCTTGGCACGTGCACACACGTGTGCAATTGCTCGAAGGGAGACACCACAGCCCCCCATGCCAGCCCCAGGATGGCACCGCACAGCCTGACAAACAGGTTAGGTGTCGAGGGTCTTTTCTGAATGCATTTGCAGCAGAACAGCTGCCTTGGCTAAGTGACTCAGAGCAGCCCCTCCCAACCCCAGCCAGGGGTCACAGCTGGGACCCACAGCTCCTTGGATGGCTGCCTCAAGAGGGTGGGTTTTTACTACGTGGTCAAACATGAACAAATCAGACTGTGTGGCAGAAAAGAGGCCACCCTCAGGGGCCCAGCTGAGGCTGGGGCAGGAGAAAAGAACGGAGGTCTCCTGAAATAACATCACCCTGGCTGCCCCCTAAGGGAGAGGCTCTGGGGAGATCACACTCTGCTGCTGTGCCACCATTAGGAGAGGCACACAGAAGAGCACAGGGACATACACTGGGAGGTCCACAGGCCCACACACAGATGGCTGCAGGCACAGACTCCCGGGCACACACACCTCCCTATGATGACACCCTCTACGCACCCTCTGATGCATTCACACGCAGAGGTGGTACCCACGCAGACAGAGGTACCCATGCTGGCCGGGGGCAAAGTCAAGCACAGAGGCCACGCACGAGCAAGCATGTACACACCCAGGCAAGCTCGACAAAGATGCGCTCAGATTGGATATTCCCAGAGGGATAGACACTCGAGGACGCACAGACCCCTAGAAAGGCATATACAGACGATTTAAAACAGCAGGCACGCAGCGGCACACACCATCACAGAGAGGCACAGACATAAAGGTCCACATGCAGACAGGTTCCTCAGAGGCAGGTGCGTGTGCACCCCGCACTTGCAAAGCCAGGTGCACACGACACACACACACAAGCTTATGTGGCCACACCCAGAGTCCCTTTCTCTCTCCCTCAGGTCACAGGGACAGGTGGTGGGTCCACCTGCCCACCCCAGGCGTACATACACACCTCAAATAGAAAAGTTGCCGTTTCTACCACAGATAAAACCAAAACTCTGCAAAGAAAGTGGAAGTCCAGGAAGGAGAGACGGCCCAAGGCAAGGAGTGAGAGATTGAACCAAGAGCTGCCGCTTGCCTACTCCCACCAAGTCCGGGGGGAGGGGGGTCCTCCCCCACATCCTCTAGAGCCCCCAACCCACTTCTGGGCCAGCCAGCGCTCAGGAGGCAGTGGTGTTCCAGACCTGCTCCTTACCGTGCTAGAGAAAGACACCTCAAGCCCAGTCGCAAGAGGGACCCTGTCCAAGCCCCACAGCCTCCAGCCCTAGCCCCTATGTAAGGAGTTCCCAAAAGGGCCCCTTAATAGGTAACGGCTGTCTCCCCCAAAGAGGGTCAGACAACCCCAGTGTGGAGAGGTGAGCCAGCAGACCAGGGATGAGGTGGGGGGGCATCAGCTTTGATTCCAGCACAGTGGCTGGGTCTCAGGTAGGGGCCCCCTAGATGTCTGCCTGTCTCCCTCGGTCTGCTTGTCTTTCTCTGCTGCAGCAACAGCTCCCTCTTCAGCCCCCTCCCCATCCCTCCTTGGAGACTCCAGGCAGCCAGACCTTAGAGGCAGCTAGAGGTGAGATTTGATACAAGGAACTTTTGACACAGGCTCCCGGACCTCTGTCCACCCCACCGTGCGGTGCACTTCATTCCTGCGGGATGGACCTGTAACTCCCCGACTCCTCCTGCCACTGCCACCCTTAGCTTTGTCCCCAGCCAGGGTGGGGACTCCCCTGCCTAGTCTTGAACCTAGAAAAATGTACCAAGAGTCAACTGGATATGGGAGTCTCTCAACAGACAACTTTTGGGGGCCAAGAACAGCAGGAAAAGGATGGGGCTAGGAGAGGGAAGAGGCCCATTCTGGTCTCCAAGCCCCCTCCGCACCCCGGTTCATGTGCCCTCAGTACTCACCCAAGAGCATTCTCTTCTTCGTAGGCACCGCTGAGCACAGAGTGAAGAACAAATGAAATCCAGCCAGAGAGTGACAGAGGGAAGGGGGTGGGGGATGCGAGGGACAGGAGGGGAGGGAACGAGGGAGGGACTCTTGCTCCTGCCTGGAAAGCAGTGGTTACCAGGCTGTCTCCCCTTGCCAGGAATGAGCTGTTTAGCCCCTGGTTCCTTTCATCCCTACCAGGGGTAGAAAGAACCAGGCACTTCCTTCCCCGAAGGTAGAGTAGGGGGCAAATACGGAGACTGGGGATAGGGGGAGAGTGTCAGGGAGCACCCACTGCCCCCACTCCCGGAGAGTCCCTGCCTACTGCCTCTTACACTGAAGCAAATAGTTGACTCTGCCCAGACCCCTCAACAGAGGTGCTGCCAGCCCCTTCCCTGCCTGCCAGCCAGTCCTTGCCGCTGAACTCTGCAGCCCTGCCTCAGGACTGGCTGTATCAGGAACCCATTTCTCCTGTCCAGCCTGACTAATCCTCTGCCCACCATGCCCTTAAATTTACCTTCTTTGAGGAAGGGGAAAGTGAGGCTCAGAGTGGTGTCACCACTCTGTCCCCGTGTTGTTGGCCCAATGTGGCAGTGGGGAAAGGGAGCCCAGGTAGCTTGCCCCTCTTAGCCTGAACTGTTGGACCTGCTACTTGAGCAATGCCAGGAAGGGGTGGCGGTGGTCATCTGAGCAGCTAGGACTTCTGACACCTCTCCCCTGCCTTCACTCCTTCCTCTCCACCACCTACCCCCTGTCTTTTCTCCCCTCCATTTGCCCCTTTCTTGCCTCCTGTTCCTGAAAACAGGCTGTCTCTCTATTCAACTGAGCACCTGGTGGCTGGCGGGGAGAGGGGGTGGGCGGGGGAGAGGAGACAGCCAACCCACAGCTGGATCCAACCTCGCATTCCAAGCCTGGGTCCCAGCCCTAGCCCCCCACCCCCTCAGCATCCTGTCTCCACCAGACAATAAACCTGTAATCTCTGGAGCAGCCAGTACCTGAGCTGCAAAGGAGGTCTGGGGAGGGGTTGGCAGCAGCAGCTCCTGAAAACAGGTTTGTTAGGAAGAAGCTCTGGGGGACTTGCTGGTGTGGGGAGAAAAGGAAACTCAAGCCCAGAGCTAATTAACCCCCCTAGAGACACAGGCGGAACCTTTGTCTTCCGCTGGGGCAGAGATCTGAGCTAAGCCCCCTAATTCTCCACCCAGATGGCCTGGCCTTGCCTGGTGGTCCCTGGGGGAGGTGCTGATGGTCAGGTTCACACTTGGCAGAGGGGGTGTGATGGCCATCCAGGGAGAGTGAGAGGTGCTTCTATCACCTACCACTTAAGGAGAACCGCAGAAGAGGCAACGGCGAGAGTACAAGAACTTCTCAGAGGCCGTTGGGGGAGCGCGGGTTCTCTGGAATATGCACCCAAAGGCCTCAGGATGGGCTGGGGGGAGGGACTGAGGAGGAACCAGCAACCCAGGGAGATGCTGACGAGGTAGGGGACAGGCTGGAGGGCTTCCGGAGCCTCCTGATGGGACTGAAATTAATCTATCTGCAGGGAGTGGGGGGTGAGGGGCTCATCAAGCCAGTGACTCAGGCATGACCCAGCTCAAGGTCTTTGATCTCTGGGGCTCAGAATGCAGCCAGAGGCTTCTGCAGTCTAAGACTTGGAAAGGAGACGGAGCGACTGGTCAGAACAGGAGCTACGGGAGGCCTGAGGGTGCAGGGCAAGGGATGCCTCCCACCTGCCCCTTGGATCCCTTCCCGCCCCTAAGTGCATCAGGATATCTGGTGCAGCCATCTTTGCCCTGATATCCATAGTCTGACTCCATCTCTGTTTTCCTGTCCCCCTTAGTGTTTACCCTGCACTTGCACCCAAGGCTCACCTGGCCATTTCAGTAAGTCATTTCTGTAAGCCCCTTCTCTCCACTCAGGTGTTATGTTGCAATAGACAATGGTGGGGGGGGGGGGGGGGGGCGGCGGCTAGGCCTTGGATTGGATGGCTGGGTCAGTCCTTCCAAGAGATGAGGGAAGGGACCAATTGGCTTTGGGAGGATCCCCTCTCTTTCCTTAGCCAGCCTCAGCAGGGTGGGAAATGGCTAGCATCTCCCCATTCCTCAGGTGTGGACACTAAGGCACACAGCAAGAGCAGAGACCAGGGGGCCTGAGCACCTGAGGAATCATCTCCTGGGAGTGGGGCTGCCTTCTCTGGGCCTTCCCCCCTCCCCTTGCCTGAAACATCCAGGCTCAGCCTCTGCAGCAAGGGCAGAGGGCATGTGAGACTGGATTTAGAGTCAGAAACCCTGGGATCTGAAGCCGGCTGTGTGACGTTGGGTACATTGCTTAAGCTGTCTGAGCTCCAGTATCCCGGTTTCTAACATGAGGCCTGACTGTCATCATCTACGCCTGGTGAGGAGGGCAGGCCGAGCTGCCCGTGGAAGTGCTTTGCAATCAGTCCAGCCCCAGAGCTGATGCTCGGCTTGGCACAGGAGGGAGGTCACAGCTGCTTGTCCAGGTGTCCCCTGTGACCTGTGCTGGCCCAGCAACCGCACTAAGGGCTGGATTTAGGAGGGCTGAGCCAACAAAACTCTTCCCTGCAGATGTTCAAGAACCCCTAAAATTGTTTAGGGGTGTGTGTGTGTGTGTGTGTGTGTGTGTGTGTGTGTGATGGTTACTGGGGTCCCTGGGTGCAGCCTTATTGGGACGGGGCTTTCTGGTGCTGCTGTGGTGCAAGATGGCTAAAGACGGTCCCAGAGAATGAAAGGGCCTGCTGCGTGGGAATCAGATGGGGTGGGGGGTGGGCTGGCCCAGCTGGGGAAGTCCCTGGAGGAGGGGACTGGCCGTGTGAGAGGTCTGCTGTTTCCTCATCCTGGGCCCCCTCCCACCTGTTTCAGGCTCACTCTGAGCTGGGAGCTGGGTGTGGCTGAGTAGGAGGCCTCTGACCCAGGAATTGGTGAGGAAGCTCAGAGAGGAAAGAGCCCCCCAAACCCCAATATCTCCCTCCCATGGATGGCCTCAGGGGCACGAGCAGGAGAGGACCCCCACCTCACCGCCTGTCACTGTGCAAGCCGCCAGCCCCACAGACCACTAATCAAAGTGACAGCTCCAGGAGGCTTCCCAGAGAGGGAGCCTGGGCGGGGGCCCCGACTAGGAAGTCCCACCCCCACACCTCCCTCACCCTCCCAGGGAATGAGGGAGGTCCAGGAACAAAGCAGTATATTAAGGGCCCCTCAAGCCTCCCAGAAAGCAGGTGTGGCTCTCTCCAAGTACTCAGCCACACCCTTTGGGCTCTCAGCTGTGGCCCAGTCTTCAGGTCCCATGCACTTCTCACCCGAAACCTCAGGGGCAGTTGCCAGCATCCACCTGCTGAGGGCTGCCTCTCCCACCCCCAGCTCTCAGAGTCAAGGAGACGAGAAATTCGTGGGAGGGGAGTGGACGTTGGGGGTCATAGCCCAGAGTAGGCTCAGGGGTAACCAGGCCAATGGAGAACAGCTTCTCCCGCTGGCACCCCAGAATTCCAGGGTTTCCAGAAACCTGAGGACCCTTCACTCATGCCCTACGCACAGTTGTCACACCCCTGGGCTCCCACAGGGCTGCTCACTCCTCTGAGCCTGGCAGTTTGGAGGTCTGGGCTCATGGCTGACTCCCGTCCAGAGGGTGAGGGCCCCACGGGCAGGCACCGAGCACTACTCAGGGCAGAGTGCCAGCATCACGCATGGGACCCACGGGACTGCAGGGCTAGGCCATGGCTGGGGGGACAGTGACTCACCAGGTCCCACTCAACAATTCGAAGAATAATACCAGGCATCATGTCTCCTGCTGTCCCCACACCTACCCACTTCTCAGGGGACAAGGACTGTGGGAAGAGGGAAACCAGGTGAAGGGGGTCCCCGTCCCCAACACTCCGGGCAGCCTGACCCCAGCCACGGGTATCTGGTGCTATGGTCTTTCTCCTCACACCCCTCCTGCTGTCCGCACGCTGGCATGGTGGGTGGGGAAGGGGAAAGGGACCACCGCCCAGAAGCAGGGCCTGAAGAGGCCGTGCAAGAGGGAAGCAGGGGCAGGGCAGTGTTCCTGAGCCACAGGACAGGCTGTCCCCATCCAACACTGTCCTCCAGACCTGCGTCCCTCCTGGTGGCCCTCCCTCCGATAACGGAACTATCCATCATAACATCACCTAAGCTGGAGTCATCCTTGGCACCTCCCTCCCCTCCAGGCCCCCCCATTCCATCAGTCACCAAGTCCTAATGGTTCTGCTACAGAAAAGGCCCCAGAATCTGTTTCCTCCATCCAACCCCCTTTTTCCTTATGTACCCCCAAGTCTTACCCTTCCCCCTTGCTAGAGACCTCTAAAAACACTAATCACTCCTGCTCAAAACCCTTCAGGGACACCCACCACCTCAGTTCCAAGGCCAAATGCCCAGCCCGCCTGGGAGGTCCTTCCAGGCAGCTCCTGTTCCTCTCTCACTCTGTGCCCAGCACTGCTTGCTGCTTCTGGAAGGCTGAGGGCCTCAGGCCCCAGGGCATTTGCTCTAGCTGTCTCCCTGCCTGGAATCCCTTTTGGGTCCCCAAGATCCAGCCTCAGTGTCACTCCTCTGAAGCTTTCCTTGACACCAGTCAACTCACCTCTCCTTCCTCAGGCTCCTTGAAGCCCTGGTGTGAGTGAGCCCTAGGGAGCCTGTCGCCACCTTGGACGAACTCCTCTGCCTGTGGGTTGTTTAGACAGTGTTCTCCTAATGGGTGGGTATGCTGCCTTTTAAAAATATGGATTCCCAGACAAACCCTGTATGTTCTCATTCATATGAAGAATCTTAAAAAGCTGAACTCATCGAAGTAGAATACAAAGGTGGTTGCTAGGGGCTGGAGAGCTGGGGACGCCGGGGGACACTGGTCAGAGGGTAGAAACTTCCAGCTCTAAGATGAACACGGTCTGTGACGGAATACCCAGCATGGTGACTGTATTAACAATGCTGTATTATTATATCATTGAAAGTTGCTAAGATCTTAGCTGCTATCACCAGCCCTGTGCAAAATCATAAGGATCCGAGGGGACAGGGGTGCTAATTCACCTTACTGTGGTGACTATTTCATAATACATATGTGTATCTAATCATCACATAGTCCACCTTAAACTCACATATATTCTACGGCAATAATATGGCGATAAAGCTGAGGGGAAAGACGAGTCCTCCAAACGGTGGCCTGGACACAGAGGGTTGTCTGTGGGTATTCAGGAAATGAGTGCGTGTCTTCTGAACTTACACACACACACTCCAGAAGCATCCACATAATCATATACCCTCGTACTTAGACTCATACCCCTGGTGTCCCCAAGTGCTCAGGTGGAGGAGCTGGTACCAGCCTGCTTTGCTTATGCAGTGACCTCTGCCTGTAGTGTTCCTTCTTCCTTTATCCCTGTTCCAAAGCTCAGTATGCCCCAGTCCCTTTGGGGGGCCTTTCCTGTTGTCCTCAGGTATAATTGACTTTCTCCTTTGTGTCCCTGGGGATGTGTCCCATGAAGTGCCCACAACACTCATCTGCTCTTTTTGTGTCTGTCTCAGCCCAAAAGACAGATTCAGTTCTGGCCCGGGAGGCTGGAAGAGGGGTCTGAAGAGGGAGACCGGAGCTTATTCACCTCTAAGCCCCAGGCAGTTGGTATAGAGAACACAGTGGGTGCCCAAATATTCACTAAAAGAACAAGCAGCCCTGTTCAGAGTTCAGAGTGTAGCCCCCTGGCAAAGCTACCAAACCTGAACTGCAAGACAGGTTTCGAGCGGCTGCCCCCAAGAACCAGGCAGAAGTTCCGGCCCTTCCTACCTCCCCTGCGCTGGGCCTGGTTCTGAACTTGTCCCCTGCCAGCCGGCAGCCCGCCTCTCTTTATTTTCCCCAAGGCCCCTGTGTGCCTGTCTGCTGGAATCACCCTCACGAATGCATTCACCCATTTCCCCCAGGAATCTGCCTTGCAGCCAGCTGCCCCTTCGTGCTTGAAGCCAAACCTCGGCAAAGTCACCCCAGCTAGGGAGAAGCAGAAATCCTGGCCAAGAGTACGGTGTCCAGAGGAAGAGGGGCTTCCCTAGTCCATCCCCCCGCTGCAATGTCATACACTGCCTGAGCCTGGCCTGCAGAGACCAGAGCAGGAGCCCGGGATACCCTACAGGTGAGGCCTTTGTCCAAAAGACCCTCCCTGCCAGGGTGCTCCAGACGGGTCCTGATCCCATGAGACTCCACAGGGATACCCCCAGACCCAGAAAGACCTCAAGGTGGAAGCCTCAGACCTAAAGACCCTCAGATCTGAGAAATCCCCAACAGGGTTGTCCAGATGCAAAACAAAACTTGCCAGCATCTGGAAGATTTCAGACCCTCAAGCTCACTGAGGGTACTTCAGACCCAAAGACCCCACCGAGAGAAGCCACAGACCCAGAGCCCAATCTGTGGGCACAGGGACCCTCTGCACTGACCTGGCCCTGTGGGGGCCTTTCCTAGGCTGAGCTGCCGCAGCCGCCTCTGGTGGGCCCGCCCCTCACAGTGCACCTGGGCCTGGGCTGCCGAGTTCAGCTGGATGTTGCAGACGTCACACAATGTGTACGATGGCCGTTTTCTCTCACGCTTGCGCTTTGGTGGTTCTGGGGGCGGAGGCAGGCACTCAGCAACTCCAGGTACGGGGTGCTCCTTCTCAGCAGGAGGAGATGGGCTCAGTGGCCGCTTCATACCTGAGCAGATGGAGAGGGAGACAAATAAAGAGGATGAGTGGTGTGAATACATAGAAGGAGCAAGACAGGATCAAGATCCAGACCTGGCTGATGTGGCTCAGTAGCTTAAGCACCGGCCTGCGAACCAAAGGGTCGCTGGTTCGATTCCCAGTCAGGGCACGTGCCTGGGTTGCAGGCCAGGTCCCCAATAGGGTGTGCATGAGAGGCAACCACACACTGATGTTTCTGTCCCTCTCTCTCTCCCTCCCTTCCCTTCTGTCTAAAAAAATAAATAAAATATCTTAAAAAAAAATCCATGGAGATACCTGGGGCCTTTTATCCCAGCTGAAAGTCCCCAGCTTTCGGAGAACCCCTTTTAATGAAAAGGCAGTCAGAAATGTCTGCACAAAGGGCAGCCTACCCCTTGGGGACATGGCGGGTCTTGGAGAGCAGGTGGGCATTTAGGGACACATAGCAGTGAGGTTCCTGGAGGCACATTTTGGGAAGCCAGAGCCCTGTTCTCAGCCCCACGGCAGGCGCTGACAATCCTGTGACAGGCAGGCATGTGGCGCTTGCTGGAGACGTCGCAGCCACTGGCCAGGGTGGTGATTACAGAAACCCAACCTCCCCGTGTCCAGGGCCTGGCCAGCTGACAGTCACAAATGGTGGCAGTGTGTGAAGCCATCCCCACCCTTGCCCCAGGTGGCTCCAGATGCTCCCTGCTGTCTTGGCCACCCAGCCTGTGGCAACAGTTGGTGTTTTTAGTAGAGACCTGGGCCCTACAGCCTCAGTCTGCTGAATGAAGACAGACAGACAGACAGACAGACAGACAGACACACACACACACACACACACACACACCCTGGGTCCCACACCACCCGCATGTCACCCCTCCAGGCCCCTCATCTTCCGCAGTCTTTCCTTTCCAACTCACTTCTCAGAAATGTTCCCTCCCGACTCCCCTGCCTGTAATGAGCTTTATTCTGAGGCTGCTCAGTGACCTTTCTCCGACTGAGCAGTGTCAATTTTCACTTCCTTTCCGAGTCTGTGCTTGAGTGCTTCCTGCCTCTGCTTTAGACTGGGGGCTTCCTGAGGGCAAGGCCTGTGAGCCCCTCACCAGGACAGAATTCCTGAGGTCAGGGACTGTGTCTCTTTCTCAGATTGGGGGATCCCCGAGGCTAGGGCCTCAATGAGGCCTGACTGAGCCTCTCTCTCTTATGGGCTAATCCTCCAGAAATTCTTATGTTGGAGTCCTAACTCCCAGGACCTCAAAATGTGGTTGTGTTTAGAGAGAGGGTCTTTAAAGAGGTAACAAGTTCAGATGAGATCATTAGGGTAGGCCCTGATTCAATATGACTGGTGACTTCATAAGAGGAAATGAGACACAGACAGTTGCAGAGGGAAGAACATGTGAAGACACGGAGAAGGTGGCCGTCTATAAGCCAAAGAGAGAGGCCTCAGAGGAAACCAGCCCTGCCAACACCTGGATCTCAGGCTTCCAGCCTCCAGGATTATGAGAAAATACATTTCTGGTGTTTAAGCCTCCCAGGCCGTGGTACTTTGTTATGTGGCCCAAACAAACTAATACATCCCCATAAAAAACATTCCCTTTTCCCCAAGCTCATGCTCATTTTGCAAATTAGACCAGGCCAAGTCAAGCAAGGCCCTGAGAGTCCCATAAGGCCACACATCCAATGGTGGAGCCCACATCTGATCACTGACAATTAATTTCTCAAGCCCACAGCCAAGAGCCAGGAGCCCCTGGACCTGCCCCCTGCTCTCAGAATGCTGCATTTCATTTTTGGGGGGGGTGGTCCCACATCGCAGACCTGTCGTTCTGCGTGTGGGGACTGCGTGTGAACGGAACAGAGAAGCACAGCTATTAACAGTGTGAGCTCCATATCGACTCCCACTGGGTTCAGATCTCACTTGGCCACTTCCTGGGTGTGTGACCTCAGCCTCGGTCCCCTCATCCGTGTATAAAATGGGGGCGATGACTAACGGTCCCTAAGTCACGAGTACAGGATTAGATAAGCCAATCCATATAAAACACTTCTCAGCATCCTGCAAAGGTCAGCCACTACTGATCTGCAGTGTGGCCATTTTGCAGCTGGTCAGTGGAGTCACCCGGTCTGTCACCTTATGTGTCTGTGATGGCACATGAGGGTCACTGTGAACGTCTCTGTTACCCCGTCGTTTATTCAGGTGAGTCCATGTTGCTCAGTCTGGGTGTATGTCACAGTGTAGCTCTGTCACGATGTGTCACTGTGCCCAGATCATGGAACGAGACTGTCACTGGACATCTAAGACTTGCCATGTACCCTCTCCAGTTTGTATGTTGAAATCCCAAACCCCGACACCTAAGAATATGAAACACAACCTCGTTTGGAAATAGAGCCATGGCAGATGTTACTACTCATTAGGTTAGGATGAGGCCACCCTCGAGCAGGGTGGCCCCCTAATCCAACACAACATGACCAGTGTTCTTATAAAGGGGGGAATTTGGGCACCGTCATTCACACAGCGAGGGTGTCATGTGCAGGTGAGAGTGGAGATAGCGGTGATGCTTCTCCAGGCCAAGAAATGCCAAGGGTTGCCAGCAAACCAGCAAAAATCAAGGGAGAGGCATGGAATTGACCTCCTCACCACCCTCAGAAGGAACTAACTAACCCAGATGACACCATGATCTTGGACTTGTAGGCTCCAGAACTGTGAGACAACAAATGTCTGTTGTTTAGATCACCTGGTTTGTAGTACATCGTTACAGCAGCCCTCGGTAACTAACCCCCCGTGTGGTCAGAGGTGATTTGAGGGCCCCTCTTCACTCTGCAAGGTGATGTGGCTAGGATGCAGTACCAGAGAGAGCCTCCAGGTGGCGCAGCGAGCACCCAGCGGGAAGATGGGAGGTGGTCGGAACTCAGTACCCCTCCGGTCAGGGAGGACCCCACTCCTACACACTCCTGGGGCAACTAGGCTGCCCCTCCGAGCCATGCCAAGCTCCTGGGCAACATGTCTGGAGTCCAAGGCACAGCTCTGCCGCACTGGAAAGTCACTCCGATCACTTTGTGAGAACCACCCCCTCCGAGGCTGCACTGAGCCCTCGCCAACATTCAGCGCCCTCGCACCTCTATGGACGTCATCCTAGCTATTCTCCTGCCTTTCCCAAGTCTTCTCCCATTCTCCCAGTAGGAAGAAAGTAGCAGGTGCAAGTGTTGGAGGGGTGTCCAACTGGCCAGGGGTAAGAGGTGTTCCTGGCCATGCCAAGGGAGCTGCCTGGCCCCTCCTGAAAGGGGACGGGGAGGGGGTGGGGTTCGAAATATTGGTGCAACCTAGGACAGGCATGCTGAGGACATGGCCCAAGCGAGCAGACAAATATCTGCCATGGGGCCGATTAAACCTCCATGATATACAGCCTCTGGGCTCACAGGGCCCTCCTGGATTCCGGGGATAACTGTGTCCCCCACAGCCAGGCTGCTGGGCCTGCCCCAGCCTGCCCCGCCTGCCCCAGCCTTCCCAGCTGTCCCCTCAGGAGTTACACCACTCCAGCTAAGCCAGGGCTCCCACCCGGATTTGGAGGGGTGGGCAGTTTTTAGGGCACACAAACATCTATCTCGGCACTCCCCGCACTGGCCCCTATTCAGAGCCAGCATGACTCACCCGTCGGGCCTGCACTTGGACAGCACCTGGTCCACGTGCTGTCTTTAGCAGGAGAGGAAATTGAGTCCCCGAGCAGGAGAGTGGACTCTTCAACGTGCTTGGAAAGACAGTGCAAGCAAGACCTTCTACAAACTTCCCTGCCTCCCTCTCTACCACCTGGCTGCCGAGCCACGTCTTCTTTAGGACGACACCACGTTATTGAGAGCGTCCTGTGTGCCAGGAGTCCCACACACAGGACCTCTGCTGAACGTCACAACAGCACCATGAGGTGGGCACTATTATTAACCTATTACCCCACATCGTAGATGAGTGAGCAGGCTCCGAGAGGGTCAGGGCCGGACCTGCACCTGTACTTGTCTCATTCCGGAGCCCAAGCCCTTAATTCCTGCCCCCCCCCTTCGCCCGAAAGCCTGTCAAGCCCTGATTGGACCTGCTGGGTGGGGAGGGGATACCGAGTCAGAGTGGGGCTCCTGGGGAGGACTGGGGAAGCCCAGACCCTATCAGGCCGGGGTGCCAGGCAGGGAGGTGCCACACCCTGGTCAGGAAGAGCCAGAGCCAGAGAGGAAGGGGTGCGAGGGAAGGGGGAGCACTGAACTGAGCGCGGGAGAAGACCCAGTGAAAGCAGAGCAAAAGAGCATCGTGTGTCCGGGGGCCTGTCTGTCTGTGCTTTACATAGAGGTGTGGGGTAAACCTGAGATCTGTCCCCTTCCCTGGGGGCTGGACTGAGGCCGCAGCAGGGGAGGTGGGGCTGGACTGGGGAGGGAGCCGCCCACTGGAAGGCTGGCTCACCCCAGAGCTGGAGAGCTGATGGAGGCCAGGGTTGCTGCCTGCCTGTCTGTCTGTCTGTCTGTCTATGTGTCCATTCACAGGGAGCCACAGGGACTGGGGGGTGGAGGGAGCACCGAGGCAGAGCCCAGGGCCCCATCCCCACCACTTCTTGCCAAGTGACAATGGGCCTCAGGGCTGTGTTTCAGGGAGGTGGAATTCTCCATCTGCCCACCCGAAGAAGGTTGGATAGAAAGAACTTCAGAGGCCACCAGATGCGGAACCAGAGTTGATTCAGCTGCAGCCTGGGGAAGTGGGTCCTCAGCAAAGAGCTGCTTTAGCCAAAGGGTTAACTGAAGAGGAAGGTTCTTGGCCTGTCCCCAGCCTTTGGCCAGGCATGAAGGGCTCCCTCACCAAACCTTTAATGAACGCAATTACATTCTGGTATTTTCCCCCACATCTGCCAACATTTACCCTCCTGCTTCCTCCAGCCAGGTCCTGGGACCTGCCTTTGAGAAGGGAGCCTGGCTCTCGGTCCAGCCTTGGGCCAGTCCCTGCCCCCCTGGGCTTTGGTTTCCATCTTTAAAGAGAGGGGGATGGGCTGAGCTAATCTCTTAGGTCCTTTGCAGGCGGCGTGGCAGTGGCAGCACAGAGCAGCTGCCTCTAAGGAGATGGGGGGGGGGGGGGGCTGATGGGGTGGATATGGAGAAAGAACTGCCCAGTAGTGAGTGCCTACTGCCTTCTGGGCGCTATAGCAACATGGCCTCCGTCCACCCTTGTAACAATCCTGTGAGGCTTTACTAATGAGGAAATGCGGCTCAGAGTTGAAAAGACAGGCAGGTGAGTAGGGCCAGTTCCTTCCCATCCTATGATCAGGGCTGGGGGTGCAGACACTAGTGGCCCCCATCCTAGTCACTCACAGGTCGTGAGCAGGAGTGTGGCATCTCCCGTCCCCACTGACCCAGCTGCAGACAGAAGTGTCTGGAAGAAGAGAGGCCTTATCTGTCCTTGTCCTAGTGAAGTATGGGCCCTCCTGGGTCTGGCTGCTGCCTCAGTGTCCCTGAGGGGTTTCCACGGAGTACTTTGGTCTCTCTCCCCTCTCCCAAGGCTGATACCTTCCTAGGGTGAGGAAAGGGGAACGCCCACTTCAGTGTGTGGTCACCACAGAGTGGCACCACCCCAGCCATCCTGTGGGCCCATAGAGCTGGGGTCACCTAGAGCCACACCCAAAACTCCCCAGAGGTGGCAGAGACTCCCACTTAGAGGGTAGGATGGCTTGAGTGGGGCCAGCCATACCCACCCGCGGCCCACACATCCCTGCTTTGCTGGAGCAGGGCGTCCTAGGGGCTGGACGACAGCTGGTCCAAGTGTCAGGAGCCAGGTGTGTGTGTGTGGGGGGGGGTTCCATTGGGCAAATCAAGGCAGCCATGTCTGTCTTTCCATCCAAAGTGGTGACAGAGGAAGCCTGTCACCTTTCCCTTGGACTTCTGGGTGCTGGGGATTTCAGGAGCGAGCTGGCTAAGAGGTGCTGAAAGTCAACACTTCAGCTCCAAGGAAGGGAGGGAGGGCACGGGAGGTGAAGGAGAATAATGGCCCAGGGATGAAGTCACTGTCCCCTGCCATTTCCCCTCCCCCAGCCTGCTCTGTCCTTACCTTCTATTGGTGGGGTGTTCCAGAGGCCCTCCTGACCCCCGCCCCCCAAGAGAGGGGCTGGCTCTCCTGGGCAGGGCGCCTCCCCAAAGACCCTCAAGCCACACACACTCAGGAAGTCCCTCTTCCTCTCTAACTTGCATTTCTCTCTGCAGGGTCCACAGAGCTGCCTCTAACGTGGTGGGTGTGTGGGGGGTGTTGGGATTAGCCTCAGTGCCACCTTTTCTAGCCTGTGGCTGCTAGGCAAGGTCTGGGAAACCTGACTTGTACAGGAGACGCCCCAGACCCCCTGGCCGCCTCCTACGGACAGCAGGGTCCAGGCTCCTGGCACAGCTCAGCCTCTCCCACAGCCTGCCCTCCCAGCCCAGCTCCCCACAGGACTGAGCAGTGGCTCCCCCAAACCCCACTCCCTGCGTATGGTGGCCACACCATCAGCACCTCAAATCATGCTGAGGGAATGAGTCCCAGGAGCCAGAGGGAGGAGGGTTGGGAGGCCCCCTGAAGGTATAAGAGTTGTGGGTAGGAGGCAGGCCAGGAGGGCCCACACTAGCCCATTGCTGAAGAGGAGGCAGCCTGCTTGAGGGGGAGGGGCAGGACAGGGAGGCCTCCAATGGCTGTGATGGAGGAGGGTGGACAAGCCGGAAAGTGTGCTCTCTGTGCCCCAAAGAGGGGATATACCTCCCTTCCCTCAACACTTCCATTCAACTCTACCCCAGAGATTGATATGGGTGGATTGATTTTGGGGTTTCTCTAAACTCCACAGGAAGAGAAGGCATTGAGTCCAGTCGGGCTCCAGAGAATGGTCCCCTCCTTAGGGTGGAGGTCTCACCCTCCTTGCCTGTGGTCCCCAGCCTCCTTTCCCCTACCAGGAGCTGAAAGTCCTTATTACCATCACCCTCATTGTCCCCGCTCTTAACCTTGGTTTCTCGCTAAGCTGGGGTTCTTGTCTCCCACCTTTCCCTGACTCCAGGTGGGGCAAGGTCCTTGCCGCTGCCCGCAGCTCCACAGAGCCACCTACACCCTCTCCTGGTGCACACTGGCCCCTCGGGCGATCAGCCCCAGCAGCATGTGGGTCTGGGATGGGGTGCGCCGGCACCTACCTTAAGGGCGCTCTCGACCCGGGCAGGGCTACATCTAGCCGATCGCAGCCACCCAGGGAGATACAGAGGTGCGCGGTGGGTGAGTCCCGGGCCGCTGCGTCCCTGAGCGGCTGCCGCGTCTCCCAAGCCCGCCCCTGGGCGGCCCAGGCGGAGCAGGTGCCAGGAGCCGCGCCGCCCCAAGCGGAGCCCGGGCAAGCCGGGCAAGCGCACCACTGAGGGGCTGCGCACTCCCTGGAAAGGAGGCACCCGGGGCTCTCCTGCAGAAACTCTGGGCCCAGTGGGGAGTTTCTTCCTTACAGCTAGCGGGCCAGGTCTGAGTGCCCTTCGGCTGTCCCAGGGGTCCCAGACTCAGGGATGGGGACCCTAAAGTGGCCGTCTCCCACTGGCCTCCTATCATCTCCCTGAACCCCTGCAAGTTGCCCCTCTTGTGGGGGGGAAGTTCAGAGAGAAGGAGGACGCTGACATTCATGGAGCACCTACTGGGTGCCAGGAGGGATCGCATTCAATCCTCATAACTACTCTGCTGGGATTCGTTTGATCCCCATTTTACAGACCAGGAAATGAAAGATTTGGGGACATTAAGTGACTGATCCAAGTCCCACAGGAAATGAGCACCAAATGGGAGGCTCCATTTGGTGTCCTAGGAAGCGTTTCTAGAGGTCAGGGAAGACAGCAAGAGGGGGCCTGCTGGGGAAACCTCACCCCGCCTGCGGGTGGGGTTCATTTCTGAGTCCTCCCAGGGAATAAGTGTGTGGGTCCTGGGCACAAGGCAGGAGCGTGGGGGCCAAGCAGGGGAGGGCAGGAGGCAGGAGCCGGTGGCATCACCTCCTAAGACAGCTCTGCCATCTTTCTGTTGGGGAGGCGGTAATGGGAAGAAAGCAAGTCCCCAAGAAAGGGGACAGAAATGGCTCTTGTATGCCCAAGAAGATGTATCAGCACTGCCCACCCACCTCATGCTCTGGCAGGCCTCGTGTGGACCACCCCTTCTGGAAAGGAGACCCCCTGGGGGGGGGGACCCTGGCAATGCCCCTACCTCTGCTGCCCAGCCTCCCAGCACCCCTTTCTGGTCCTCACCCCCAGCAGCTCACTCCTGTCTTGAGGCCTCTGCCCCCGACCTTCACAGGGCTGTTTCCTTGTTGCTCAACCCTCAGCTGCAAAGGCCTGGTGTCCCCAGCCCCCCTGTTCTTTGTCCTAGGCCCTGGTTAGTTTCCCTTCGAGCAGGTCTCTGAGACACAGTCCATTTGCTTGGAGACTTGCCTGTCTCCCTCAGGAGGGCAGGGCCTTAATTTCCCAGGCACCCAAAGCACTAGCACAAAGCTTGGTGCCTACCTAAGAGACGCTCGACAAATACTTGCTGAGTGAATCCGTGAACTCATTTCCCCTCTAAATGTAAATCCACATTATATGGTACACTATAAATAGGGGAGTTGTATGGTGTGTGACATATCTTAATTACGCAGTTACTAAAAAAATAATAAGTCCAGGGTGAGGATGGCAGTTGTAGCACATCCATCTTTGAACTTGATCCAGTCACTGTCCCCCCCACCCCGCCCTCCCCACAGTCCACATCCTGTCTGTCCACGGAGAACTGCAGTTGGAGACTTGGAAGGGACCTTAGAGGTCATACTATCCTTTTTTGTGACTTGTCCCTCACAAGCTACCCCCTGGCCTCTGCTTGAACATGTGAATGACAGGGAGGTCACGGTCACCTGCGACGGCCCACTCCATTGTTGTAGTTCCCAGTGATGGAAACTTCATTGCTATGGGGAGCAGGGGACTGGCCGCTGCTTTCCCGTAATGCCCTGCGCTGGCTCCAGATCTGCTCCCTGGTCCTCTGGAGAGGAGTATAATCCATTTCCACAGCCAGCTAAAAAACGACTGGCAGCTTCCTCCTCAGAGGTCTCTTCTCCCAGCCAAGAAGGCCCATTTCCCTCAGCCATTCTTCCCCTTCCCCAGCAGGAAGCCCCTCCTGCATGCTCCCAGGGCGCCTTGTCTGGGTCCCTAACACTGCACTTGTGACAATATACGGAACTGTCTCTTCCAAACACTGCCCTGGACATGCCACTGCACTGAGTGGGTTAACTCTAGGCCTTCACTTGTTCCCTTCTGCCCAGGACCTTGCGTGGTGACCAAGTGACATGTACTAAGCAACTTAATGAAAATGTGTTGACTAAATGGTTTCTAGGTGTTTTATTATTCCAGTCATATCTTTCTAAACTTATTTAAGCTTTCGATGTCCTCCTTAGAACAGAAAAAGGGACTCACCACCTCCCAACCTCAGCACTGGCCCCTGTTAATGCTGCCCACCCCTAAGCTTTTCTGCACCGCTGAGTCAACTCTGCAGAGCTGGAGGTCCACGACACCCCCCAGGGCTATTTTCATGTAATATGCTGACAAGTTCAGCATCCCCATCTAGTTGCCAATAGAGTGAGTGAGTGATAGATTGATTCCAATAGAGCAATTTCTTGAACACTGAGCACCAGACCTCAAGTTCAGGCTTGCTGGCTCTCCTGTCTGCCCAGCCTGTCAGAATCATTCAGCAGGACCAGCTTCTGGGCCAGGACCAGGACCGCAGGAGCCAGCTGGTGCCACCGCAGAGATGCTCTCCTAAACTCCAGCCCCCACACAGACAAAACCCTGCCCTTAGTTGTGGGGCCATTCCGCACCCTCCCCATACTTTTTTGCTCCCTTTTATCCTCCTAATAGCCCTGAAAAGCCCTGTTCCTTTCCTCACTTTGAAGATAAAGAAAGGGAGGCTCAGAAAGGTTACCTTACTTGCCCGAGGACACACAGCCAGAAAGGGGTGGAGGCGACTCCCGTTTGGTTGACTCCAAACTCCAGTCTCTTTCTTCTATGTCATAGTGCCTCGAAAGGCCTTATTTCAATGTGCCCTCATGCCCTGCGATTTTTTTTCTTTTTTTTTTTTTTTGCTATAATGGTGGGGTGAGGAGGGAGAAAACAGAAAAACCTCCTCTTAGTAATGAGAGCTGGAGGTGCCAGGTAGTGCTGGCGCCCCCTTGCACACCCACCCCTTGTTCAAGGAGGGGTTCAGGCCCCTGGTTATTGCCCTCCCCAGGCCAGTAAATGACCATTAGTCTGAATAAAGCCCCTGAGTCTCTAGTCGGACCACTCAGGTCTCACTGCCGCCCAGTCTCACCCTGTTATTACCTCTTCCTCCGCTTTGTCTGTGATGAACCCCCAGCCTGGCACACCGAAGATGACCGACACATCCTGCTGGGTTTGAGGAGTGGAGTGTGGGTGTGAACAATGGAATGGGCTGTGTGGGTTCAAGCAAGTTACTGTCCTTCTCTGAGCTTCAGTTTTGTTATCTGTAAAACTGGGCAATTAGTACAAAACAACATCCCTGACAGAATGTGCCCAATGAATAAATGGGCATCCTTAATGAGGTGTTATTGTCCCTGCTTTGAAGATGGCCACTGAAGCTCAGGGAAGTGGAGGGACTTCACAGCCCACATTCCCAGCTTGGAAGTGGCCCACAGGGAACAAGAACCTGGGTGTGCCTGGCTTAGGGCCGTGCCCTTTTCCCTGCCCCATGGCGCCTTTCCTGAGTGCAATTTCGACTGCTAAGATATGAGATGGTCATACTAATTGTTCATACTAATAATACCAAGGGCTAAGCTGGGGCAAAGCCTTGTAGCCAAGGAGCTCAGGCAAGAAGCCACAGACCCCTGACTGGCCAGCAGCTTCTGCTCTTCTCATTGCCTGGACCAGGGTGGGATGGCATGGTAACTCTGGACCGCTGGGGTCTAGGCAGGTGGGAGAAGCCCCAGTGTTGGGTTGGCCCCTCCTTCCCATCCCGGGTCCTTTCCGCTCCCACTGAAAGGGCAGAATCACCTATGGCTTGCAAAGTCCACTGGGCTCCCTCCCCCCAGCCTTTTGCCTCCTAAAATAGCCCAGAGCCACCATGTGCCCAGGGCGGCTCCCCATCCATCGCAAATCCCCCTGAAATTAAATCCCCATCCTGTCCCAAGCAGGATGGCACCACCTCCTGCCGCCTGGGCTCCCGGGCTGGCCAGGCTCCTCCCAATGGAAACCGGGACAGTTGTCCTTCACGGTGACCGAGACATAAATCCCCAAATAATGAGACAGGCACTCCGAACACAGAACAAGACACAGTGCTAATTGGCTTACTCTGGGCAGGCAGGATGTGGAGACAGCAGCCACAGGCTCAGCTTCCCAGCTAAGAAAATGGGGTGGGGGGCGTGATGACTTCCTGCGTCCCTGCCTGGGCTGGTTTTCTATGTCCTCTGATGGGCTTCACACCCAGACCCCCCAGCAGCCCCTTTCTAGAACAAGAACTTCTCAGGTGTAAAAGAGAAGTTTGGGGTCCCCTGGTCCAGATCTTGAAGTAGGGGGTCCCTGCTTTATCGTCTCTGCCATGACCTAGAAACACCTTCTTTCCACTGAAAATGGAACAAAACAAAAAACAAACACAAACCCAGGCTCAGCCCTTCCCAGTGTGCGTGAGGAGGGGGAGCAGCGATGCTGGGAGGGCCCGCCAGTCTCCCGCTCCTCATGTGAGGCTGGTAATGGATTCTTGGATGGGCCAGAGGTCCTCAGTTTGCAGTAATCAGGATGAGATTATCACATTAAACTTTAAAAGTCTTTGCCCAAAAAGAAACAACGGCAGCTGACACCCTTGACACCCTTGACTCCCCCGACTTTGCCATTGTCACCCTCTCCTGGACCTCGGCCAGATGAGCTCTAGACACCGGCCACGGCCACGTGCTGACTCCACTGCAGTGCTAGAGGCAGGGGCCTGGGTGGGATGACCCCCCGGGGCCAGGCTGCCTCTGGGTCGTGGTGAGGTGGGAGAGGAAGGAGCCAGGAAGAGGGGGAGTGCGTGTCTGTGGGGGGAATGCAGAGGCCTCCTGAGTACTGTGGACTTTGCTGCAACTCTGCCACTTACCTGTGACTGGGGACATGCCCCGTTTCTCCACACCTGCTTCCTCGCCAGTGAGTGGGGGATAACAATAATAATAACTAATAATAACTCCCCTGACCACAGGCTGACAGCTGAGAAGATTAAATAAGATAATATAGAGAGAGAAAATAAAGGGCCATGGTGACGTGAGGTGTGGCATTGTTAGTTACAGCAGGAGGGACAGTGGTAAGACTGCAGAAAGGACTTCCTCTCAGCTGTGCATTGCAAACTAATAGGGGTGGAGGAGACAAATGGGCCTGAATAGAACCCCAAAAACCTTACGAATGATCCCCTCTCCCAACCCAGGGGGTCCACCCCATGCTCTGAGGAAACCCCTCTCCTGCTGCCCACCATCCTGCCTCAGTGCTGCCAGCCCATCCCCACTCTTCCCCAGCTCAGAGCTGCATTCCATTTGTGTTTGCTGCCAATGCAACAGAAATTATTTCAACCTCCTCACCCAGCTCGGCAGAACTGCCTGGGTTGTGTAGGAGAGGCTGGAGCTAGAGAAGGCAAGGCTAGGAACTGGGGTACCCACAGCAAGGGGGGACCCCTCTACGGAAGATTAGCTGCAATAACAGCAGCGTAGAAAGTAGTCAGTGTACTGGGGGGACTTCCCCATACTGTTCCACAGAAGGGATGGGAAGGGTTGACAGCCCAGGGGTCCTCACTGGGACCTTGGCTACCTTCCCTTTTACTTAAAGAGCTGCATTCAGAAGAGGCTGGGAGAGGCCCTGACTACCAGCCAGGATCAACCCTGTGGAAATTAAGATCTTTGAGTCTCCCTGACCCACCCTTCATTTCCTGGTGCTTTTATTTAGTTAGTGTGTCCAGCAGAATCTTCCCACCCCTGCCTACCTCACCAGACCTTTGGGTCCTATCCCCATCCTCAGTGTGAGAAACGGAACCTACTCCATCCTAACATTAGAAGGATGGAGGCAGGGGGAGACTGAGGATGACCCTGAGAATCCAAGGACCCCTGGGGCTGGAGGGAGGGGAAAGCCTCCAAGCCTATTGGCTGAAGAAGATGGCGGGGTGGCCACAGTCCCCCTGGCCAGGGAGCAGTTGCTGACCACATCAAGGAGTTCTCCTCTCAAACAGGTCCAGCAGGCAGAAGCACACGGCCCTTGCAGGCTATGAAGGACGCCTTTCAAACCAACCAAGAGGTTCCAAGAAAGGCCCCAAAGACAGGCTGTTCCAACATGACCCATGCTTCTCGGGCCCTCTGTCCAGCCTCCAGGCTGCCAGGCTGCTTCCCACAGCAGGGCTGCTCCGGCCTTGGCGGGGAAGAGGCTCAGGCCCAGGACAGACTCCAGAGCCGGCAGACCTTGGGCAAGCTGCTTCTCCTCCCCAGTCCGTGAAACAGGCCCAACGGTGTCTACTTCACAGAGCTGTTGTCTCCCTTTGTGGCTGGCACACAGTAGGGGCTCAGTAAATGCACTGAATAAACATTTGTTGAACACCTACTCTGTGCTAGTCCCTCCATTCTGTGCCTGGGGATCCAGCAGTGAACGAAGGCCCTGAGGGGGCCCCCACGGAGCCTGCAATCTAGGGACTACGGGCACACACACAAGGTCAGGGAGGACGAGCAGCCAGAGAAGGCCTCTCTGGGAAGGAGACAGTTCAGCTCAGACCTGGCTGACATAAAGGACAGGCCTACCTGCGCATCCTCAACCACGGCTGCTCTCTGGGATTGCCTGGGCAACTTGGAAAACTTCCGATGCCTGAGCCCCTTCTCAGGGATTCCAACAGGATTAGTCTGGGGTGTGGCCTGGTTGCTGCAGGGTTTTTTAATTCTGCCCAGGTGATTCTGATATGCAAAGGGTGGGAATCCCCGTGCAGGACTCCTAAGTGCTCGGCCCTGTGAGCATCACCTGCGGGGCTTGTCAGGCATCCTGGGCTGGGCCCCAACCCCTGGGGTTAGGATTCAGTGGAGGGGTATGGCCCAGCGCCTGCCTTTTTAACAAGCACCCAGGACCTTGAGAAGAGTGGACAGGTGTAGAGACGCGCATAGCAGAGCACATCCCAGCTCTGAGAACACGGCAGGCGGATTCTGGCCACACCCACCAGCCCCACCTGCAGCTTCAGTGCCCACCTCCCCCACTTCAGTGGGAGGCCCCGCCTCCCTTCTCAGCTGGTCCAGAATCATGAAGCCTAAAGGTCCCCACCGCTGTGAGCTTGGACACTCCCTCCACTACCCTCAGCCCCTGGGCTGAGCCCCCCTGCCATTCTGTCCCACATCCATGCACCAAGTCTGGCCGGACCTGGGCTCCCAGGGGTCAGGCATGTGGTGCAAAGCCTGACCCCCCACAGGGTATGACTCGATATTGTTGGAGGAATGCCAACTCTGCCCCAGCCTCCCCTGGGCACAGCTGCTCCTGCACCAAAGATGCCAGGCTTGCGGCCTGCTCCTCAGGCTCCCTGCTGCAGCCCCTTCTCCTGCCCTGGGTCTCTGGGCCCTGAACTTCTCTCCCTCCCACTGCACCCCCAGCCCTGCCCTGGGGGCCGGGACCAGGGATGGGAGGCATCGCAGTTATGTTCCCCAATGCAGAGGCACCCCAGCATACCTCCCACCCCTGCTGAAGAACCAAGGCCGCCGCCATTCAGGTGCCTGGCCTAAGGTTCGTCCACCTCCTCCTTTCCAGAAGCACCATAGCATACCCATACTGCCTGGGTTCAAATCCTACCTCTGCCACTTCCTGTGTGACCTTG
This sequence comes from Macrotus californicus, assembly GCA_007922815.1. NCBI lineage: Eukaryota > Metazoa > Chordata > Mammalia > Chiroptera > Phyllostomidae > Macrotus > Macrotus californicus. Next base: position 85,748 of record VMDR010000080.1, on the reverse strand, counting down.
GCCACTTCCATGCCTCAGTTTCCCCATCTGTAAAATAAGGATAAAGAGTATCTTACCTTAGAGTATCTTACAGGGTCATTACGGGAATGAAAGGATCAATAATTGTAAATTGTTTTACAAACAGGCACAAGGTCATAACTGTGTTTGTTGAATAATGTTTAAAAATACATGATTCTAGGAAGGCGATGCTTTAGTCAGCCAACCAAGGGGTCCTGATGATGCACCAGGTCTGGGAGGCTGGGATTAAGGTTCCATTTACAGGTGATGAGCCTGAGGAAGTGACCTTTCCCCAGCTGACACCCAAATCTCAGGTCTGTGTCACTTCAAGCCTTCTCTCTTTGAGTATCCCCAGGTCCACCTCCCTTGCTCCTCTAGTGCCGGGAGTGGCCCAGGTGGGCTCTGTGCCCTGCACAGATTGACAGAGGCCTCTTTGTACCCCTGCCCAGGGTCACACCCTGAGCCCGGAGCCAGGGTCCACACAAGCGCCCTGTGTCTGGATCTGTTTCACTGCCAGCTCTGCAGCCGCCCTGGCTGCTCCGGCCAAGGACTACCCCCAACCAAACTTCAGCAGGGCATCCCTGACTCTGGCCCTGACCCTGACCCTGACCCTGAGCGGCATTCAGGTCAGGAGAGAGACTTGGAGGGAGCCCCATGGAAAACACCCCAGTTCTTGGTCTCCACCCTGTGCAAACTCCAGGAGCCAGAGGCAAGGTGGGGCAGGAGCTGAGGGTGTGGGGAACGACACTGGGGTCACTCTGGGCCTGTGGGGAGGGCTGTGCTGGGATCCTGGGGAGTGGGACAGAAATCACACTGCCCTTTCTACCTCCCTAATCTTTCTTCAATCCGTTCACTTCTCTTTACTGGCTGTTCCTCCCAGGCTGCTCTTCACATGACCATATTTATTTATTTTTTTAGAGAGGGGGAAGGGAGGGGAAGGGAGGGGGAGAGAAATATCAATGTGTGAGAGATACATCAATCAGTTGCCTCCCACACGCCCTCCCCCACGCACCACCCCCCACTGGGGACCTGGCCCACAACCCAGGCACGTGCCCTGACCAGGAATTGAACCTGCAACCCTTCAGTTTGCAGGCTGGCACTTAACCCACTGAGCCATACCAGCCAAGGCAGAGGAGCCTTTTAAAAAGGCAAATCTGATTGTGTCACTCTCCTGCTGAAAACCTTGGAACCACAAGTATGACACATAATGGGTGCTCTAAAGGCTTCTCCTTTGAGGTAAGAGAATCCCACCCCAGCCTCTCCAAACCCACCCCCTGGACTAGATCCCTCCCACACATTAACTGAGATGTAAACACAGCCCTTCACCTAAGGATACTGGTTAGAACCGGGAGAGAAGATGGTTAGAACTGGATACAAGATTTGTTATTGACTACAACGGACAAAAGAATCCAATCTTGACCACAAATCTTTTTTTTTTAATTTAAACTTTATAAAATTGGGGAGTTTACCTGGTTAGTGGCATGACAGAGACCAGGGTCAGGAAAGTTTGATCAAAAGCCAAATTGATCAATGAATTTTGGCATCAAAATTTATACAGAATTGGCCCTGGCTGGTGTGGCTCAGTGGATTGAGCGCTGGCCTGCAAACCAAGGGGTTGCTGGTTTGATTCTCAGTCAGGGCACTTGCCTTGGTGGCAGGCTGGTCCCCCATAGGGGATACATGAGAGGCAACCACACATTGATGTTTTTCTCCCTCTCTTCCTCCCTTCCCCTCTGCCTAAAAAAATAAATAAAATATCTTTTAAAAAAAATTATACAGAATTGATGCCAGTGAAAATAATATCAGTAAAATTAAAATGGAATGAAAAAATAGAAATTTGTTTAACGGTGCCATAGAGAAAAAAAAAGAGAAAATCTGATCAAGGAATTACATGAAGGGAATAGCATTCAAACTGGAAAAAACACTTTCTAAAAAAGTATCCAGTGTTGGTATGTTTTGGTTTAAAGTGTTTGCATTCAAAACATCCTTGAGGTCAAACTACCCAGGTCAAAACATCCCGATCTGTTTTTGTGTCCCCCCCTCCCTCACTCCTGACACTCCAGCTGCGCTGGGTCCTCTCCCTCCTGAACACACAGCAAGCACCGCCTCACCTCAGAGGGTTCTGCTTCTCCGAGGCTGTTCCCTCCGCCTGGAGCGCTCTTTCCCTCCTGCCTCCTCTCTCCCGTCTCAGGGCAGATGCTGAAACACGGCCTCCATGCGAGGCCTTCCCTCTCTGCCCTCCTTAAGGTAGATTTCCTTCCTGCCTCCTTGTGTTCTTTCTCATTCACTCTGTCTATTCCTCCTGGAATTCTCAGCCTGAGCCTAGCAAGCAGAACACATACTGGGTGCTCAGTATGTATTTGTTGGATGAATCAATAAATCAGTGTCACTGGGGTGAGGGGCAGAGGAGGGGCTGGGACTTACGAGGGCCCCTGGGAGAGAGAAGGGACAGGGTGTAGACACGCTTCCACCTCCATCTCGCCCTTACTCACGACACCGACTTCCAGAGAAGCTCATTTCAGCAGGAGAGACAAGAGGAGACAGTACTAGTCCTGCTTCATTTCTGCCCCTTGCCCAGCTTCCCAAGGTCCAGGCCCATGTGCCAACTGGCCAGCTGCCCCCCAGCTGAGCTGCCCCTCCACCCTGGGCTGGGCTGGCTGCTGGCCAGGCTATTTGGGGAAACTTCCTGATCCCCTCTCTGGCCTCTCTGCCCCCACATCTCATCCTGCTGCCTGGGAATAGCTGTCCCCAGCCTCAACCTGGGGACAGTCTCATTCCCAGTTAGCACCCAAATGGTTGAAACCGTCTCTAAAAGCTTCTCGTGTCCCTCTCCCCTCAGGAAGCTGCTAACTAGGACAACGGATCTCAGAACGAGGTCACAGAATGCTACCTGCTCCTACACTCCCTTCCCAGTCAGAAACACACGTGGGGACAGGAGTCTCCTTTGCAGGCCATTGGAGATAGAGGAGACATGGGTGAGGGGGAGATGCAGGGAGAGGCAAGACATGGCTGCACCCCATGTGGTTCTTTTTGCCCAAGGAGCAGCTAGTTCGGTGTGGGGAGGAGGCCCAGCTGTGGGGAGCGAGGAGACCTGGGCAAGAGTCAGACTCTGTGTGAATGGGGATCTGTGACCTTTCCCGGTGCTCAGAGTGCGGGACGGGACGGCTCTGTACACAGCACGGCACCTACAAAACTAGGGATAAAAAGACCCTTGGGGACCAGGGAGGGCTTCTGGGATAGATCCTGGGAGGGGCACCAAACTCATTAGGGAATGATCCCTCTGCTCCAGTCTCACTATCGCTGGGTCAAGCCTCGGTCAGATGAGAGGTGGACAGACCTCTCCCACATTTCAAAGCCCACACCCCGTGTGTTTCTCTTTGGGATCCCCCAGAGAACCTAAGTGTGCCAGGTCCCAGCACCTCCCCTGGGCATGTTCCTTCCCCTCAGCCAGGGGCCAGGTGTGCACGCGCGGGGGAGTGGGGGGGTGTCTTGGACCTCCCTATCCTGCCTGTCTGGTGGGAGGGGGTTGGCTGGGATCGGATGTAAGGATTGACAGACCTGAGGTCAGGAGGGCAGAGGAGTCTGGGGCCTGAGTATGTGGGAGAGGCCTGTGGGGGCCCTGGGAGGGCAGTGATGGCACAGGGCGCGTGGCAGGGGGGGCCTGGCCTCCTGCCTGGGCATCCGAGGTGGAGAGAAGCGTCGATGGAGCCGGTCTTCACCCCACCCAAGGAAATCTTAGTCAAATAAACAGCCAACACAGCCGCTGCTGTTCGAGAAGCCATGGCAGCGAGGAGAGGCCCATGGAGGTGGGGAGGCCCGGGAGCGGGGCAGGGGGGCTGTTTGAACAGGCCCCACGGCCCAGGGGCAGTTGGCGGAAATTTTTGGAACAGGGTGGGGAGCGCGGTGGTGGTTTGGAGCAGGAAGCTGGGGCTGGGGTGGGTGCGCTGGGCTTGGCTGCTTCGAGGAAAAAGAAAAGTGTCAATTCAGCCCCACTCAGGTCTACGCCTCTTGTGAGGGCAACTCCAAGTCCCCTTCACCCTTCCTTCAATTCAGATCAACCAGAAAGACAGGGGCTCTTTCTCCCATCATCCTGAACCCCCAGCCCTGCTCCCAGGCCTTGTCACAGATGACCAGCCTTCCAGAGTCTGGAGCCAAAGCCTCCAAGATCTTAAGTTCTCAGCAGAGGATCTGGGGGAGATGGGACGGCCTCGTCCTCTCTGGAGCCTGACACCGTCCCCAGTCCTTGTCTGGCACTGCAGGGGCCCAGAAATGATGGTGGCCCCTGGATGCTTTGCCACCTTCTTCCACACTCTGAGACATTTGGCGGTCCTGTTCCCCTGGGACACCTCACGAGAATAAGACAGAGAGAGAACGAAGAGACACACGCCCAAACTCAGAGGCAGTGGTGGAGAGGGAAAGACAGAAACAGAGACAGAAAAGCGGACTTGAGAGGTGACTCTCAGAGACAGAGCTTTGAGACAGGGGAGAGTGGGGAAGTGTGTGTGTGTGTATGTGTGTGTGTGTGTGTGTGCACGTGTGAGACACACAGAAAACCAGAGAGCCAGACAGACAGAGACACACATACAGAGTCTGGGTTAGACGAGGACAGAAAGAACCCCAGGATAAAAAAGACTCAGAGACAGGAAGAAACAAACAGAACTTGACAGGCACAGGAGCAGGGGCCGGGCCAGGCAGAGAGCGCTCACGGTGTGTGGGGTGGACACACTTACGGGCTGAGGCGGAAAGAGGCGCCCAGAACAACACAGGGACAGAGGGACTGAGAGGGACTCAGGAGCTGGAGACGCCCGCTATGAGACTTGGGGGAGCAGAGGTATCAGACATCAAGCCCGGTGGGATTTGCGAGGAGTCCCAGCAGGCAGTGCTGCTGCCTTCTGTCCCCCACACTGAACCACTGCAGGCATCTGGCCCCTGGCCATGGAGCTGGCGGGTCACCCAAGGTGAATGAAAAGTCACCAACAGGGGGACAGACCGTGGTGAAGGCTCGGGGGTGTGCAAGGTCATGTGCAGGGAGGGTCTGTGGGGGGGTCCATTCCCATGACTGCACTTGAAGCAGTTTTAGAGGCGTGCAGCTGTGGGCAGCAGCATCTGTGTGTCAGTCAGTGTAGGGGGCATGCACGCCCAGGTGTGTGAGTGTGTGTGTGAATGTGTGTGTGCCACGTTCCATCAGGCACCTCACAGCACTGAGGAGGCCAAGGTAGCACGTCGGACCCTCAAACAGCGCAGTCGGAACCGAGTGAGTCAGAGACGGCCACGAAAAGGCCGCACAGTTCTCTCTTCTGGACAGACACAGGGTCCAGGTGCCACAGGGCATCCAACTACAGTCAAGAGTGACATGCCATTCCTTCCCACCAGGGATGACTCCCACCGCCTGGCCAGCTTCCTCCTCCAAGGCCCAAATGCAGACTTTCAGGAGGACCCACACTGCAGACATGTGGCTCCCTTCCTGGCCACAGGCACACCGCTCTTTGAGAAGGGCAGCTGGAGGGGCGGTGCGGCCAGCCCTGACCTTCTCCTAGTCTAACTTCTACCTTTCCTGCTGCCGTAGCCCCACTCAGCTCCCTCCCTGCTCCTGGGGTCCAGTGACTGCCCACACCCTCCCCACACCCAGAGGGTAAGCAACATCTCTCCTGCTCATCCTTTCCCTCTTAAGCATCACAGGACATTTTTAAAAATTGTCCCAATTTTGGGTGGAGAATGAGGTCAGGAGGCCCAAGGGGGGACTGCTCGTTGGTGACAGCTGACAGTCTTCATTTCACCTTGACAGTCTTTCCAGGTCCTGAGAAGGAGTGTCCTGAACCCTGGTTTACAGGAACAGTGCTGTACTGGGGGGTGGCCAGTGGGCAGGGGGTTTGCCAAGCAGCAGTGGTGGTCCCCGGTGCTGCCAGGCCCACCCCAACATTTGCAGCACCTGGGACAAGAGGACACATGGAGGCCCAGTACACATATCTCAATATTTAAAAGTTATAAATCAAACAAACCGATTATTGATTAAAATATGCTTTCCTAACGACCTGGAAGACCAGGTCCCAACCTAGACATCTCTGACTCCGAGGAGTTTTGTGGGGGGCTGTGCTGTGGAGGGAGGAACAGCCCTGCTCCCACCTGGCCCCCGCCACCCACCCCTTCCTACTACCAGCTCCTTTCTGCATGACAAGGGACTCACTTGCACACATGGGGACACCCTGCCTCACATCCTAGTTCCATCTGCATGCCCTGCAAACAGCTGTCCCTCAGGCCTCTGGTGCACACCTAGTGGCCTAACCTGCCCTGAGGAGAACAGGCCCAGGGGAGAGGCTTGCATGAGCTGGGAACGAGCAGGTGACCCTCTGGGCAGAGGCCTCCAGAGTCACAGGTATGGGGAATGTGGTCTGGAAGGGGATGAGGAGGGTGTTCCCTTGGCCCTGCTGGCTCTGCACTGCACAGGGAGGGCGGCGGCCGGAGCAGCGCCTGTCAGCGCACAGGCACCCTGCCTTGCCTAGGTCTAATCGGGCCTCGCCATTCCAAGCAGCCTGCAGACCGCAGGCCAGGGACTGGGGCTGCCGTTCCATCGGAGCACTGCTTGGACGGTCCCCAGACGGGACTTTCGGTCTCTTATGTTATTTATCTTCCTGGAAAAAGTGCAGCTTGACCCCACCTTGTGGATTTCTGGCGGTGGGGAGGGCAGAGAGGCGATGACAAGGGAACATTTTTTCGGCGAGGTGTCTAAGCCAGTGTGCTCCCCTGAGGCACAGTCCCAAGTGGGCTCCTGCTGCCACTGGTCCCTGACCTGCTGGGGCCCCTCTCCTCGCCCTGGAGACAAAAACAGGGTGACGAAGAGAGGAGAAGGTGAGGGGCCCTGGGTAGCCCAGACAGGTCCAGCAGAGGTCCAGGGACCAGCAGGGGGTGAGGGGTGAGGGAATGTTGGTGGTTAAGGGCATGGCTCTCTCTGGCCAAGTTAAAAAAAAAACTTCCCACCCCACCCCCACCCCCTGCAGATCGGCTTTGCTGTCCCACACAAGAGGGAGCCCTCGTTGAACCCTCACCAGGCGCCAGGCACTGTGCTCAGTGCTCTACAGGCGTGTTCTCACTTAATCCTTGACGCCACCCTGTGAGCTGGGTTCTATTATTATCCCCATTTTACAGGTGTGGAAGTGAACTCAAAGAGGTTGAGTAACTTGTCCAAGGTCACACACAGTAGGTGGAGGTGACAGAGCTGAAGTCTCACTAACTCCAAAGCCCCCACTATTTCCACGATAGCACATTGCCTCCCAGAAGCAAGAAGCTGGCATGGAAGCAGAAGGGATGAAGGTCAGACATGAGAAAGAACTTCCTGACAATGACGGTGTGTGGTGGGAAGAAACAATGGAACAGGGAAATTAGACATAGGAAGCCCTCCCACCTGAGCTTGGATGTGGTCTGTCTGTAGGTTTGTGATGACCTAAAAGGTCAAGGGGGTCCTGGCTGGACCCGTGGCAGTATGCTGACTTCCCTCTGTTCTGCAGTCCGAGGTCCTCTGCTCCACCGCAGCCCAGCACGGAGGCCCAAAGTCTGACTGTCCTTTGTGACTCAGAGCTCTAAGCAGGACTTCCTTTTCCAAGAAGCCTTCCTTGAAGTTCTGGGAAGCAGGACCCCTCTTCCACAGCCCAAATCCCAACACAGGAGCAACAAATCCACCCCATGTCTACTTCTGCGATCACCTCCCCCGTCTGGCTCTGAGACACAGACACAGAAAAAATCGAAATCGGTCCCCAGGCCTCTAGGTCCCCCAGGCCATCTAGACAACCCCTCTCCTTCATCCCCCTCACCCTTGCACACCTGTACCCAGGTGTAAGTAAGTGCTTCAGTTGCCCTGCAGCTCATCAGAAAGCCCAGGGCTCAGCTCAGCTGGGCATTGGCCTTCGCCTCATTTGCACAAGGAACAGAAGCTGTTGGGATCACCCCACCACTCTCTACTTGGGGACGGGTAGGGTGGGACCCTTGGATGAGGCAGGGGGCACTCTGGTCAGCGAGGTTCCTTAGGCCACCAAGCTCTGCAGTCACCAAGCCCAACCTGCTCTCCTCCAGAAAGCTGTGTGCCTAATGCCCAGCTCTGCCCTTTCCCACCCATCGGAGCTGGCCCGGCATCAGGGATAACCAGTCAGGATCCTCTAAACTTCCCCAGAGTTTAGTCCCACCGGCTAGATGCTGGGCATCGGAGCTCAGAGCTGATAGGGATGTCTTCACCGTCCCTTGGAGTCCCCCAGTTTTGAGACGAGGGGACAGGACAGGTGTAAGGGGCTCCCTTGTTCTCTTGTCCTGCCCTCGAGGTCCTCCGCGTGGACCAGACCGTGTCGCGGACTTACCTGCGGGGCAGAGATGGAGCCTGACGCGGCCACCTGCTCTCGCTGCGCTCCGGAACGCGGAGGCTTTGGGCTGGCCAGGGAGGGGGCGGGGCGGGCCAGGGGCGGGGCCTGGGAAGGGGAGCTGCGGCCTAGCCCCACCCTGAATCTCTGTCGGGTGGGTGGACCGGCTGATTCAGGTGGGGAGGAAGGGGGGAGCCACTAGGCGGGTCTGGGGCTCTGGCTTTTCTGAGGGCTGGGAAGTTAGGATGCCTGGGTCCTGAGGACCTCACGAAACCGCCTCCTTCAGGCAGTCTTGCCCTGGAGGCAGTGGCTCCATATGAAGACCCCTCACACGAAGAAAAAAGCCCAGGAACCCCTCCTTGCCTGAGTTCTCCTTTCCATCTGAGCTCAAGAAAGCTCTTTGAGCTTGGTAAGGTGGGTGCGCGATAGGACACCCCCTCTAAAGTCAGGGTCCCTCACCCAGGTGCTCAGGCCACTGAGGGGACCATTAGGTGCCCTGGTCGTCTTTTTCCTCGGTGCATCTCTCCCTGAAGCACAACCCCCCCCCCCCTCCGCCTCCAATGCCAGCTCAGGTCCCTCAGCTGTCACTGTTCAGCCCTGGAATGACAGGCTTCTGGACTCCGTGCGTCCAGCCGCATTCAAGGCCATTGAGCTTAGCACCCATGGGCCCCCGCCCCCTCCCTCTGCCCCCTGTCACTAATTTTATTGACCTGTAAGAGGCACGTTGCTGGCAGGGGCGGTAACAACTGAAGGTGAAGTGGGAGCGGATGCAGAAGGGACCTCGAGAGGCGAAGATGGGACAGAAGGGAAATAAAGGGGTGATTAAGAGGAAGAGAGGCCTTGGCAATAAGGGTACACTCTCTTGGCGGGATGCAAACCAAAAAGGCTAGAAGTGGAATTTTAGCTCTCAGTCAGCCAAGAGGCGGATTGAAGAAAGAAGGTCCTGGGCAGGGAGGGTGCAGTTTTATTCTCATCCACCCTGAGGCAGGACCAAGGACGAGCCGGAGAGGAGGTTAGATGGCAGGAAGGACTGCCATCCTGCTCGCGAATCTCTGCCCTAGCCCCCTCCCTTCCTCCTGAAGGTGACTCCTGCCTGCTGGGCCTCTTACTACAGAAATAGCCCTTTCCCTGAAGAATCAACCTAGATCTTGCCTTTCTTTCTTTTTCTTTCTTTCTTTCTTTCTTTCTTTCTTTCTTGTTAAAATGAGAACAGAAAATTTAGGCCTTTATAACTTCCCCCAATCTTCTTGGCCTCTCCCAAGTCCAGGGGAAATGACCTGGGGGTTAGGGGAAGGTAGGGGAGGTCATTGGGGGTGGAGCCTGTTATGAGGGGGAGGGGATAGACTTCTGATGGTCTCTCCAAATAAGGTTACATGACAGCCAAAAGAGAGGGGTGTTAAAAAACAAAACTTTTAACCCTCAAATACATCACGGAGCAGATTGATGGATGGGGAGGGGAGGAGGGACGGATTGTAAAGGGTGCAAGGAAAGTTTTGAGGGTGTTGGCTATCTGTGTTCGTTATCTTGATTGTGGAGGTGCATACATACATTACAACCTATCGAGTTAAACACTATAAATATGTACAGTATATTTTGTCAATTATGCCTCAACAAATCTGTTTTTAAAACATTACACATTTTCTACACCATTTTCCCATTTCTTTACTTTTAATTTATGGGAAGCCTCAGAAAATAGAAGTGGCCTTGCAGGGAAGGAGTGTCAAAGGGCTGAGGGTAACTGCAGTGATTTCTAGTCCAGTGGTCCCCCTATCCACGGGGGTGATTTCCAGGACCCCCAGGGGATGTCTGAAACCACAGAGAGAACCAAACCTTTCATGTACTGTTTTTTCCTATACATATATACTGAATAAAGTTTAATTTATAAATTAAGCCCAGGAAGAAATTAACAACTAATAAAATAGAACAATTATCTTAAAAAAAAACAAAAACTGCAAACCTGGCTGGTGTAGCTCAATGGATTGAGCACGGGCCTATAAACCAAGGGGTCGCAGGTTCAATTCCCAGTCAGGGCACATGCCTGGGTTGTGGGCCAGGTCCCCAGTAGGGGGTGCATGAGAGACAACCACACATTGATATTTCTCTCCCTCTTTTTCTCCTTTTCCCCTCTCTAGGAATAAATAAATAAAATCTTCTTAAAAATAGAATATTTATCAAATATACTGTAATAAAAGTTATGTAAATGTGGTCTCTCTGAAAATATCGTCCTGTACTCAACTTCCAGTGACCTGAGCTGATCCAGTGCCCATGGGAGGAGATGACTGGAGGTGAAGGGAGGTGACGTAGGCATCACGACACGGTGTCAGGCTGCTCTGAGGGTTACTGGAACACAGCCCTGGGAAACCTGCACAGACGCTCTGGTAACCAGACAGCTCAGGTGCCTGCTAGGCAGGCAGCACACACAGCGTGGATGCACTGGACAGAAGGATGACTCATGTCCCAGGTGGGACGGAACCAGAGCGGGATGGCACGAGGTTTCGTCACACTACTCAAAATGGTGTGCAATTTAAAACATAAATTGTTTATTTCTGGAATTTTTCACTTAATATTTTTTGGACCGCAGTTAATTTGTACAAACTGCAAAAGCGAGACCACGGATAAGGGGGCTCTATCGTACAGTGTGACCATTCTCCTGTCTCAGGTCTCTGTCCCCCTCGCCCTGTCCACAACCCTACTCCCTCCAGTGTGTAGGACAGCGCCTGGGTGGGTGTAAGTGGGGTCAGGGGCTGGGCTGTGGCTCTTCAGCTGCTTCCTCAGTGTGGGAGGAGAAGCCAGTCTGGGTACCTGGGGTTCCTCTGTGGCTGGTCAGCAAGAAGCCCTGACCTGGTGAACACAGGCAGGAGGGACCTGCACCCAGCCTTTGCTCAGGGGAAGTTGGTGGCTGCTGCGGATTCTCGCGCCCCCTACAGCCTGAGCTGGATACTGCAGTGACAAGATGGTCAGTCCAGGGAGAGTTGCGACAGGTGCTGCACGTAGTCGAAGTCAGGCACTGGGAAGGGCACGCGGGACCACTTCTTGGCCTGGACCCGTCCTCGCGGTGTTTCCAGCAGGACGCTGCACACCTTGAGCGCCGGCAGCTTCACGGACTTGTAGATCATCTGTAGACCCCAGGGCTGGGGAGTGGGACAGAGACCGTGAGGTCTGGATGTCTACCCTCAGACGGGGCTTCTCAAGTTAGGGTCTCTGAGAGCAGGGCTCATGTCTGTGCCTCGGATAGGGCTATATTCCGCCTCACACTGTGGGCTCCCTAAATCAGGGACTCAGACTGGGGACTCCGGGAGCAGGCCTGTCTCCTCTATCCCCGTGAGCGCCCCCTGGTGGCAGAGTCTGGGCCTCCTCTTCAGAGTGAGGACTTCTAAAGGCTGGGGCTGAGGACCATGGCATAGGCACTTACTTGCCCACAGTCCTTGCAGCTGATGGCACCCCCAGGCTTCCAGTCCTTGAAAACTCTGTCTATGGCCACAGGCTTAGTGGAGACATTGTAGTAGATCCTAGAAGGGAATGGGAGTGATCACAGCCCCCATGGACCCCCCAGCCCCAGACCACATGCCATCCTACTTGCTGAGCCTCCTCCTGGGCCTTGAACCTCCCTGCCTATCGTGAGGCCAAGAGACTTCAATAAGGTTGGCCTGTGCTGCCTCCACTCTGTTTCCTTCTGCTCAAGTTCAGGCCTCAGTACTGCCCACCTGGATGACCTCACCGTCTCCCAGTGGATCTCCCTGGCCCACCCTTCCAGCCCATTCCATCCTTACTTCTGCCCCCACACTACCCTTCCACCAACTGCCAGAGTGATCTTCCAAAGAGGTAAAACTGACCCCGACATCCCCTTACTCAAAATCCACCCCGACTCCCCCCTGCCTACAGAATAAAGGCTAAACTTTCATCTCTGACTTCAAGTTCCTCCACAGGCGAGTCTGTCTCCCTTTAGAGTCTCACCCTTCACCATCGCTTCTAATCAAGCCAGCCAGCATTCCTCCTGCCACATCACCCAGCCACCCTCATCTTCTCTCGGTCAAACCCAGCCCGTCCTTCAAGACCGGGCCACTGCTTCCTCAAATGAGAGAAAAGGTGTGAAGACCCTTGGCACAGTGGCCTGGCACACAATAGGTGCCTGAAGAATACTTAATGAATAAATGAGTAGTGGATGGGGGAAGGCTACCCTGAAGTGAGCAGAGGGTAGGTAAGGGGGTGGCTCAGAGACAACCAGCCCCTCTAGATGTACACGTCCCTCTTCGGAGTACATGTATGCAGGATGAGGGGGCCAGTTTCTGGCCCCTCAGCATTCGGTATCCTGAATTCCAACCCCTGCTCAACCACATAGTGGCTGTTGGAAGCTGGACAAGTGGCTGAGCCTCTCTGAGCCTCTATTTCCTCACCTGTCTCACTAGATTATTATAAAAATGCCAACTCGGTGCTTGTTAAAATGCTCTTTAACCTCTCGAACTCTTAATGTACCCTGCCCTTCCTCTCATCTGGACAGCCCCTTCTACAGGTCTCACGAGAAGTTGGGGTTCACATTGACGTGGTGGGCACCCTCCACCTTCCGCAGGTCACTTCCGTAGCCCACGGCCACCGTGCAGTTGATGCAGAGGATCTTTACGTGCTCTGCCAGAAACTGCCGCCGCTGAGTGTTCTGCTGGACCGCCTGGGCTGCCCGCTTGACCAGGGCTTCCCTTTGCAGGTCCTGGATCTGGGGTGGGAGGAGACACCAGGCATGGCTGGGGTGCAAGAGACCCGACCAAAGACACCCCCTCCCAGGGGAACAAAGGGCTCCCGAAGACCTAAGTTCTTTAGTCCCCAGAGGGACTTTCCTCAGCCCTCCCTGGAGCTTTCAGAAGCGGCTTGACAGAGAAAAGTAATACTGGGTTGGTAGGCAAAACCGGCGGGCAAGGCAAGCTTTCTCAGCGAACCTTTGCCCCCATGTGGAGGCCATGTTGCTTCTTTGAGTCTGACATGGGGCACCATTAAAAATTTCGCTGGGACAACAGGAGTACACAGGGACCATCTTGCACGAGGCTCAGCAATGGTGACTGCCTCCCGGCACTGACTTCAGTCCTGGTTCTGGGTTTGTTTTGTCCCTGTCTTTGTTTTCCCCTCTGTTTGCTTTCAAAAGGGCTGTCAGGCGGCTTTCACAGACACACTAAGTATTTGGTGATGAGGACAAATTAAAAGCCCTGGCCAAGGCCTGTTCCCAAGGCATTTTGGAGAAACAGCCACTGTCTTCCTGGCAACCCCATGCCTGGCCTCTACCTTGCCCTAGATTCAGGCCATCACCACGTGGGCCAAGTTCACCCCCAGAGGAAGGGGCATGTATGTATCTATACCAGAGCCCTTCCAGGTAGAATGTCCACAGCCCCCCTCTCCAGTCTGTGGGTGCACAGGCTGCCCATAGACCTTGGCCTGGTACTCAGCCGGGTCCATCTCCTGCACAGCAGCCACAGCCTGTTCCATCAGAATCTCCAGTGCCTCATTGGTCTGTTCCCGCCGCACTTCTCGGCTGCCCTGGATTGCCACGAATGAGTAGACACTCTTATCGGCCCGAGCTCGACCCCTTGCCTGGGGAGGGAGATGAGGAGGGGCCTGAGTGGGGCTGGGTTCCCTCACAGACCCTCCCAGGATGGCTGAGGAAGCGGTTTGGGCACCTGGACCATGGAGATCTCATTAGTCAGGAGCCCATAGCGCACGATCACATTGCACTGGGGGATGTCCAGTCCCTCTTCCACCACACTTGTGGCCACCAAGAGGTTCAGGGTGCCATCCCGGAACTTGCGAATCACATCTTGCTGTTCTCTCTGGGAGTGGGGGAGGAGAGACAGGATGGTACATGGGGTGACTTCCTCTTGCCAGCCCAGTCTCTCCTGGCTCATCCCTTTTGCTCAAAATCTTGACTCCTTTTCTGAGGGAACTTGAGTCTCCATCTCTATCTCCGAGTACCCCCTCCCGCAGGATCTTGCCCCTTTTCCCAGTGAACACCTAACTCCTAAGGGTCCCTGCCCCTGTACTCCAGGAGCTCTCAGGACCTGTTCTTCCACAAGGCACCCCAGATCCCTGATCCTCTGTCCTGAGGGCATCACCCCTTTCCCTGCAGATGCCCAAGTTTCTGCCTCTCTGTCCCCAGAGACCCTAAGACTGGAGGAACCTTCAGCCTTGAGGATCTCAGCACCCATGTCTCTTCCCAGCTCTGTCCTCTGCCTGGGGATAATCAGCACCCCCCATCTCATCTGCCCTGGGGAACTCCCTAGCCTCAGCTCCTCTCCCCAAAGCCCTCACCTGGGTCATATTGTTTCCCTGGCTGCTGTGCCCAGCCCCAGTCAGCAGCTTAGCCCTGATGTCCACCGTCTGCAGACCAGGCTGCTGCTGGAGCCAGAGCAGGAGGAAGTGAGCGCTCTGGCGGGTGCCGGTGAAGATGATGCCCCGGGGATTCCCGGGGCTCCGAAACTGCTCCTCCAGGATCTGCTCCAGCATCTCCAGTTTCGGGTTCTCTGGGCCATGAGTGGCCAGGAGGGCCAGCTTCTTCTTGTGGTCTGCCAGCAAAGCCCACAAACAGAAGCACAGGACTCAGACCTGGAGGTGGGCAGGATGTGAGGGGGGTGGCTCACAGGGACAAGATTGCAGGAGTCCAGAGGGGGCCTGAGGAGAGCTGCTCCTGCCTATTTCCCCTGAGCTACAGCATCAAGAACACACATAAGGGACACCCTCTGCCTGACCAGCCTCAAGGCCAGCCAGCCTTACACCAGGGAACTCCAGTCTAGAATTCTTTGCTCACACACCGTATCCAGTAGCCCTCTTCAATCCTGCTACCAGAATGACCCTTGACCTTTTCAGCTGACCTCTGCAACCCAGGACTGACTCAACCTCAGGTCTCTTCAGAAAGATCCTTGCTCCTTCAGCCTGTGCTAAGGCCTCTAGCCTTAAATTTCACCCTCTGACCACATGACTTTCCCAGTTTAAAGGTACCACATATCCTAGACTTTCAGGGACAGTCCCAATTAAACGGTTTTCAAAAAATCTCTGTCAACAACATAAATTAGGTTTTAGATCTATGCAAACCTTGGCAAATGAGGGCATACATCTTTTGTCATATCCACGGCCTTAACTTTTGGTTAGAAAAATAGGGCCCCAGGACTCTTGTTGGCATCTTCCCTATTTGCATTTGCGCCCAGGCCTGGCCTCTGATCTCTACTTGCCTTCTGAGCCCCCTCTCTCCCTGGGAGCCTCACCATCGAACAGTGTCAGCAGCCAGCGCTCAGCACGCAGGAATTGGGTCTTGGTGGCACGCTCCCTATCATAGAAATCCCGCAGCGCAGCCATGGCGTCCACAGCGCGGACCGTGTCATGGATGAGCAGCGCGTCGTTGTAGCGTCGCAGGTGAAGGGCATACACCCGCCGCTGCTGGAGCCCGGCCTCAGCGGCTGCGGACCCACAGTGAGCAAAGGGTCAGAGTGGCCACGGCCCCAGGGCCCATTGCTGTCTAGACCCCGCCCCCAGAGGCTGAGCTCCACCCCCTAAAGGCTCTGCCCCGGGCAACCAGGTGCTGGACTGCCCCAATCGCCACGCCTTCCACCTGGATGCCTCTCTCACCGGCTCGGCTTAGCTCCACCACCTGCTGCTCATACGTCTGCGTCCCAAAGTTGCGGTTCAGCTCAGGCATCTCCAGGTGGTCGTGTACCTGCTCCATGAGCTCCTTCAGCATGTCCCCAAACGGGTCCTAGACGAGAAGAGTGAAGGAATGAGGAAATTCCTACACAGCTCTGGTGTGGTTGGAGTCAGGGGTCAGGTTCCTGCACCCACTCCTATTCTGTCTCCACCCTACATGTGCCCTTGACCTCTGGCCTGAGCCCAGCGATGTCTACCCTTGTCCAGCCTATCATGGCAGACACCAGGCAGTACCCACACCACAGGAGAGAGCTTGGCACAGACTCAGCACAGAGCACCCCAGCTTTATAGCTTGAAAGGCACTCTGCTGTGTGTCCAGGGATTTGACAGATGTCCGCGGTGGCATCTGAGCAAAACCAAACAGGGGGATCAGCCCCATTTCACAGAAAGAGGAAATAGAGGCTCAGATACATAAGCAAGGAAGCTGAAGTCACAAAGCGCATGAGAATGAAGTCAAGGCCCAACCCCAGGTACCCAAATTTCACCCCAGCCCAGCCCCGTGTCCCTCCCTCCACACACCTGGCTGCGCCTCTGGCAGAGGTCATACTGTTTGCAGGGTTGGCGGGTGTGCTCCTGCAGCTGGGGGAGGTAGGTCTGTGGTGACATGATGCGCCACGTGTCCAGGTTGGCACAGAGCTGGGGCGACAGAGAGGGGTTCACTGGAATGGAAGGGGGTCCTGTGGGGACAACGGGCTGAGCTTTGGGGTAGGATGGGTCCCAGCTGAGGCAGGACCATTGAGGTAGGGATTCACTTATTCAATACATATTGATTGTATTGCTTGCCCTCTCTGGGCCTGGTGCTGTTCTGGGCACTGGCGATACGGAGTATCTTATATCGGAGTAGGGAAGGTAGACACTGAACTAGTAAAGAACAAGAGAATGGGACAATTTCAGATGGGGGTGACAAGCTCTGAAGAGAGTAAAATTGGATGACATGACAGAGTACAGTGGGGGTGATCAGGGAAGGCTTTGGAGGGTTGATGTTGAAGCTGTTCCCAAAATGAGCAGAAGGAGCCAGACAGGTCAAGTACAGGGTGAAGGACATTCAGGGCAGAAGGAATGGCAAGCGCAAGAGTCCTGAGATGGGAACAAGCCCAACATGTTCAAGATACAGAGAGAAAGCCAGTGGAGCAGGAGTCGGGGCAGGAGAGGAAATGAGGAGGGAGACTGGAGTGGGGGCGAGGTCACGTGGAACTTTGTAAGCCAGAGTAGAGAGTGGGTGTTTACCCCCTCCAAGGGCGTGAAGAAGTCTTTGGAGGCTGGCACTTAGGTAAGGAAGGCATCGGGACCCTGCCTGGGTGAACCAGGCTAGGGCTGGTAGACATAAGGTAGGGCAGGCCAGGGCGGTCCCTGGGGGGTCTGGTGGGGGGAGGGTCACAGGGGCCAAGCTGACCTGCAGGATGTGATCAATGGCTCCATCGAGTTTGGTGGCCCTGCCAGTGCCTGGGGAGGCTGTGAGACCCAGCACCTGGGGCAGGGGCCGTGTCCTCCAGAATTTATGCTCCAGGTACCGGCTCAGGATACTGTTGTAGACGGTGCCTTTGTGTGTGTGGTGGCACTCGTCCACCACCAAGAGAGAGAATGCTGGGGGCACAGGGGCAAGGCTGTGAACCGATGTTGCAAAGCCCTTCCTCCCATAAGCTTTGTTTCATGTGGTTCTTACAACTCATCGGAGCTTCATCCCTCCCCTCACAACTTGCAGCCAGACCCCAGAGAACGGCCAGCCAGGGGCGACTTACCATTTTACCGACTAAAACAGGCTCAAGTGGGGGAAGGGACTTGCCCAAGGCCCTGCACTGGAGCCAGGTCTTTCTCTACTCGGGTGAATGTTGGGGTTTGGCAATGGGGGAACCCTCACTCCCATAACATCCCCGCACGTCTTTACTAGAGGAAGGGCCCTGGGGATGGCAGACAGGGTGGCCACAGCCCTCACCATTGAGCTCCACATGTTCCTCCTCCTCAGGGCTGGTCAGTGCCATCTGCAGCAGCTCAGCTGTGCAGATGAGCAGGTCATTCCTCCGGGCCACGTGGCCAAAGCCGGGTCGGAGCCCCATGTCCCCACTCAGGGTTGTAATGGCCCAGCGTCCATCCAACATGCGTCTGAACTCCTCACAATGCTGGGTCACCAGGTGGACCTGGGAGTACGGATGAGATGGGGAGAGGAAGCTGGGTCTGGATGCAGGGTTTGGGAAGGAGGCAGTGACTAGGGTGGGTAGAAGGTGAGCTCAGAGATGGTCCTAGCAGCTCTGGAGTTCTGGGGGGTCTTAAGAAGCACCCAAGGAGCTGAGAGTCCACTGAGGGGAGGCTACTTACTCTGTTGACCAATACGACCACCTTGGCTCCGTCCACAGTCTCGAGATGCCTTTTGGCCACGTAAGCAGCCGCCCGGGTCTTCCCAGCTCCCGTGGGCAGCCAGATGATGATATTCTTGCCCTCCAGGGCAGGCATGATCACCTCCCACTGGTAGGGTCGCAGCTCCATTCTGAGAACGGCAGGGGCCTCAGACCCCTGGTCCTCCTGGCACCCTCCTAGACCTGGCCCTCCTCAGATCTGCCCTCTTCCTGCTCCCGGCCAGCCCACTCTGGTGCAGAGAACTCCCTTCGCCCAAGACTCCACCCTGCCTGAGGGAGGTGGCACAGGGCACCCACCAGGAACCCGATCGGGCCGAGAGGGGAGACAGGAAGGAGTAAGGCAGACTGGACCCCTACCCAGCCTCACCTGTACCACTTGCCAAGGGCAGCCCTGCTTGGCTCGGCCTCGCCGGGAAGCTGGCTACCGAGCTCTGAGACTGTAAATGGAAACTGAAACTGGGGGAGGAGCCAGCCCAGCTGAGCTGGAGCTCAGGCCCTAGGACTCCCTGGTGCTGCCATCCATCGGCCTCAGGGGACAACAATGCTGAGTGGAAAGTACCTTTTCCTAACTTCTGGGTCCTGCCAGCTGTCCCCAAGAGCAGTTTCCACCACCCCACCCCACCCCTTTTGGAGTCAGCTGTAACCTTATCACCTAGCAAAGGCAGCCAGCGGAGATTCGAACACCTGCCATGCAGGCACCTGGACCTGAACGGCCAGGAAGGTCCTCGTCCCAGGGGCAAGGAACTAGGCATGAGGCTTGCTGGGGAGGGTCCTCAGCACACCCTGAGCTTAACAGTCTCCAGCTTGTAGGTGGTGCTGGTAGGAACAGGGTCAGCCCACTGAGGCCTGGGACACCACTGAAGAAACCACCACACAGAGAAAAAAAAAGAGCTTTATTGATCCCTCCAAGGGATTAATGCCGGAAACAAATGGTCCCCACGTCCCCCATCCCTGGGGGACAGACAGACAGCGCAGGGCAAGGCATGGCCCTCCAGTTCGTTGAACTTTCATCCCTGCAGCCCCCGCACTCAAACTAAAATTGGTGGGCCTGTCCTTGAGGAAACAGCGACCTGGGCCAGGCCCAGGACTCTGAGACACCCCAGCTCTGCGGGGACCAGGGCTGAGAGCCACCAGAGCAGGCACGGTGTATCCTCCGGCCGCCAGCCCCTGCGGAGGGGCTGAGCCGCAGACCCAGGAGCACCCCCCGCCCCCAGGTCAGACACAATGAAGGGTGGGGCAGGGCTGCAGGCTCGGGGTGCCCAAGGGCCCGGAAAGGGCTGTAGGACCAGGGGCTGGAGTGTCTCGAGCTGAGAGGGGCCTGGGCACCAGGGTCTCCCTAGGAATCCGAGCAGAACCCGAGGTGGAGACGTTCGAGGCTGAGGCTGCGGTCCGAGGCTGGGGACTACTTGTCGATGAGCCCCCCCTCCTTGAGCTTGAAGTAGAAGAACTTCTCCAGGGCGCTGGCGCACCGGCAGTACTCGCTGTCGGGGGGGTTGTACTCGCGGCAGTTGGCGATGACCCGCTGCAGGTCAGCCACAAAGAGCTTTCGGGTCACGTAGTAACGGCTCCGCAGCCGCTCTGTCATGGTCTTCAGGTCTGGGGCAGCGGGACAGAGGGCGTGTCGTTGGGAGGCCGAGGAGAGTGGGCCCAGTGAGGGCAGGAGCAGGAGTAGACATGTGGGTGGAAGGAAGGGTCGGGATGGACATCCTTACCGATGGGGAAGCGGATGACCTCATAGTAGTCAGGGGCCTCCGACTTCTTCACGGGCTCCATGAAGGGCCAGGCACTGGGGTGTGACTGGAGAGGAGAGACGAGCTGAGGCCAGGCCTGCTGCACCCCATGCCCAGCTCGTGACGGCCACCCACCCCACATCGGGTCATAAAGCTACAGCCACTGGCACAGGGACCCTAGAAGGGAGCCTGGTCTCCCCACCTTGATCTGGGCCAGCAGGTTTTTGAGGGTTGTGTAGAGCTGGTCAGGGTCCTTCAGCTCCTTCCTGGGTGACAGATGCCAAGTCTGAGGCTCCCAGTCCCTCTGCTCCCCGCCACACCCTCTCCCTCCCAACAACACTCACCCCTTCTCTTTCCCCAGTGGCTTCCAGCCCGTCTCTCCTGCGAAACGGGAGCACAAAGACCATCCCTAAGAACGCCAGTCCACACTCCAAGCAGCGTGCCGCCCCCGCCCGACTCCCAAGACCCCTGCTCACGAATGCCTGGGACACTCTCCACAGGGATCTGCCTCACACCCTCCTTGAAGCAGCTGAGTCCGGGGTAGACCTTTCGGATCTGGGCCTGTTTGCGCTCAATCAGCTTCTTGATGATCTGAGAAAGGAAGGGTATGAGGGGCCAACCCCAGCCCCCGAAACCACCCTCCCAGAACCTCAGTTAGAGCCCCCATCCCTGAACCCAGGTGCTGCTCTTCCTAACATTCCCATGAGGCAGAACAAGAACCAAGACCCCAGCCCTACCTCCCATATGCACGTGCATGGATGCACGGCACACATCCACATGTGTTCCTCCCCCCCGCCCCCACATGCACACTCCACAGAAAGCCCCGTGGATGAGTGCACACACACAACCTCCTTCTGCTTCTTGATGATGTGGGAGAGCTCCGTGTAGGGGATGCGGGGGTTCAGCTCGCACTCCATCAGCGTTGCCCCCTCATAGTCCTTGATATAGCCCAGGTAGCGACTCTTGGGCACCTTGATGTCCTTGGAGAAGCCCTAGGGAGTGGGAGTCAAGATCCATTCCATCAGTGAGACTTTTCCCGCTGTAAAAGCCCCTCCCCAGGAGCGCCTGAGGGGGCATACGTGGCTTGTGTCCTCTCCCCAGTTCCTGAACCCCCTCCAGCAGGCCCCAGCATGGCACTCTGCACTTTGAAGGCTCTGTGTGTCCCCGGGAAGATTCTAGGTCAGCTGCCCCTCCGACTTGCCCCTAAGAGCCCCCGCGATTTTGCTGGCTGCCTTACTGCCCTGCAGGACCCTATTTACTGGGGCAGCAGAGAGAAGGAGAAATACAGGGAGATAAGATGTCCCTGCAGATATTGGATGAAACAAGGGACCTGAAGGGACTCTCAGTCCATCCACACCAGGGGACTAGACAGAATGACTCCTCCTCAAGCAGCAGGCAAGTGCGGGGGGGGTGGGGGGTGGGGGTGAGGTGAGGGTCACCTGCTTTTTGAAGTAGCCAATAGCATACTCGTCAGCGTAGGTGAGGAAGTATAGGATGTTGTGTTTGATGTGATACTCCTTCAGGTGGTTCATCAGGTGAGTCCCATAGCCCTGCAGGGGAGGGGGCAGGCTTGGTGCTGGTCGGGTCTCGGGAGCCCCGGGAAGAGGCAGCACATTGGAGACGAGCCGGGGGAGCCACAGTAGGCAGGAGGGGAGGCAGCCAGCGGAGGAGCCGGGTTTACAAGAAAACTGAAGGACCCTGGGTTTCTAAGCACTTGCTGAGCCCGGTGCAGTGCCTGGCACTTTACAGACTGAGTCTCAGGTCAAGTCGTGAGGCAGGCACTGCTGCCAACTTGCAGAAGGTAAAACCGAAACTCAGCTACACGAGGAAATGGGTCCCAGGTCAGGCGGCCAGCCATGGCAGGGCTAGGATCCAAACCCAACCAGGAAGCAGCTGGCCACAGGCCACTAGTTCCTGGGCCTTGGGCCTCAGAACTGAGAAGGGGAATACCTAGGCCCTGCCTGTGGCAGCGTTTGAGCCTGAAGAGACACTCCCCCACACATCAGGGCCAAGGAGGCGCCATGGAGAACTGGGGTCCAGAAAAGGAGAACCAGGGGCACTACTGGTGGGTCTGGTGTGACAATACAAGGGTAGAAACCATGACTACCACCCAGCGCGGGGCTACCATAAAAATCACTGACGCCCCAATGTATGTAAAGGTTCTTGTGATGAAAGAAATTCAGTTTCATTTAAACGTGTTACTGATTCTGAGTCCATTTGTCAACAGGTGTTTTCTTAATCTACTGCTATCAGAATACCAGTGCCACCTTGTGGGGGAGTGAGGAACTGCCTGGCCACTGAAAGAAGGGCTGGGGACTGCGGGCATCACCACAGCCTCTGCTCTGATCCAGTCCAAACTCAGCAGCAGGAGTGAGATGGGGCAGGGGCTGGGGCACGCGCTCACCTTGACCTGCTCATTTGAGGTGACAGCACAGAAGACAATCTCTGTGAAGCCCTGGGTGGGGAACATGCGGAAGCAGATCCCACCAATGACCCGCCCGTCCTTGATCAAGGCCAGAGTCTTGTGCTTCCTGAGGGGAGAGGGGACAGGTCACAGTCCCTACCTGTCCCCCAAGTGCTCTCCAGGTCCCCACAGCCCTGGAGGCCTAAGCTGTATTCAGGGCTGGGAACTGAGGAGGAAGAATTCCCAGAGGTTGAAGGAAGAAGCCTAGGGAGGGGTGTGGAGGCCAAGGAGGACAGGCACCCAGGTGTGGTGCCTTGGGGCTGGGGGTCTCCTGGGGACGCACGGGTCAAAGACGAGGCGGGCGATATACTCCTTGGGCATGCGCGGTAGCTGATGGGAGAAGACATTCTGCAGCCCCACGAGCCAGAGCAACACCCGCCGGTTGGCCTTGGGGGTCAGCGAGTTGCCGATGACGTGGAACTCAATGATGCCACGGCGCTCCTCCAGGCGGGCTGTCTCATCCCGGGCCGCGTTGGCCGACAGCAGGCTGGTCTGCGCATCAGAGAAGGGGTGGTGAGCCAGGGCCTCAGGCCCACGAGAGCTCCCTACTCCTGCAGGCCACCAGGCCTCCTACCTCAGGCCCCAGCATGGCAGCAGGGTCTGTGATGGTGAGCATGACCTCGTTGACCAGCTCCATGGGGATGTCACCCATCACACGGAGCCGCTTGGCATCCTCCAGGGTCAGGTTCTCTGGGAGCTTCCTCTTCTCGCCTGCTGGGGAGGTGGGCAAGGTCTTCCAGGGGCAGCCAGAGAGGCTGGGAGAGGGGTGAGTGAGGGTCAGGGTCAAGTACCCACCTGGCATGGGCTCAGCACCTCCGGAATCCAGACTCAGGGAGTTGTTGCTGGCCCCACCCATGGTGGGGCTGAAGATGGGGGCACTGGGAACAACGGCTGCGCTGACTGTAGCTGAGAGAGACAGAAAATCGGGACGAGGGTGGCAGGGGTCAAAGGTGTTGGTGGGTCCCAAGAAGGGACCCAGACTCTCCAAACCCCAGCTGAACCCTCCGGCATTTCTCCACTGCGGCCACTCGCAGCCCCTCTCCCACAGGGCGGGGGGCCAGAGCTCAGCCAGGAAGACTGAGCAGAGACCCTGCAGAACCTGCTGTGGCACATACCTGGCCGGGGCACCAGCTGGGTCCCCTCTGCGGGCGGCATGGTGAAGCCTGACTCCCAGATCGGAGAGTTTGCCCCGTAGATCTCCTCTTCCAGCATGGACAGGAACCTGTGGAAGGGCACAGTCTGTCCACAGCTCTACCCAACCAAGGGAGCAGCCTGGGCCAGACACCAGGGGGCTGGGGGTAGGTCAAAGAGACAGAGCCTCCTCCTCACAGGGAACTGGGAGCCTAAAACAGACACAACCCGTGCCTTCAGACTAGGGGGAGGTAGAGCCCCCCACTTCCTGGGAGACCCTAGTTGAAGGAAGGAGAACAGGGCAATCCAGGGCAGAGACCAGAGGCACAGTCTGCCGTGGTGTACAGAAAGGGAGGCACGGTCCGAACTGATGACGCTCTGTACTGCGTGGCCAGGCAGGGCACCGTGTCACCCTGGGCCTCAGTATCAAAATGGGGCTCAGAATTCAACTCCCTCCTGCCGCCTGATTCCTGGATGGTGGCAGAAGGGGCACTGGAAGGCCTGGATTAGTTAGTAAAGGCTTCCTGGAATGGACAGCTGTGAGCGGGTTTAAAGTGAGATGAGGGTGAGGGAGGAGAGAGGAGAATCTTCCAGAAAGAACTACAAGAGGAGCAGAAATTGGTTTCAACTCAAGGGTAAGCTCTGGTCTCTTTTGGAATGCTGTGGTTGGAAGGGTCCTGAGGCTGTGTCCAGGCCCCATGGAAACTAATGGGTGATGCCTGCCAGGGCTGTGGGCAGCGGCAGTGCTAGCGCTGGGGCCAGGCACCTGCCTTCCTCTGACTACAAAGGCAAATGCGAGCAAGTTGCATCTGGGCTACGGGCAAGTCTACCAGGTAGATGCCCAGATCCCAGAAGGCTCATGGAGGGAGGGGCGGGACCAATCCAGGAAGCCTTCCTGGAAAAAGGGAGATAACAGGGATGATGTGGGCTTGGGGCAAAATCTCGATAGGCCAGAAGGAGCCTTACTTGGGGAAGTGGGTGAGGATGAGGGTCCTCTTTTCAGGCACCAGCTTGTCCTTCTCCACCCGGAACTTCTCTAGCAGCTGCCGCCGGGTGACAGTGAAGATGGAGCGGAGAAGGCTTCGCCCAAAGACGTGAGTGGTCTCGTAGCGGGGGAGGCTATCACAGCTCTGGGGCACGTGGCAGTAACAGAGCCATCTGCGGGGGGTGAGGGGGTGGTGAGAGTGGGAACCGCTGAAACCACAAGCTTCTCCCCATGCTGTCCCTGGCTGGGCCTACCTGGTGTAATTGACTTTGTAGGTAGCCACGTCCTCAGCCTGAGACCTCTGCCGAAATTGGGCAGGCGTTTCAAGCTTCCAGTAGTTAAGGCAGAGCAAGAACATCTTTGAGAGCTCAAACATTGTCTGCCGCTCCCGGGGAGCCAGATGACTGAACTTGTATTGCACAAAGTTTAGCACACCCTGCGAAGGGGTGGGTGGGGGACAAAACCAGGAAGGAAGTGTGGGCAGCCAGCTTGGGCTTCTTATCCAAAACTAGGGGCTTCCTGAAGGCAGGGGCAAGGCTCTCCTCTCATTCTGAGGCTCTCTGTGAAGAGAAACCATGCCCACTCCCTACCTCTGTGCACACCTGGAGGGGAGCACAAGACACCCTCCCTTCTGGAACCTCTCCCCTGTTCCAGCCTGAGGAGGATGGAGAACACGAGCTCATTCCTCCAAGACACTCCCAGTTCCCCCGGCCCCTTCTTCATCCCACCTGCTCAATATTAGGCTTCTCAAATGGAGGGCTGCCCAGAGACCCCTCTACCACGGGCCGGGTCATCTGCAGGATGCACTTCCGAAGGAGCTGGAGGGAGAGGGAGAGGGAGAGGGAGAGGGAGAGGTCAGCAGAGAACAGAGCTGCCCACCCACCAGTCTCAACTCCTTTGCTCACTCACAGGAAGCTCACCTTGAAGAGGTAGAAATAGACCTGCTTGGTGTCTGTGTCCTCCTCCTTGTGAACAGACATGAACAGGTTCTCCACATCCACCACCATCCCCAGCAGCCGGTTAATTTCATCCTCTGACACATTCTCCAGGTGGGACACGTGGTCAGCTACAAAAAGACCAGGTGGTAGAGTTGGGAAGAATGGACAGAAGAGGTCAACAGGACTTCCTGACCCTCTTCATCACCAGCCATGATACACCCGCAGTCCCTCCAACCACTGTGAACAGCAGCAACAAGGCTGACTGCTTCTTCATCAGCCCTTGGGTGACCCCTTGTATTTTCTGTGTTGGCAGAGTTCCTTCCTGCTCCCTTGGGGCATATCTCGTAGGCAGTGTTCTAAGGAGGAGTACCCCAATCCCTCCTTAGAAGGCATCTTTGGTTTTGAAGAAGCTCTGTGGCCCTTAAATCATCCTGTCCAAGTAGGAGCCAGCACCTGCTTCTCCCCTGCCCCCTGATTCAAGAGCACTAGCTGCCTTACCCAAGGGGTGCTCACAGCTGCGGCACAGCTCGCTGAGGTTGGCAGCTGGTTGCTGCAGGTCCATGCGAGGTGCAGTTGGGGGCTTGGGGTTTTTCCAGCCATTGCACTTGCAGGTTTCATTAGCCTGGAGGCAGAAGGATCTGTCAAAAACCCTGTACCTACCCCAGGGATGGGGAGCAACGCTACCCAGCCAGAGCTTTGCTCCCAGTGCCACCCGAGCCCTAGGATGTCCCAAGCCCCGCCCCCTCTCACCCCAGGCCCCGCCCCCACCTTGCAAGCCGAGAAGACCCCTAGCTTCTCAAGCTTCTTGGCGCGTGGCAGTCCCCGGACTTGCGCTTTCCTCTGGCTGGCGCGCTGCTGCTGGCTCAGGCCAGGTCGAGCCGGATCCCCCCCGCTCCCGGTTCCCCCACTTCCTACCCCGGGTCCCCCCGTCCCGGTGCTCCCGGCTGGGGCTGCAGCTGGGGCGGGGGCTGGTGCCGGAGTGGGAGCCGGGGTCGGCGCCGAGGCCGGGTTGGGAGTAGGAGTCGGAGTTGGGGCAGGGGGTGGGGACTGAAGGGGACGGAGTTGCGCGGCCGGGGCTGGGGTCGAGGCCTGGGAAGCCTCCGCCATGGCCTCCCCCGCAGCGGAGCGCGGCGCGGCGCTCCCTGCCCTAGGGCCGCATGGGCAACGGGCGCTCATTGCGCAGGCGTCACTGCCCTGGAGCGTGATGGGAGTTGTAGTCTTCCAACGCTGCTCCCTTTGCCTACGCCTTCCAGACTTTTCTATCCTGTCTCTTGGTCCCAGACAGGTGAACGAGGCCGGAGCTGACGCCTCAGATTGAGTCCTCCTCACTTTTCATCTCTCTTGAAGGCTTCCAGGATAGTCGAGATTGCTGTCCTCTTGAGGATAAGAAGCATCCTAGAAAACTGGCGTCTGATGGTGGGACTTGTGGGCTGTGCCATCCTCCCATACCTGGAGCGTGGAAGTGCAGGCCTGGGGCAGAATTGGCTTCCTGGCACATCTCCCTCCCACCCTCACCCTGTCCCTGTCCCACATGTCTCCAGAGACAAAATTACAGTTACAGAGATTAAGCAGCAGCAGTTCTAGTTCTTGACATGTGGTTACACAGGTGTGTTCTCTTTGGGATAATTCAAGTACCCTTTTTGTGCACTTTTCTGTATGTCCGCTTGTACTTCCACAAAGAGTTTATTATAAAAGTACTGAGCACCAGAGGCTTGGCCGTGATCACGAACAAGGCCACCGAAGGGGGGATGAAGTAGGGGCAGAGGAGGGCGGCAGCCTTTGCCTGTGTATGTGAATGCTCAGCCCTCAACACCTTGAGGGCTGGGCCGGCGTGTTAACCTTTGTGGTCCCGGAGCTCAGCCCGCGCCGGCAGCACAGTAGGCCCAGGAAGGATGAACGAAGCCAGAAAGACGGGCCCACCTTCCGGTCCCCAATGTGTCACAGGCTTGTGCCCTGTCAGAGTAAAGGCAGGATATTCTGAAAACGGGTCATCCTGTGTTCAGACTCCAACGTCTCGTCTCTGTCCAGGGGACAATCCTTCTTGTCCCCAGGCCCGATTCTTGGAAGGGCAAGAGCCCGGATGGCTCAGTATCATTTCCACTCTGCGCCGGTAACCTCTGGCCTTTAGCATACCCAGTGGGCCCTCTGGTGGAGATGGGGAGGGGCTCAAGAAAGCGGCAGGACCCAGGATAAAAGCAGCCACGGGCATGCCAGGGCAAATGACAACCTGACCCATGGAGGTAAGACGTGCATAGCTAACGCGAACTCTGATTCTGCCAAAGCAAAGGGAGCCTCGCGCCGAACGGAGCCGAGCTGTTGAACACGAGCAGGCCGGGGCGGAGCGCAGGAGGACCCTCCTTTCTCGTGTCCCGCCCCTGCGCGCGCACGCTGAGCCCTATATTAAGAGCCCCGCGCCCCCTGAACAGCAGTTGCTCACTTGGATGCAGCGGGTCGGTAGCGGTCTCCCCAACGGGAGCCAGGTGGCTTCCCGGTGTCCCAGCGCAGCCCTCGCACAACAGAACCAGGTGGCCACGCTGCCGGTGCGGCTGAGCAGAGATGATGAGGTAGCTGTGCAGGACAATGTCCACGCGGAGAATGGTTTCCAGATGAAGGTGGATGCCCAAGGCTTCAGCCCTGAGGACCTGGTGGTGCAAGTGGACGGCCAATGCCTGAAGGTGACCGGCCAGCGGCAAACAGAGAGCTACAGCCCGGACGGAGGTTCCTACCGTTTGGCACATACGGTTCACCGCCAAATGCTGCTCCCGCCAGACCTGGATCCCACCGCCATGACCTGCTGCCTGACCCCCTCCGGCCATCTGTGTGTCCGGGGTCAGTGCCGGTCGCTGACTTCCCCTGAAGTCCCAATAGGACAGTCATCCAGACTCAGGAGTCGCGTCTCCAAGAAGGGTTCCCACCTAGCCTGACCCAATAAACCACCATAGTGAGCAAAGCATTGGTGTCCGTGGTCTTTTCTCAGAATTGGGGTCAGAGCTGGAAAGGCACGCCGAGGTGGTCAACTGAAAACCAGGCTTGTGTGGTTCTGGGAGAAGCTGGGGCCGGGGGTGGCGGTTAGAAAGAGCAGCGAGGCGCTCGCTACCTCAGCTCTGCTCCGCTGGGACCCACAGTCCCAGCCCTGGCGGCTGAGAGCAGCGGCACCAGCAGGGGGCAGCAGCGAGCCGGAAGGACCCGAGAATTACCTGGTTCCAGAAAGAGCTGAGTGCCCACCAGAAACCAGGGATCAGATGGCTTGGACCTGGTGTGAGGCTGCTCATTGGTGCTTCTTCATCAGGGAAGAGGGTGAGAGGATCCAGCTCCTCACAGTCCCGATACAGATTAACCCAAAATCCCAAAGAATGTGTTTCTGGTGTTTCAGAGACCTTTTTTTGTGTTGTTTTGATTTTGAGACTATTTTCAAATCCAGACTGCACACCACCCCAATATGATCTAGAGGGAGTGGGAGAGAGGACAGTGCAGGACCCTCAACTTCAAACTTGGTGTGATTCAGTTCCAGGTCACTCTCAACCCCTGTGCCATCAGCCCTGCAACGGTAAGGGCCCCTCCCCCTCTTGTTACCATGACCACCAGCATCGTGGGGGGTGGGCAGCTTCTGTCTAACAAGATTCAGTGGTCCACTGTAAATTAACTTTAAGCAAGCTGGAGAGGACACAGTCTGATAAAGTCTGCCAGAGAAAGACAAGACAGAGAAGCAGGAGGTCGGTCCATTGGCTGACTATATTGACAAGATACTGATTGGTTACATGTTGAAGAAAACATACAATACAAAATACAGAAAAAGTTGGTTCCATTCCCTCCCACTCCCCCCCCTTACCCACCCACCCCCAAATACTCATCATCGTGATTTGGTCAGAACAGGGCTCAGAGCCAGAGGTCAGGGTGACCAAGGATGAGGGACGTGGGGTGGACTGTGGGCAAGTGGTTCGTGGCTGTCATAATAATGCTGTGGTCGCTCTCCCAGCTGAGAGTTAGGGGTGAGGGGGGACTGCAGCCTGGTGCCAGCCCGCCAGCCAGCCAGCCAAGGGAAGAGCTGTCTCTCCCTTCCCTAGTCCCTAGGGCCTGCCCCATGGCCCAGAATCAAGCACACTTCAAACACGGTAAGGATATGGATGCTCTTGCTGAGCCTGCTCATCAGCAAGAGGAAAAGAGGGTAACTGCTCCAACCCCTGCCTCCCCGGATACACGGGTGGGGGGAACAGGGGCACGTGGCTACAACCAGCAAAGGGAGAGTGGGAGAGCAGTAGAAAGGGCAGGAAGTGGGAAGAGAAGATCATATATATTAAAAAAGTGACTTAAGACTTAAAATTGCATTAGTATTTGTACAGAAAGGTGCAGGTGGAATAACTCACTCCGGCCTATGAACAAAATTAGATGGAGAAATCATGGTGGACCCCTCCCCCTGCCCCCCTCCCCCCGGTGGTGGCCCGAGTAGTTAAGTGCGATTGGTTAGAGTGGATTCCAGTCGGTTTGTTCAGGCGGAGGAGGTGGGGGCAGTGGGCAGGCAGGGGGGGTTCAGTTGCTGCAGCACTGGCTCCGGCTAGCTGGGTTGTTCTCCTGGAGGTCCACACCTCGGTTCCGGCCCGGACCACCAGTTGCATTCTGGGGCTCATTCTTGGGGAGCTTCTTAGCTGTTTGGGAGAAGAGGGAAAGATGTGTTTGTGGGGACACTCCAGTACTGTCTCCCAAGTCCACGTGAACAGAATCTGGCCTTTAATACCCAATCGATAATACCAAGGGCTTCACTTCTATGTGCCAGGTGCATTCTGAGTGTTTCAGGAAACTGAGGCAAAGAGAGGTTACCTACTCAAGATCAGAGTTATTAATAAGGCAGGATGACTTCAGAACCAAATGGGCTAAAAAAACCCTAAGAAATGGGCAGGACGGTGATGTCGGGTTTTAGGTGGATGGCAAGCTATGATAGGAAGTGGAATGCTGAGGTTTTGACCCAGGCTTTAGAACTTCTGGGGCGAATTGCCTACATCTGGGAGTCAGGTAAAGAAGAAAGCGATTTTGTCAGAACATTGAAAAAGGCGACAGATCTGTTGGTGAAGGGACCCCGCCGACGTCGGACAGAGCGGCGGGCAAGAGCTACGCCCCCCCCCCCCCCCCCGGGGGGAAGGGGAGAAGAGGCGGCTCACCTATCGCCATGAAAATTTCATTCACGTTCATCGCGGTCTTTGCTGACGTCTCCATGAAGAGCAAACTGTTGTCGTCTGCATAGGCTTGCGCCTCCTGGTTTGGACGGAGGCGAGAAAGTGGGTGGGAGGGAAACGGTGGCAGTTGGCAGGGGGTGGGGCCCGGAATGAAAGTCTCCTGATCACAGTGCCTTATTCGCAGCAGGGACAATTCAGGGCTTTCCGGGCCTACGGCTCTCCCCTCCGGTTCCTCTGAGACACCTACACCACGCGCCCTGCTCCCCCCCCTTCAGGGGCGGCCCCTCTCAGCTCGCAGACTTCGGCAGAGGATTTAAGCAGGTGCCCCTATGTCCATTCCTTCTTGCTCTTCAAAATCACTAGGCTAGGAATTACTCCTAGAAAACCAGCCCACGAATGCAGCCGCACGTGGAACAAGAGCACGAAGTGTGTGCCTGTGCTGCAACACCGCTCCCAGTCTTGCTGTTACAGACAACCTCAGGGCCCATCAGTTAGGGACGGGCAAAAAATAAATAAATAAATAAATAAATACACGGCATGTCAAACGCACTCCCCTCTAGTAAAGAAAGGGACTCTCAGGCATGCACATGTTTCCCGAAAGATGAGAAGCTGAGGAACTTGGGGGAAGGGAGACTGACTTTCTAGGGTCAGAGACTTAACTCTACAGGCTTTCTCGTACTATTTAAATGTCACTGTGTGCGTGTGTCGCATGAAAAAGTAGTAAGTCTCACTAAAAAGTTTACAGAAATGGCCCTGGCTGGTGCAGCTCAGTGGACTGAGCACTGGACCATGAACTGAAGGGTCGCTGGTTCGATTCCCGGTCGGGGTACATGTCTGGGTTGCAGGCCAGGAGGGTTGCCGGCCAGGGCCCCCTTGGGAGTAAGAGAGAGGCAACAGATGGATGTATCTGTCACATGTTGATGTTTCTCTCCCTCTCCTTCCCCCTCCCTTCCCCTCGCTCCAAAAGTACATAAATAAAATCTTAAAAAAAAAAAAAAAAGTTTACAGAGACGATAAGCAGAAACTTCAGCTATCTGTGTGCACACGTCCCTACTGCCACGAGACCAGGAGAGGCAATTCCTTCCGGCCTGGGCTCAGGTCAAGAGAGGACAGAAGACATGAGCGCCCCTGCTGCCCCCGCCCCCAGGAGGCCCTTCCTGAGGTCCCCGAGCAGCCTGAGGAAGGCCCATGACAATCGCCCACTCCTCTCCCCAGTCCTGCCCATCCCCCACACCTGGAACTCCACGGCTCTCTTGCTGGCCAGGTCTGCCTTGTTACCCGCAAGCGCGATGACAATGTTGGGGCTGGCCTGCCTCTGTAACTCCTTCACCCAGTTCTTGGCCCGTGCAAACGTGTCCTGGGGAGACAGGGCTGGAATGTCAAAGGGACAGCGGAAGCATCCTGCCCAGGGCCGCTCACTAGAGAAGCTCCAGCCGGCAGGGCCACGGTGTCTAAGGTGTCACCAGCCTGAGTACTCTGGTGAGACACCCCCACGCAGCAGAGGAAACCTGCCCACACCCCATCCAGGGACAAGGACCGAGAGGTAAGGGGAGATCTTTACTGTGTTGGTGATGTCATAGACCACGATGGCAGCCTGCGCCCCCCGGTAGTACATGGGGGCCAGGCTGTGATACCGCTCCTGGCCAGCCGTGTCCCAGATCTCAAACTTGACTGTCGTGTCGTCCAAGCAGACGGTCTGTGTGAGGAAGGCCGCTGTAAGGGGGAAGGTGGTGTCACCAGGCAAGGAGGGGCTCAAGAAGCCGCCCCCATGTATCTCCACTGCTGTGTCCGGGCTCTGGCACCAGAAGCCTTCTAAGACGGCACAGAGAGGCCCCCGACACGGCAACCAGAGCAGGCCTGAGCAGGACAGGTGGAGTCTGCATTTGCGTGTGCGCGTGTGTCCGGGGGGCTGCGGAGTGCACACACTTTACAGGCCCACACTTGGCAAGGGTCGGGGAAGGGACGCCTGCCTGTGCTTGAGCTGTTTCAGGAGCACTCTCTGAAGAGGAACACAATGAGGGGACCTGACTCTGAGCTCAAAAGGGTGGGCCCACCTGCCCTCTTCCTCTTCTCTCCCCTCGGAGAGAACAGTCCAGCTGGAAACCTCCCTGGTCCCTCAGCTCCAGTGCAGGGGTGTTGCTGGCCTTCTGTTTCCTGAGGACACTCTTACATACTTAGCTATGCTGGGGACGCCAGAAGTACACGCTGTTCCACTGCCAGGCGGAGGCTGGGTGGCCAGCTTCCCAACCGCCTCTGCCACCTCCAGGCACACTGGCTAGCCACAATCGGCCAATTTCTGATTGGCCGCCCTGTGGCTTGACCTTCAGGAAACAGTGACCCTATCTTTGGCCTGAGGAGGCAAGGGAACACGCAGCACCTGTGCGTCTGCTTCATGGAGGATCCCAGAGCTAGGTAGGCAGGCGGGAGGCCCCTTCGTCCCAGGACCCGGCAGAGGGTCACAGAGCACTCTGTTGTGAAAGTCTCTTCTCCTGTACCCCCCCAACCAGGACATGGGGCACTGCCTCACTTCCCTCCCTAGCTCCTGACTCGAGTGCTGAGGAGGCAGTGGCAGGACTGCTGACATGGCCCGTTTTGTTTCCAGCTGCCTGGAAACCTCCTACCAACCAAGAGGGCAGAGAAAAGACGACTCAAACCCAAGGTTGGCCCTGGCCTCTCAGGTTCGTACTGGCTACGAAGGCAGGAGGCTGAGTCCAGACCTTTCCATCCTACATGCTGACCACTGGGAAATCAGTGACAGGCTTTGAGCTCAAGAAAGGGTAAAGGTCAGCTTCAGGAGTGCCAGCTCACTCACCAGCCATTTCCCCATTTTGGGAAGTGGGAGAGGGCAGGGCAGATGCGTGGCCGGGCACGGTAAGAAGGACCTGCAGGAGTCCAGAGCCAGCCTCTCCCTTCCCAGAGGCTGGGCAGAAGGGTCTTCACTGAGGCCACACAAATAACAGAGGCAGAAGTGGGAGGGGAAGCCCACTCTGACCCCCAGCTGGTTCTCACTAGAAGCTCTTTGGGACTCTCGCAGGGAGAGCAGCTGTGGGATTTGATTCCAGGGCCCAGATGAGGAGAGGGGCTGCTGCTCCAGGTGGGTTTAGTCTCTCCGGGCAGGCAGCTCCCTTCTACTCAATGCCAAGGCATGCCTCCAGCCTTCCTGAGGCCACCCCTGCTCCCTTGTGCCCACTCACCTCCGATTGTGCTCTCCTGGTACTCGTGGAATTGTCCCTTGACAAAGCGGAGGACGAGGCTGGATTTGCCTACCGCCGACTCCCCCAGCAGGACCAGCTTAAATTGACAGATCTTGTTCCCGGCAGCTGGTCCGTTGGGTCGCGCTGCACCTCCCCTACCCGCCATGGCCCGTCCTGCTGTAGTGCTACCAGTGAGCGCAAGGGCACGGGCCGGCGCTATGCAAAGAGGCACTTAGTGGGGAGGGGGCCTCCAACTGCAAGTGAGAAATCAGAAGTACTGGGTTAGTCCAGAGACTGCTGCGCAGCGAGCCTTCTTAAATCACAGGTCTCTCCCTCTGCCCTCCCTGACGACCTGGCTGACAGCCTCCCCTCGCCCCAACGCCCTCCCCGCCCCCCCAGGAAGTGAGGCGAAGAGAAAAGTGGTCTCCCAACTACAGGCTCCCGCTCTGAGCAAACCCAAATGTGTACATGCACACACAGGTAAACACACACAGGACAGGGGTGGGCACATGCCAGCCTGGTGACAGTGGGGTCCGCAGGCTCCTTGGGGCACCGAAAAGCCACCCAGGAAGACAGCAAGATCTAGGTCAGCAAACAGTGAACTTGCAGCCTGGCAGCTGCGATCATAGCCCACCTCTGTGTAAAGCACAGGGGGTCCTGGGAGAAAGCTCTTCAGACAAGGTGCTCGACCAACCTCGCGGGCACGCAGGAGCCAGCGCCTGGCCAGCACAAGGTGTTGTGAGGACCGCCATGTGGTCCTGCTGTCTCCAGAGGGACTGACTGATTTTCTCAGTCTGAGGCTGGACTGGGCACCGGAATCAAAGCCTCCCCCTGCGCCGCTTCCCCCGCGGTCTCTCATTTTTATGGGCCAGAAGTCTCACACGCATTCAAAAACCACTCACGCACCAGTGGCTGCCAAGTCTCCCTCTTAAATAGAACCCTCAGTTCCATTCCCCACTGGCAGAGGCAGAGGGTGACCCAGAGGAGGGACCGGTGGGAGGTGTGGGAGGGTGGAGACAAACACGGGACTCCACAGCCTGCGCCCCTGGCAGCTGGTGGCCCAGCAATGACATCTCAGTCACTCAGCTGGGGATAGCTTTGGGGTGCCAATTTGTTTAAGTTTTGGAACTGTAAAGGATGAGTAGCCTATCTTCAGAAGCCTCTAGAAGACTTATGTTAAGAGATGTCAGAACATACATGGAGTGCTGTAGGAACGAGCACGGCCAGGAGGTGCCATGTGAGCACCGCAGAATCTGAACTCAGGGTGGAGAGGGAAGATCTGGATCAGACTGCCTTTTGCAGAATGGAGTCTTGGCAGGCAAGGTCTCCGGAACAGGGCCCCAAGGACAGCCCTGGCCTGCCCCCTGGCCTGGGCCTGCGTCCCCCTGCAGTCAGGACAGGGCAGGGTGTATGTGAAAGGGGGCGGTCTATAGGGAGCAGCGATCTGCACTGAGCGAGGGGCTGAGCACAGGGCTTGCTGTGAGCAACCTCAAATCGTTTTCACATCCAGGCTCTCCCAGCAACGCGTCCAGAAAGTTCGGCTTCAGGAAGAATGATTCACGAACCAGGAACAAGAGTTTCCTTTCTGGACAGCACCAAAGGAAAGGAGGTTTGAAACACAGCCGCCTCTTCCCCAAGAGTCCCAGGAAGGAAGAATGGGCGGCGGGAGGCGGGGGACCTCAATTAGTGAAAAGAAATGCCAGCTTTGAAATATTTTATCATTTAAGATGCCTTCTCTTTTCATCCCCATCAGTGGTTCTGCAAGGACTCTGTGGGCCTTGAGACAAAGTCCGTGGTTCCAGCTTCTTCGGGACGCCTCCCCCACCATGCCTACGCACACACGGGGAATCCAAAGAAGGCTGACTGAATGAGATGATTCTCAGGGGCAGCCGGCATTCACTGCACAATTGCACAACCGTTACCTCCTTTAACTTCTAAGATGAAGCCTGACATTCAGGCATTAATGCCCTGCTCCAGGCCACCCAGTACACAGGTGACAGAGCCTGGTCCGCAAACGTGGGCGGCCTGCACGCTCATCTGTCTCCCTGCCATTCTCCCTGCTGTGGAAGGATGGAGACAACGCCTACCCCCTGTCTGGTTTTGGGTTGCTGGGTGGATGATTCTTTTTGTGGCAGTAGCTTTGCTGGCCCGGCAAGATCTGGCTCCAGCCTACAACCGACAGTCACCGTGGCCCTTGCTGTACCTGTGTGCTCCAAACAGTGGGAGGAGCCGCCCGGGGCCAGGCAGGACCACAGCAACAGAGGGAAACCACGATGGAATTACAGGGTGGCTACGACCACAAATCCACAGGACACGGAATCTCCACTAGAGAAGGAGGCATGAATGAGTGGGGAGAAGGGGACAGATGATGAAGTTCCCAATTAAAAATAAAAAAGCGGTTGGGACTGTGGCTACCAGCACCTACAAGACAAGAAAAGCAGAGGTAATATCTGACTCTTGTCCCTATCAAACCCGAGGGTTTCCAAACCTGCCCACACAGAATCTGATTTTTTAGCAAGTCAGAAGGAGAGACAAGGCACTCTTATGCAGTGGTTCTCGACTCCGTCGGCACATCAGAATCGCACGTGCAGCCAGACCCTGGAGGTGCCAGTGCAGCTTCGGAGGAGTGCCCGGTATCTGCGTTTTTTTCTAAAGCACTGTAGGTCCTCCACCTGGCACACACTGGCTGCTGGCCCTGCCTTCCAGAAACACCTGAGCAGGCACACCCAGCACTCCTCTCGGCCTGCTGCCTCATGATTTTCCCGGTCCCACGTGGTGATCATGTGAGCAGAGCTGGCGAACCTTCCCGGACAAGAAAGCACAGAGGAAGCTGACTGTGCCATGAAGGGCACACCCAGACAAGGCGGGGGTGGTGGGGAATGTCTAAGACAGGAGAGGGCCACGCCCGGGGCCCTGGGAAGCTCTCCGTCCGCCCGCCCTCCTAGCGGGTGGTAAAGGTGAAGTCTCACACGGAGCTGGACTGCCGCCTAGGGGAGGGAATCCCACTGTGGGACTCGTTTCCTCTGAGCCAGTTGCGAGAATCACTGGGGTGCAGTCAGGCGATGAAATGAATGCAAGCACGGGGCGCGGGGGTGGGCATGCCCTGCCCTTCCCCACAACGCACAGGAGTGGGCAGAAGGGACCCAAGCTCCGGAATACTCGGCCCTGTGAACTGGCGCAATGGGCATGGGCCAGCTCTGGGGCCAAAGGTGGGAGAGAAAGAGAAAGAAAAAGCAGAACACTGCTCTTCCTTGCCCTGGGCTCCTCCGCTCTGGATACTGCAGTGAGTCTCCAGTTTTTTTCATCAGAATCACCCAAGGCACTTAGAAAATAGCCCTGACCAACTGAGTCAGAATCTGCAGAAGTGGAGTCTCTTCTCGAATCCATGAAGTCACCCACTTCACGCTTTGTGTCCTTCCTGGTGAAAGGGTGAACAATTCCAGCTGATGGGTGTCTCTCGCGCTTCCTGTTTGCTTCAGTGACTTCCTCTAGCTGACAGTCCCGGCACAGCCTGGAGAGTGAGCTGATTAGGGAAACCAATCACAGACTGTTGACCAGAGGCTGGGCTGGAGACTCACTCACTCAAGGCTCAGTCAAGGTTAGCCAGAAAGGGGGTTGGGGGTGGGGGAGCGCAGCAGTGGTGAGAACCAAGTGACCTTGCCCAGTTCCCCCTGGAGGTGGCTCTGGCCCGTGACTCTTTAGCTACACTGCACTTTGGAAAAAAGCATTCCTGAATATTTAACATCACAAGAGTTGTGCTACAGAAGACCAGAGCAGAAGCAACCTGTTAGCTTAAAGAGAAGGCAAGGTGGGACACAGGAGGAGAGGAAATTAGGCTAAGGTGGAAGACATTTAAAAAAATCTCAGATCAGCCCTGGCTGGTGTGGCTCAGTGGATTGAGCGCCGGCCTGCGAACCAAAGGGTCGCCAGTTCAATTCCCAGTCAGGCCACATGCCTGGGTTGTGGGCCAGGTCCCGGGTGAGGGGCACTCAAGAGGCAACCACACATTAATGTTTTTCTCCCTCTCTTTCTCTCTGTCTCCCCCTCTCTAAAAATAGTAAGTAGATAAATCTTAAAAAAAATAAAATAAAAACCTCAGATCAGCTCAGGGATGGTTTACCCATAGACTCAAGAACATACCAAAGAAGAAAATCCCCACTAGCGCACACAGGACCAGAGGGCAGACTCGCAGCAGGACTGCCAGGGCCTCTGGCTGGCTGCAGGCCCAGAGGGCAGAAGCCGAGAGCCACAGGAGGTGCCTGCCCGCAGTTTCAGCACAACTAGCAGGTTAGGGCCTGGGAGGCTGAACCAGGTTTGGTTAAAGCCTGGCTCTCCTGTCATTAGCCAAGTGACCTTGGCCAAAGTAGACAAGCAACCACTGTGGGCTTCAGTCCCTTACCCACAACGTGGTTTTATCAACACTAATCGCATAGGGCTGTTGGGAAGTTTAAATGGGTCAATGCACAGCGCGTCAGCACAGTTTTAGGCTGAAGGCAAAGTTCCAACAAGTGGCCAGTTTATTTT
Organism: Macrotus californicus; assembly: GCA_007922815.1. Classification (NCBI taxonomy): domain Eukaryota; kingdom Metazoa; phylum Chordata; class Mammalia; order Chiroptera; family Phyllostomidae; genus Macrotus; species Macrotus californicus. Next base: position 47,250 of record VMDR010000080.1, on the reverse strand, counting down.
ATGAAGAGGCTAACTAGTTTTGACTGACTGGTTGTAAAAGCTCAAAAGATCTTTTTTTAAGGAAGATTTTATTACTCATTTTTAGGGAGAGGGAAAGGAGGGGAGAAAGAGGAGAGAAACACTGATGTTGTGCGAAAGAAACATCCATCGGCTGCCTCTTGCACGCCCCCAACTGGGGACCCAGCCCACAAGCCAGGCATGTGCCCTGACTGGAAATCAAACTGGTGACCTTTCAGTTTCCAGGATGACACCCAATCCACTGCCGCACCAGTCAGGGCTCAAAAGGTCCTTGTAGACCTGATTCTCCTCTCCCCAATCACAGAGGAGTTGAAGGCGAGGTAAGGTGACCTGCTCAGGGTCACAGCCAGATGGTGGCAGAGCCAGAGCAGGGGACTCTTCACTCCAGCAAGGCTCCCTCATCAGAGATAGAAAACCCAAGAATATTACCAATACCATGACATCAACCAAGAATGATGGGGACTGCCACCTTCCATGTATACTTTAATAAAACACGGTTTTAATTACGGAAAATGAGGGTTTCTCCGTAGGCCCATGTCTCCCCTGGAGAAGATAAAAGAGGAAGCCTGGCCCTGGAAGCCAGGGTGACACTTAAAAGGCACTCTGACGGGGTGCCTCAGGCCAGGTCTGGGGCTCCTTGTCCCACCAGCAAGCAGGAGGCTCAGGGGAAATGGCGGTGGGAGAGGGAGAGGGCACTGCCCTCACGCAGCCACGGCCAGGTGACTCCGTTCTGGGGGAAGGGAGGTAAACCATGCCTGAGGGGGGCTAGGGGTGAGCTGCGTCCGACACCACTGGGACGGGCCACCCTGTCCCAACTGTCTTAACGGAGATCAGTCCCACCTCATTCCCCGCTCACTGGTGAGGCTCTTCCGGGCCTGAGTGCCTGGGTGTGCACAACACAGCACGGCCCCACGGGGTCCCCCAGGGCTCTAGCTGAGGCCACCAACTCCACCAACTCCTGCAAAAGGGGCCAGTGCGCAGGCGCATCAAGGAGCTCAAAGCCTGCGCACCCATGGCCCAGGGGTCCTCCCCCGCACTGTGCAGGCTGAACCTGGAGCTCTGCCGGGGGTCAGCCGGACAGAGCACAGCTGTCTCTGCAGCCCCTTCCCTTGTGCGGGAAGGCCTGATGTGTCACTCTGGACAGGTGCTGGGCTGGGTTAGGTGGAGGCCCCGAGGGCCTGATCGCCAGCTTCCCAGAGTCCTGCCCCAGCAAGAGCACCGAGAAATCCTTCCCGGAGCTCCAGGCTGCTTTCTCAGCTCTGGACAACAGATGGGTTCCCCAGGGAGGCCGAGAGGAGCGGAGTCAGCGCTAACTTCAGGGCAAGGATGGAGAAACCTCCAGCCCCCGCCCCCTCTTTTCCTGCACCCACCGGGAGGAAGGCTGCTGGGGTGGGGGGCACCTCCGTGTAGCTGCTGACACAGCGTGGTCAGTGTGATCTGCCCACACCGTCCACAGAAGGGCCCAGGTTTATGGGCAGCTCTAGGGTTCTCACTCACTGATCCTGGTGGTCAAAAGACAAGCCATGCATTTGGGTGACAGGTTAGGGAGGAAGGTCACCTGGACAGGGGACAGCTGGTAGTTGTACCAGCAAGGCTTGTCCTGCCTAGTGATTCAAAGAAGCACCAGGGGCCCTAGGTCCTAATAATGACATTCTCAAGAGACTATTCTCCCTGAGAGGGCCTGGCCTCCGACTCGGCACGGCTCAGTCAGCAAGGCTGTGGCAGACTTTCTGGTCCCATCTAGGGCAGCTCTATAAGACAACTCAAGCAAAAGCTCGATTTGAAGCCTGGCACTTCCTGCAGCACAAATCAACACACGTCCAGCTACAGGGGATGGAGGGTGGGAGTGAAGCCTTGTGATGCTCACACCCCACCCAAGCCCTCCCTGCCAGTGCCGGGTGGGGTGCAGAGAAGAGAGCCCGCCAAGGCACAGGTTCCTCCCTGGCCCCAGACTGCACCTGCCGAGGCCCCGCGATGGAGCACAGGTTACGTGAAAGCCAGCTGGATGGAGCAGGATGCCTGCTGATCCACAGGCCTCACACCTATCCTGTATTTGTTTTACTTGTGCAGTTACTATTCCATTAGGACAGTTCTAACTGGAGTCTCATCCATGCAGGGCCCACCTTCCCCTCTGTTTTGGGAGATCTCTGTAGGGACCAGAAGGGCCAGCCAGCACAGCTGCTACTTCTGCTGCGGCTCCAGGCCCAGAAAGACTCCAGGGATCTCTGCCAAAGGTCAGGGTCATCGGCGGCACCTGTTCATTCATGCCAACAATTGCAAGAGACACCTCTCGTAAACCTTTCCCGTCTTCACAAAGCCCAAAAATCACAAGAAAGCCAATTTACTTCGCTAGCCTTTGTCTTGCCCTCAGCTCCTAAGCAGACAGCAGAGGACACAGGCCACGTTTGAGAGGAGAGCAGGGGAAAAGAGAGTTGGGCAAACCAAATTCCTCCTGCTCAGCTGCCACACACATGGGGGTCAGAGGCCACCCAACCAACAACAAACGAGATGAGGGACAATGGCTTGCTTGAGGGAGCCTGGGCGCCAAAGGGCAACATTTTAGGCCGACTTTTTCTTTCTTAATTTTTTGCTGAACAAAATGCAGAATGGTGCCAGGTGAAGAACTCAGGCAATGAATGGGTCTGAACACGTTTCACGAATGAATCACACTTGACTTACATGGCCCCAAATTCTCTGAAGATTGTTGTGGGTGGAGGGGTTGGAGAACTCAGGGGCTCGAGGGTTGGGGGTGAGAAGGTGAGAGGAATTTAAGGGCACTGTGGCGGATGAAGGGGTCGCAAGACAGAAGTCTCAAAGGCCGAACTACGTGGTTTCCTCTGTTCTAACAGCATACACTATCAAGCCTGACACCCAGTAGGTGCTCATAAACGCGGCGAAGCAGGCAGGAAACACTGGCCTGGCTAAGCTGGCGAGTCCGTGGGGCAGTGAAGGCTTCAATACACACCAGGCGGCTCAGAGCCCCAGGGAGAGCCACAGCCGAGCAGAGAAGACACCTCTTCCCAGACAGGTCCTTCTGCACAGGGGTGAAGGGCACCAATGCTGGAGTCGGACAAACTTCAGTTCAAGTCCTGGAGCCACCACATACTAGGGTGGCCTTGCGCTGTGTCGCCGAACTCACTTCCTCACGTGGAATTGGAGAGAAGGGCACCCATCACCAGGGCTGTTGGGAAGAGGATGCACCCAGGACTCTCAGCAAAGGGCCTGGCTCAGAGCAGGACTCAGTGAATGTTCCCAGGGCAGGGAAGCCGCTGCCCCTCGAAGCCCCTATGAAGGAAGTGGGTTCCTCAATCAAAATCTTCAGGACTGTCCATGTTTCCCTGGGCTCCATTCTTCACTGCCCCTCCATTGCAGAGAATGCTGAACTGGACAAGTGCCGTGTTCTGAATGTTTGTGTCCACCCAGAACCCACAGTGAAGTCCTAACCCCACGTGATGGTGTTGAGAGGTGGTGCCTGTGGGAGGTGCCTGTGGGCCATGAGGGTAGAGCCCTCCTGCTTGGGGTCAGCGCCCTTTTAGAAGGGGCTCCAGGGAGCTTCTGCTGCCCAGAGGAGGGCTTTCCTCAGAACCCGACTACACTGGCACCCTGGTCCTGGGCTTCCAGCCTCCAGACGTGTGAGAAGCAAGTTTCCTTGTTTATACGCCGCCCAGTCTGCGGGACTTCGGTACAGCAGCCCGAACGGTCTGAAACGACAACTTTCACCAGTGTCATAGGAAAAGGAACAGCTCACAGCTGATGTGTCCTGTGTGTCCCACCAACAACCCTCACCTTGTACTCTCTGAAGACTGGCATCCACAGCCACAGAGATGGAGGGGAGAGACCACCACCATCCAAAAAAGAGAGAAAAATCAGCACTGAGTTGAAACCCCCAACCAGGCAACTAGAGCCCCTTAAAAAAAAAACAGCCCGGCAACACAAACCACCTTAAAGCCCAAAAGGCCTTCCATCTCAAAGCCTCTTTCAGGAAAGGGAAGAAGTAGTTCAGTTGCGGAGGGGGGAGGGGAAAGGACTAGGACAGCTGACAAAGAAACCAGAGTTCCTTTTAAAAACCAGGCTGAAAATACTAGAGGTTTGGAAATCGGCGTCATTAATCACCACAGCCTCTGAGCAGCTCGAAGAACGATCTGATGACTAGGAAATCGGCCAGGGTTAGGGAGGCCACCCCCGCCCTCCCCCATGCCTGGGATGCTTCTGACAGAGCCACCTGAAGGGGATACACACGGAGCTATGAATAGAAGGCAAGAGGCTTGTAAACCGACTCCCGTTAATATCCCAAGTCAGTGTTCCCAGCAGGGCTCAAGTTACACACACACCTTCAGAGGGATGACAGAGCCAGGGAAGGGTTTAAGCTGGTCATTGAGTCGGGATTCAGCCCAGAGTCACTGCCTACCCTGAGCCGCGTGCCCTGCACCTCTCCCTCCTCCCCCAGAGGGGTGGTCCACTTTTGAATGGCAGCAAAAACATGCTGGCCCAGGCCACGCGGACTCTCTTACGAGGCCCAGAGTCCTGAAGGGTTTGGCTGGACAACTTAGCACCTGAAACAGAGATCAACTATTACTTCATTTTCCCAACTGGAGAGTTGGCTCGAAAGTCAACACCGAAAGTGACCACTCCTGGACCAGTCAAAGCAGCATGCAGGGGGGTACGAGAAGTATGCAGGGGCGAGTAGAGAAGCACCACACTACTATGGGGATCAATTCCCAGGACCCTCGCAGGGCGGGTTTCGCAGGCGCACTCCCACCTTGCCCAACTCCGGAGTCTCAGTCACCGAGACTAACCACCAGGGGAAGCAGCAACTTGGATCCATGCACGTAACCCCACAGTAACAAACCTGGAGGAACGTTTGCTCAAAAGGCAGTGGCCTTGGAGACACAGCTGATTCTAGCACTGGGACAGGAAATGCACGAGGTAAGTCTGGAGCATCTCACAGTCCCAGAAAGTGAGTGCTCAGAAAATGAAAACCAAAGCCACCACAGTGATGGGGTCAGCTGAAGGGACCCGAAAGACCCCCAATGACCAAAGCTGCAACAACTTGAGCAGTAGGGTCCAGTTGCACTGGATTAGAAACCAAAGTGTGAAATAAATGTCCACGAGTCCACGCTGATCTCAGTAACTGAGCAAAGGGGGGGGGACGGGCAAACCCGCGTACAAGAACTCCAGTAACTCAGAGACACTGTCTTCAGGGAGAGAAACATATCCTCCACTCCTCCACTGTGGGCTACACTTGGTGACTTCCATCCAAGGAGGACAGGAAGGTGGAGGGGACACCACAACTTTACAGAGCAGAAACCTGCCAGCCCCCACCTCAGCCAGGGGACCACGGCTGACACCCACGGGGACAAGGCATGCTGACGGCATTTACCCTGATGTGAGGCGACGAGATCGGCACCCGACCTGCGGTCCTCCCAAAAACTCACACTTGTGACCCCAGTGTGATCACGAGGAAAATGTCAGGCAAACCCCAAATGAAAGACGCACTGTAAAGTGCCCGGGCAGTCCTCCTCACGACTGTCGAGGACATGAAAAGCAATGGAAGGCTAAGAAGCTCTCACGGCCGAGAGGAGCCTGAGGAGACATGACAGGTAAATGTAACGGGTCCTGGAACAGAAAAAGGACAGTAGGTAACAACTGAGAAGGGTGGAATAAAGCACGGACTTTAGTTAACAACATATCACCGCTGGTGCGTTCATTGCAACAAATGTACAATGCTCATGTAAGATGTTGACGACAGTGGAGACTGGACGCAGGGGTTTGTGAGAATATCTGTATGACCTCCACAGCTTTTCTAAAACTATTCTGAAACAGGGTTATTTTTTATTTTTATTTTATTTTTTAAAGATTTTATGTATTTATTTGTAGAGAGGTGAAGGGAAAGGGAGAGGGAGAGAAACATCAATGTGTGGTCGCTTCTCATGCACCCCCCCACTGGGGACCTGGCCTGCAATGCTGGCGTGTGCCCTGCCTGGGAATCAAACCGGTGACCCCTCGGTTCGCAGGCCAGCGCTCAATCCACTGAGCCACACCAGCCAGGGCCAGGGTTATTTTTTTTAAAAAGGCAGCGGCTCATCTTGTGACAAAAAGAGATCCAAAGACTCTGGTCATCACGATCTCACGTTCGCAAAGACGAGTGCACTTTACAGGGAGCTGGGCCGAGGGGTGAGTGGAAAGGGGCTCGGCAGGGGCCCTGTCAATAGTCCTGAGGTCGCCCTGACCGGTGTGGCTGTGGCTCAATTGGTTGGCACCGGTCGTCCTGCAAGACGGAAGCTCATGGGTTCAATTCACTGTCAGGGCACAGGCCTGGGTTGCAGGTTCGGTTCCCAGTCCGGGATGTACAAGAGGCAACTGACTGATGTTTCTCTCTCACATCGATGCTTCTCTCCTTCTTTCTCCCTCCCTTCCCTTCTCTCTAAAAATAAATAAATAAAATCTTTAAAAAAATTATTGTGGGGAAAAAAAAAGGTCTCGAGGTGAGCAGAGGAAAATACCCCAATCCTGCGGGCACAGGGCTGAGGAATTTACGGCCATGCCTGCAGGTGACACAAGGGAGGGCCGCTGTCACGGCCGCCCATCCAAACACCTGCTGGTGCCACTTTCTGAAGCCCACCCTCTCCAGAATGAGCCTGAGCAGGCGTGTAGAGTAGCACCCCCAGACGAGAGTTCAACTCACTTCCACTGACCCTGGCTGAGTCCTGGCCGGGGGAGCCCGCTGCCTCCCACACATGGGCTGCAGAAGCACGGCGACCAGACCCACACGCTGTGGAAGTTAGTCAGCAGGACTGTGGATGGCCAAAGCCATGCCAGTCTTTTCCTGGGAATCCCCTCCCCGAAAAGGGAGGTTGGGGGAGCTCCACCCTCTGGAATTTAGTGTGTGATCTGTCCCCGCCTCCTCTATCACCCTATCTACCTGTTTGTTCTCCTATCTGGGAGCAACCTTCCGGTGGACGGACTGCAGAAATGCACCGGCCGTGGGATCGGATGGATGTGAGTGTGAATCCCAGGTCACCACATCCAAGAAGCAGGGGCTGAGGAAATGTGTTCAAGGAAACGGGCAGGCACTTGCTCCAAGAGCAGGAGTGAATGTCTGCCCTTGAATGGCCACGGTGGGGACTGCTACGCTGGGCACGACGGTGGGACCGGGCACACGGCTGACACCAGCCATGACCGGTGCTCCCGCAGCGCTCACACGCGAGACACTCCGGGGCACCTGGCACCCGTGAGACAAAGCTCAGAAAGCTCAGCTTTTACTCGAGTCATTGTTTCCATGTACAGGGGATGAGGGCATTTCCTCTGCAAACTCATCTTTGTTACACCAGACTATGAAGGCAAAGGACACCCTAACATTCTAATTCTCCTCTGCCAAGACTCTTCAAGGCATTCTTCCCTGGACTTGGGGACATCCGAGTTTACAACTCCTACCTGAAGCGGTACTTCTCAAACAGCCTCAACAAAAGTAACCCTGACTCAAGTTGGGGAGGGGATGCAAAACCCCCAAAACCCAGGAACTGAATACAGAGCCGTCTGCTACAACCCAAATATTGTCCTCAAATTTCCTGCTTTAGCTTAAATTCATGCAAACTTTGCATTCCAATTTGTAAGAGATCCAGGACTGTTTTACTATGAGAATGTTTAAAACCAGGCAAGACTGAAGGGCTGAGAAGATGCAAAGACTTCGTCTGGTCTGTGGCTCTGAGTGGCCACAGCACACGACCCCAGCAGGACCTGGGAGCGCCAGCGGGAGGAGCACAATTGTGGCCTTAGTTAGCATCCTGTTCTGTAAAATGGGCTCACAACCCACATGAATCCTGTTTAATATCTACAGATCAAGAAAATAGGCGACACCATCCAGCAATGCACCAGGCATCACAGCGACACCTGGCACAAATGCTGGATCAGAATCCCAGGGATGAATTAGGATGTGCCTTTGAAATCCCATGGACCCACAAAATTGTTATTTTGTTGAGTCTCTATTCTGTAGCCAGGAACTGAACTAGCTCCTTTCCCCCTTGTTACTGATTCTAAAAGATACTTTGTATCCCCATTACACTAGAAGAAACAAAGGCTCAGCAAGGTCAAGTGAAAGCCCAAGTCCATGCAACAGGTGAACGGCAGAGTCCAGATAACACTCAGGTCTGGCTGCTCTGAAGCTCTCCTGCCTTCCACCATACCACACTGCCTCTCTGTTTACAGGGCAAGGGTTAGGCAAAGAAAGTTCTTTCTAAGAAGTACTTGCTCGGTGGGGCCGAATTTTAATTTATGACCTTGTTCTGTTTCCATGTGAATCCCAGTGAAAAGAGTCCTCAGTGGACAGCCACATTCTTCCCACTTACAAGCGGTAGGCAGCACCCACGTGGAATGAGGGGCCTGGGCAGAGGCCAGCTCTAATGGTTCCTCACGCCCTTAACTCTGCCCAGAGAGACCCCTGAGTCCACTCGCTTTTACTTTCATTTTCTAGCCATCGTGACTTCTAGGTTGCTGAGAAATTAATGGCATGTAGACGTCAGCAAACTCTTGGTCCCTGAAGATTACTGACTTGGGACTCCTAACGGCCATGGTCTCCACAGGCAGAGGAGAAGGTGGTCAAGAAAGAGGCTAGGAGGGTGTGACCGGCGTGGGGAAGAAAAATGGCAGAGGAGTACCAGTGATGAGGATTGCTAGGGGCTCTGCCCTTGGGCCGCTGCCTGCTCGCCTTGCATGTCCATTCCTTTAATAAACAGTCCAAGGGAGGGCCCACGATTAGGGAAGATGGGGGCATATTTAATCCCAAATCCCACCCCTACCTCTTTCTAACTGTATGTTCTACGGCAAGCCACTTAAATTCCTTCAGCATCATCTCTAAAGTGGAGGTACCAATCCCACTGTCTCCCTGGACCCTTGTGAGGAACATGTGTGAAAGGACCTTTGCAACTTGAAAATGATTTCTAAAGATCAATGGTCACCACTACTCTACAGCATAAAGACGGAAAAAGGCCCACTAGTCCTGAGAAGCAAGAGAGGAGAGGAAGGACATCAGAAAGGGGCTTCTATCCCCCACAGAGCCCTCTCTCGGTCTGCCAAGCAGTGTCAGATCTCTTGATATTTCTGGATGCCAGGCGTGGCTGCCCGAGCACGCGGAGCGCTGGTGCTTTCCTTGTCTCTCTGCAAGGGAGAGCTTCTCCTTCAAAAGCCTATTTCAGAAGCAGAGCTGGGAGAGCATGTCCACGTAAAGAAGGTCTCCTCGGAAGACTGGCCAGCCTCGTCCTGGGACTTCCGAAGTATTCCAGGCACCACTGCCTAATACTGAGGAGGTAAGTCTGGTCAGCAGTCAGGCCTCTCTGGCTCTGGCCCTCAGAGGCACAGGAGAACCAGCTGAGAGAAACTAGGCTGCCCGTTCAAGTCTCCAGTGACCCTCCGAAGAAGCCCACACATAGAGAGCCTGAGATCTGACTGTTGATTCTAATACGAAAGGCGTTTTTGTTGTCCAGTGAAAAATGAAGTAAGTGCCTCCCAGGTCTAGCTCAAAAGTTGTAGGAGCCAGACGCTGTGACAGTCCAGAAGTAATCACAGAGATCTCAAGGTGAAAAGGCTGGCACTTGTAAGGGCATCCGAGAGCAGCGAAGACTGCCCAGAACACTGAGGAGCTACAGAAATTCCCAAAGACTGCAGGGCCTTCCCTCCCTTCCTCTGCTGTAGATAGCTGGGGTCAGCCAAGGCCTCAGGGAGTCGGGCTGCTCTCATTAAGGTACGGTCTCTGTCCTGTACTTTGGCCACGTAACAAAGAACTTCCCAGCTTGATCTGAGAGAGCAGCCATTTCACACAACCAAGTCCCAAGCAACAGACAAGGATCAGATGTCAGCACAAGCTGTCTCCTGGAAAGGCTGGAGGAATCGGCACTTCCTGGCACGTGTGAGAATTCTTTGGGCTACAAAAATGAGCACATTACGAACCCAGAGGGCCCAGAGGTGCCACTGTGACCTCAAAGTATTCTTCTGTAATCTGTAATTTGTTCAAGCCCGGAAGGGACGGGAGATAGACACTGGAACTAGAAGTGGTGTATACCTGTTGATAAGGGAGGGGTGTGTGGTGTGTGCGTGCACACACGCGCGCATGTTTGGGAGTGTGAAAGAGATAGCTCAGGACCGTTCAATTCCAAGGTCCTCATTTCGGGTCCCTTTTCTCCTCTCTAGAGACCAGCAGACAGCAGTCCCAGGAGGAGCAGTCCCTCCGAGGCAGCCTGGAAACCACTCCCCTGTTCTGGGAGGACATCCCTGAGCCTGGAGCAAGGGGGGGAGGAGGAGGGGAGTGAGAAGATAATGAATGGGCAGATCCACCCTGATCTGTAGCTGGAATTGAGCAAACCTCAGCTAAAATTTTTAGAGGCAGGAAGGGAGATACACAACTAGAGAACAACATGACTAGACAGCAGGGACTGGGGGGCAGAGGGGCAAGACAAGGAGAAGACAGCTCATTCCTACTTGAACTCTGCTGAGATCCCGGCTTGAGGAACGTGAGGAAGTAAAGGAGTGGTGGGAGCGTGTGCGTGTGGAATGGTCTCACTCAGGACCCCCACCCCCTCCTTCCAGGAAATCGACATTAAATCCCTCTACGAGTGGAGGGACGCCTGTTTTTGTGGGACGGAGGCAACAAAACGGCGACAGAGAGCACTCCTCACCATCTCTAAAAGAGAAGGGAACAGGCTCCTGCCTTCACACCTGGCAAAGATCCCTCCAAATCTGGGAGCAGAGGGAGCGGAACTCAGGGTCCCTCCCTCCCACAGCTGGACTGGACAGGCCAGAGCGGGGCCGTGAGAGTGTCCCAAGGCTCACGATAAGCAAGGAAGGAAAGCAGAGAAGGGCTCCCCTTCTGGCCCGACGCCTGGGGAACTCCTTAAGAGGGGGCTACGGATCGGAGGAGGGGTCAGTCTCCCTCTAAGCCGGGATGGGCGGGAGGAAAGACTACCCCGAAGACACCTCAACGCGAGCGAGACACTGCGTCCCGGGACAGGGGCACTCACGGCGGCTCCGGGGTGGCGGCGTTACTTGGGATCGGGGCTCGACAGGCTCCGCTCCTCTCCCCCCCGGCGGTGTCTCCGGCCTCCACTTCCGCCTTTCAGCCGCTCCGGATCCGGATCTCCACGTCCGCCCCGCCCCTCAAGCCTCCCAGGTGACTGACAGGACGAAGAGGCCAATGAGAGGCACTCTTGAACACACCGGGCGGACTCGCAGGCGTCGCCCGTGGAGGACGCGGGAGAGGCGGGAGAGCGCGCGCGAAGGACGGCTGATCTTGTAGTTCGCGGGGCTGGGAGGAGCCGAAGGCCGCCTGGGACGGGGCGTAGGGTGGAGCCCGCTCCCGGCGAGGCGGAGCCCGGCCGTGAACTTTTTAAAGGTCCGGCCTGCCAACTGCGTCCCCGCGGGTTCCAGGCGCCCGGAGGAGAAGCGGGGGGCGGAGCGTTGGGAGAGGGCAGAAGGCGGTGTGTGCAGAATTGGGAAATGAAAACCATGATGTGAATGAATAGGCACGTGAGGCCGCGGAGAGCAGTCCTGAGTTGTCGCTAACCCGGAGAAGCCCCTGGCGGCCCTTTCGGGTCAAGTCAGCCCTGGGAGCCCGATTGTTGGGGACGTTCGGTGATGGGGGAAGGTTATGGAAGCGCCGAAGGAAGGGTTCTCTGGAGGCTGCTGGGTGAGATCAAAGGGAGAGCCCCTGCCACTGCTCAGCGGTAAACCGGGGTCCTCCTCCTTTGGCTGGACTCCAAAATACACCAGGACTGCCTCTGCCTCTGTTCCTGCCTGCCGCACGCCCAGCCAGAACTAGCTCTCGTCTCTGATGCCAAATACAGAGCCTGACCACTTCTGCCTTGTCTCTCCCCACCCATAAATGCAGTGTAGAACCACTTCTGCTTGCTTCCACCTTGCCCTCCATAAGGATCAGCGCTGTTTCTATTTTTTCCTGCTCCCCTTAATGTGGATTAGGACCACTTGCGAGTCTGCCTACCCCCTACGCCCCAGCACAGACCATACCTCTGCTTCTGCATCCCACCCCCAGGGATACTACTCAAAACCTGTAAGGAATCAAACCTCGCCCCAGAGACAGCAGTAGGCACTGCTCCTATGACACCAGCCAACACCAATCATACTCTGGAGCCTGAACTGGAGAATTGCACTCTCGGGGAAGACCTGCCACAAAACTGCCCACACTTACTTCCTTCTGGTTTCCCGGGGACCTCTTTCTAACAGCAGTCATAACATTCATCCCATCGGCCCCTGCGATGATCATCAGAGAAGTGAAAGCTAAGAGGGAAAGGAGGGCTCAGGACAGCAAAGAGGATGGGACAGAGTGAGACTCCTACCAGGTTCTTGGCTGGTGACAAGCTCTTCCCCCCAGATCCTGCTGTACCTGGCCGGCAGCGGGTACAGGATCAGTGGGGAATCCCATGGGCCACCTTTCCAGGCCTGGAGGTGAGACTGAGCCAGGACTCTATCCCCCTCCCCACCACATACTGTGTCTGAATCTATGGTTGTGACTGGGGCAGAGAGAGGAGGGGGTATAATGGCCCATAGTGACTCATTAAGGTTTCTGCCTCATCCTTGGGGCCTCTGGTGGCGTGCATGTGGTGCCAAGTGAATTGGCTGGCGCCTCTCCCCTTTCTAGAGATGGCAACAGGGCCCTGGGGTATGGTGGGGGGGTGATTGCAGTGTGGGCTCCTCCAAAGCCCTGGGGCTCTCCGACCAACCTCTAGAAACACCCAGAGACAACAACTACAAAAATAAATAATTTATTTCCTATCCAAAAGTGAGCCCAGGGTGTTGAGTGGTAAAGGAGAGCTGGAGACCAGGGTGAGTTTGTGAGAAGTCAAGGCCCTGAGTGAGACCATGTTGGGAAAGGGGAGCACAGGCTTGGCTGAGCTCTGGAGGCAGGGGAGGGACGGGAGTGCTGCTGGAACTGTTTCAAGTTGCTGGCAACAGAAGAGACCACCTTGGGTGACAGCCTGCAGAGAGAAACAAAGATGTTGACAGGCCCATGCCTGGGGGGGTAGAAATAGACATTGCTGGGTCCCAAAAGTGCCCCCTGGGACATAGGAGCCTGGGAGCACACTCTAAGGCAAGGACTGCAAACTCAAAACCCCACAGAGACCAGACAAACAATTCAAATGAGGGAAGGTGGCTGGCTACCAGGAGATGATCAAGAAACACTGGGGCCGTGAAGAGGTGAGAGTTCAGTCCCATCTAAAGAGGACAGGGGCACCCAACGCCAGCTGATTATTGCCAGGTGGAATATTAGCTCAGGATCACCAGATCTCCCAAAATATTTGAGAGAGCCTGGGATATCTGGGTTTTTATGTGTACTCCCCTGATTTTTTATGTTGGCAACTCATTTCTATTTTAAAGAAATGCTGGGAGCCCAAGAATACATATCTGGGAGTCATCCCTTTGTTTCCTGTGTGGGCGGTGGGATGCTGTGAGCCCCTCCAGCTTGGGCTGATAGCAAGAGGCCTAAGGAGTCTTGGGTTGCTCAAATGCCAGCTGGGATCTCAAATCTAGCCCTCTGGATTTGGAGAATAGCTTACTCTAGAGAGTAATGAGCAGCATTACTCCCAAGGTTGCCGGCAGGGCTGCAAGGGCTGGGACAGAAGACCTCGCGATAACACTACGCTGTCTCTGCTGTGGCATCTGCCATCTGTCCCTCCGGCTCCAGACACCAAGATCCTGCCTGCTGTTGCCTCACTCTTCCCAGGCTGGATCTGGGGCCCTTCCCCACCCCCTCCTGCCCCCCATCTGTACCTGCCTCCAGGTCCTGGGGAGAAGGCAGGATGTCTCATCTGCCCAGCCCAGTGGGCTCTGCATTCGTTCTCATGCCTGTCAGGTCCCACAGCCTCAGGTGGCTCCCCTCCCAGAGAGGATAGGAGGTTTGGAAAAGGAAAGAGGGTCAGAAGTGACCAGGCTTTGTGAAAAAGTTCTTAGAATCCAGAGCCAACCAGACCAGCTGGTGGCTGCTGACCCGAGGCAGGAGGCCACGGGCCCAGCCTTTCCCTGATGGCAGGTGGCAATGCCCACCCCAGACAGGCCTGGGCCCGGGGCCAGGGTCAGTGGAATGTGTCTGACCTGGACCGAAAGCTGTGTCTCATGAGACTGGGGGTCTGGAGTGAGGCCTCTGGCATTGGGGAAGGTCCCAGAGGGTCAGGCTCTGAGGGGTAGGGGGACAACACACAGGGTCTCAAGTTGCCGGGGGCAGCCCTCATCTCTGCTGTCCCCAGGGTGGCTGGGCAGTGGACCTCAGCGAGAGTAGTATCCTGGAGGTGAGGCGGTGGTCCCAACAGATGGGGAAAGATGCATGGAGGCCTTGGCTGGAGGCACGGAGGATCTGAGGGCCACGCCGAGGCTGTCGGGTGGCCTGGGGGACCCAGCCTGGCTTGCAGCAGGCCCATCATGTGCCGGAGCTCCTGGCTGAGCTGAGATACTTCCTGGTTGAGGCGGGAGATCTGTTGGAAACACAGGGAATTGTTTCCCAGGGGTCACTGCTACGCTCCTGGGTGCACCCCCTCACCCCCCACAGCTTACAAAGTCCTTTCCTAACCACTCTCTACTCACGGCCACCCTGAGAGGAAAGCAAGGAAGGGGCTATTTTGGTCTAGATGTAAATACCCCAGCCCCTTTCCAAAAGGGTTAGTGACAGCGGCCATTGTCACCCTCCCTGACACCCCACTTTTACGAGACGTACAAAAATGTGCTCAGGGAAGTGGCGTGGCTTTGAAATGACAGATGTAGCCTCACTGTTGGGTGATCCCATCACACAAGGTCAAGTGTTGTGCAAATTTCAGGGAGTACAGAATCCACTGAGAAACATAAAAATGCAGATTTCTGGGCCATACCCCAGACATTCCAAACTGGGAGAGACCAGGGAGGCTACATTTTACCAGCTCTTCCAGGTGCTGATAGACACTCAGGCGTGGAGCTGCTGGCCTAGAGCTGTGAGCAGAAACAGGGCTGGCCCTCCATCTGGTGGAACAGGGGCTGGGCCCCGCCCCCAGCCCCAGGCCTTGCCCCCTCCCCCCCAGGTGCTCCCTTGGGAAGCTTGATGTTTATCTGGAGGGAAGGCTGACTCCCAAGGGCTGGGCCTGGCTTCGTGGTGGCGACAACTCTGAGCTCCCTGGGGAGGAGGCAGAGGCAGAGTCCCCACATACAACATCTGGGCTCTTCCTAACCGGGGTTCAGACATTGGGTTCCGGGTGCCCCAAGGCTGAAGGTCTCTCAGCGTCTGTCCTCTGCCCCCACATTTGCTTAGCACTCATTTCTCAGGGCTGGGGTAAGGGAAAGGCCTGGAGCATTATGGGTTGGTTGGGGACATTAGGTGCAGGAGAGCATCCCACAGTCGTGCAGGGAGAAGAGGCCCCCTTTCCAGGCTGGGCAGCCTAAGCCAGCTGGGAAAGAGAGGAAGCAGTGATCACTGAGCACCTCACGTGTGCAGGGCCCGGGCTAGGCATGTGCGCACTCTCACTGCGTCCTCACAGCTCTGGAAGGTGGATCGTTTCCCCTGTTTTTTAGATGAGGAGATCCAATTTCAGACTGGTTGTGGGACTTGCTTAAGATCATCCAGCTAGTGTGAATATTTAAATTCAGGACTCTGGCTCCAAATCCTGAAATGCTTTTGTACGAGGCATGTTCCTGATCCCAAAATGAGATTCTCCAAGGTTAGAGAGGAGGAGCCAGCCCCAACCCACCTCCTGGTTCAGCCTGCAGACCTTTTCCTTCACTTCCTCAGCCCCGGTGGCCAGTTCCTGGCTGCGCCTGATCCCTGCAGACAGAGTGGGGTGAAGGGATGCAGTGAGTGCAGGGAGCACAAGTCTAGAGCTTGGGCTGGGCCCCTTCCTGTCGCTGGGTAGGCAGAGGACAAGGGGAGAGGAAGCTCTGGGGTCAGGATGATGGGGAAACCAAACTCTCAGGCTGGTTTTGAGGCCCTATGATTTCCCTAGGCTACCCTCCTGGTGGAAACCCACCCCTCTGGTTTCGAGGCATGAATCTTCTTTTTGATATCTGAACATAATATGCTCTCGTCATGCCTTTTGCGTTTTGACACCTGCCTTACTCAACTCCTCAAACTCCTACCCAGGTTTTAAGACTCAAGAGTCCCCTCCTCTAGGAGGGACTGCTAGGGGAGCTCTCCTTTCCTACCTCAGAGCCCTGCTCTGGTCTCATTTGTGGTACTCAGCAGGCTGTTCCAGAATCATTTGTCTGAGTATGCAGGTGTCTCCCCATTAGACTGGGAGATCACTAGAAATGTGGGCCAGTTCTGGTTTATCTGTGCATTCCTAGCACAGCACCCAGCACATGGCAGGCCCTGACTACATGTGGGATGGGTAGATGGATGAATGAATGAATGAATGAATGAATGGCAGATGAATGGCTGACTATGAGTTGAGTCCATTGCTGGCCCTTACCTGTAGGAGGGGCTTGAGAGTGGGGCCTAGAGTGCTCAGACCTCCTGCTGAACTGGAATGTCGGGGCCTCGGCTGAGCTGCCAGAATCCTCAATGCCATCCACTATCCTGGGACAGGGGCAGTGGTCATCAGTCCCACAGGGAGAGGGTAAGGGCCAGAGCAGAGCAAGCAGAGGGTGAATGGGGCAGCAGTACCAGGGAGCTGGGAAGGAGCAACAGTCAAAGGGGTGGGGTGGGGTTGCAAGCTGTGGTGGGTCAGGAAGGGCATGGTGGGCACATGGGGCAGAGACAGAGAGGAGCACTGGGGACAGAGCCCAGAGAAGGTTCTGGAAGCCAGCAGAGGTATGGGGAAAGCAGGGGCGGCTGATGTCTCACCGGGGACTGAGGTCCAAAGGTCCAAATGTTCCCAGTGGGGGGATCAGAAGCTGGGGGGGCTTCCTAGCAGCAGAGCCCCTGGCGGGGCCATGAGAGGAGGGGCTGTGGCCCTGGCCAGCCAGGGCAGGAGATGGAGATGGGGACAGGGAAGGGGAAGAGATAAGGGCGGAGGAGAACGGGGGCAGCTCATCACCCAGAAGGCTGACCAGGGAGCTGCGGGGCTGGGCTGGACTGAGGTTGGGCAGCAGGAGGGACCTGCGGGGCCTGGGACCACCTCCAGGCTCAGCCCTGGCCTCGGCCTCTGTGAGGGACGGCATGGTCTTATCCGAGGAGGAGCCAAGGCTTTCCGAGTGGGGCTGTGGGCAGAGGGGCAGCTGGTGTTGCAGGACAGCAAACAACAGGCCTCATCACTAAGCAACAGTCTTTACTGGCAGGTGATGCTCCCCACTCCCTCTCCCTTCTTCCCACAGCAGAGGAGCAAAGGAAAGGCCCCCCCACCCAACCTCTCCGCCATGCAACCTCAACTCCAGCCAGGAAGGGAACGTTACCTGAGAGAGCTGGGGGGATCGGGAAAAGCGGCTGAGGCCCTGTTGGGGACAGAGGGGGTTCAGCTTACGCACGCCTCCGCACTCCATTGGTACAACACCTCCTAGTCACACCCATCACTGCTTTGGGGTTTGAGAATACGGGGTCTTTTTGTGGATTTGAGTCAGAGATACTTCCAACTCCGACTCAGAGAAATCCTGAGGGGAAGTCAGTGGGAAAAGCAGTAAAAGATAAAGGCCTACGGTGTAACTGATAGACCTAAACCGAAACAGGCTCAGGAAACATTCGGTGAGTGAGGAAGCCCCAGGGGATGGCGCCCAGTCCAGAGAGGGACTAGATGCAGGAGGGGCACACGAGGAAGACTGTTTCCAAAGCGCAGGTCCTGTGGGGAGTCTGGAGTGAAGACGAGGGGTGGCCAACAGGGGATGGGTTAGCAGAGTCGGAAGTAAAGGTGGTGAGAGATGGTCCATGGGTGGGGTGATGGCCAGAGGAGGAGGGCCACGGGGGTGGACGGTGTTAAACATGGAAGGGGCAATGGACGGGGTTGCCTGGGGTTGAGAGAGGATGTTTTCAGGGTGCAAGGCAATGCCCGAGGGTCTCTCTGGGACTGGGGGAGGTCTGCATTAAAGGAAGGAAGCTCAGAGGAGATGGAGGCCATAGGGGGTTTACATACATTAATGTCAGAGCCCTGGCGCAGGTTGAAGGTGAGGTCCCGGGGCAGGCCAGCACGGAAGGCAGCTCCATACTCAGGATAGAGCTTCAGGACCTCAGCCAGTCCTCGGCTGCTCAGCTGCTGCAGGCCACAGTAGGTCAGTGCCTTCACATCAGCGCTGGTCTTCAGCACGCAGGTTGGGCCTGCTCCTGACCCAGGCTCCTGCCCTGGCTCAGTGGTATCTGCCCCGATCAGGTCCCCCTTCCCTGTGGGTAAGGGATGGGGATAGTAAGCTGGGGCCATTCAGCTGAGGCTGAGGGACCAAGAGGATACACCTAGTCAATGGATTTGAGGGGCAGCCAGTGTGTTTGAAGGATGGCTGGAGGTGGTCAATCAATGGGACTGGTGGAAGTGATCAGTGGAATGGGGAAAAGGTCCATGCAGAATGACTGGTGACGTTGGGAGATGGTCAGTGAGGGATGTCAGTAGTTTGGAGGAACGATCAATAAAGAATGGCCGGGGGGTCAGTTAAAGGATAAAGGTCAATGGAGTTGAAGGTCAACAGTGAAGAGCCAACTGAAGAGAAGGGTCAATGGATTGAGGGATGGCCAAGGGATTAGGGGAGAATTTGAGGCAAAAGGTCAAAAGGGGACGGTAGTAGAGAGAAGGGACCAAGAAAGAGTGTTCCGCAGCAGGAATCCCAGCCATCCACTGGGAATGTCCCAGCCCCTAGATTCTTGCCACTCCCAAGGCCTCTGGGGGAAGGGCCCATTGTAAGTGGCCGGTAGTGGTGCGACCCTCACCCAGGATGGCCAGCACCATGTTGTCACGCAGCACCTCCAGCGAGCCTGAGCAGACATAGTAGTGGGCCTGTAGGGCGTCCCCGTGGCGCAACAGGTACTCGCCCGGAGCGCAGAACGAGGTCTTGATGTGCAGAGAGAGGGCCCGCAGGCAGCCCCTGCTCGCTGCTCCGAATAGCGGCAGCTGCAGGATCTCCCGGTTCAGGTGCATGGCGATGTCGGCTCGCAGCTCATCAGGGAAGTCACGCAGCAACTGCAGAAGGGCCATGGGTCATTCTGGCCATCCCTCCTGCAGCTGCTACTTGATTTCTACAAATGTGCTGAGCTGTTGCCAAGGAGATAGCTCGAACTTGCCCTTTGCTTTGAGGTTACCCATTCCTGACTTTCCAGAAGACTTCTTTTGTCTAACCTCCATTTTACTTGTGTGTGGATCCTACTGCTGAGGCAGAGACTGGTCTTTTCCGTCTGTCCACGGACTGTGGTTACCCACACTGGTCACTCACACACGTCCTGGATACTCAACCCCACAAATGCAAGGACCATCCCTGGTGGGTCGGCCTAAAACTGGAAGCCAGGAGACTGGAAGTCAGCTCTGCTCCTAAATCCCTCTGGATCTTGAGCAACCCACCTCCCCTCTCTGGGCTATCTGTAAATTGCAAGGTTACACTAGACCTTGAACATTACCAACAATCCCCTAGGAGCCAAATTTAATATTCACAGTTCCATCCTCATGTTATGGAGCCCTTTGGCCACGGTGGCTTGTGACCTCTCTCTCTGGTCCCCATCACCTCCCCAGGCTCTGCATCCTCAGCCTACCTCTTGGCTCTCCTCTAACTTTACATGCTCTCCTGCATCATGGCACCCAGCTCCATGAGTTCCACACTCCCTGTGGGCCTGGAGTTGTACTCCTGGGTCTAGACCTATGTTTTCAACTAACTCCAAGGCACACTCCGCGTGGATCTCCCATCGGCACCACACCATCATCATGGCCCCACTTTGGACCCTCATTGTCACCCTAAGTATATAGCCTTCCTCCTGTAATGTCCCCATCACACCCCTTTCCCCAGGCCAGAGCCCTGGGAATCACTCCGAGCTCTTCTCCTGCACCCAGGATCACCAAGTCCCACGGCGCCTGCTCTCAGAAATACCTCCCAGATCCCCAGGCCACTTCCCAGCCTAAATGTTTTGGAGGATAAAGTCTAAAGTCAAAGCCATCTAGGAGCTGGGCCAGCCCCCCAGCCTCTTGCACTCTCTCCCTCTCCACCCTCCAGCGCTCACACCTCAGATCCTGAAGGCTCACGGAATCGCTCTCAGTTCCCTGAACTCACCCTGCTCTTTTGCGTCAGCATTTTGGGGCCTGAGTTCCTATTGCTCTTTCTGCCTGGACTGGCCTTCTGGTAGAAGGCTGATTTCCTGATTGTCTTTCATGGTGTCCCGTCTCCTGCACCACTTTCCCTGACCCCTCTAGGCCCAGACACAGTGGGGATGCCAAGTGGCACATACATCCCCACAGCAGAGTCCCGTCCACTGTGTGATTTATTTGCCCAACTGGCGGCTCGTTGAGGGAAAGAGCTCAGTGGGATCACGGCGGAGCTCCCAGTGACCAGCACAGAGGCTGGTCCACAGCAGGTGCCTGGGAAATGCTGGCTGAAGGGAGCACGGCATTAGCTAAAGCCTGAGCTCCCTTTCAGCTCCCAAATTCTAGTGCACAGGAAAAGGGTTGTGGATTTGGGTGGGTGCGTGCCCCTGTGAACACCACCCCACCACCTGGGACCCCGTGTGCCTCCATTCCAAACCCAGAGAGGCTGGGCCCTCTTCCCCGTTGCAAACGCCACGCGGTGCAGACCAAGAGTCCCAGCACCCTACCTCGTTGGCGTCGATGCCGCTGTTGATGGCCCACGTGGTCTGGAAGTACTCCAGCATGCGCTGCTTGAGCGGCCGCGGCAGGCGATGCACGCGGATGAAGTCCTTGAGGTCCTTCATGCGGCTGTGGTAGAGCGAGCGGCGCGAGTACATACGCTGGATGATGGCTGTCACGTTCCCGAACACCACCGCGTGCATCAGTGCTGCAGTGTTGGCGGCGGGCAGCAAGTTAGGGTGGGCACCAGCTCCCAAACCCACCCTGCCCTGGACGGGTCTCTGGGTTCCTGAGGAAGGGCAGGAAAGCCAGTGGGTTGCTACATGCCTACCTGGTGCCAGGTGCTGGCTTGGGGAGAGGAATAGAAAGTGGTCCCAAGAGGGGTCAGACCTGATGCTTCTCTCATGCCCCCCCCCCAAAATAGGTTATGAATGTGTGTTTCCCATCCCCTTAGCAAGAGGCACGCCTGACGGTGGCATCCCCGGGGGCCAGCATGTAGTAGGTGCAGAGGACAGCTCTATGAATGAATGCCCAGCTGTCTGGATGGCCTTCTCTGGGCCCCAATTTTCCTATCTGCCACTGGGCTTAGCAGAGCCACCCCAGGGCTTGGCAGGCCTGGTCTCACCGCCTATGAGCATCGTGCAGATGGAGAAGATCTTCTCCGCATCCGTGTTGGCGCACACGTTGCCGAAGCCCACGCTGGTGAGGCTGCTTAGCGTGAAGTAAAGCGCAGCAATGTAGGCACTGCGCCGCGACGGCCCACCCACGGAGCCATTGACATAGGGCACCTCCAGCCGCTTCCCCAGCTCGTGCAACCAGCCTGGGGGGGACAGGGAGAGGAGGGATGCAAGGAGCCCCAGCTGCACCACTGGTGCAGAACTGGGTTTCCCTGAGCTGCCTGCACTTGACTTTGGTCAAGTATTTATAGAGGTGAGGGGAAGTTTGCATGGGCTGGCACCGGAAATGTGAGGAGCAGCCTTGGCCTGGGCCTCCCTACTGTGAATTAGTTACGGCTGCAGTCCAAGGCTACCAACTCCCTACACTGCTGCCTGTTTAGGGGTCTCTGCCACTCTCTCATGGTTTGTTGAGTGCTTCCTGTGTACAGGGTGCTGGAGCTTGACCCAGCCAGACACTCTCCCTGCCCTGGTGGAAATCACAGTCTGGAGGCGAAAGGGACATGACATAGATCATTACAGGTGGGAGGTGAGCTTCTAAAAGGGAACTAGAGGGCATCTTAGGAGTCATACTGGGTTAGGGAGGCCCAACACAACGGGGTGGGAGGGAAGAATATGGCTCCTTAAAGGCTCCCTTAGGACAGAGCGTTTTAGCTGAGCCTGCAAGGAATAGAGAAGTCACTAGGTGAAGGCGGAGAAGACAAAAGGGAAGGGGTTCCAGAGAGGAAGGCATGTTCAAGGCCCACAGTGAGAAAGTAGCACAACTTGGGAGCTGGAGGGAGGCAGTGTGGCTGCAGCCCAGCGAGCCCGGGCTGCAGAGAAGCTGGCTGGGGACAGAGCGGGCTGCAGCTGGACACAGGGTGTGTGCTGAGTGTGGGCTCTATTTTGACGGCAGCAGGAGCCACTGGGAGGGGCCAGGGAGGGGTACTGCTCCCTTTGCCCCAAACACCCTCCCTACCACTAGAGTGTGTCTCATCCTGTATTTTGATTTTCTATCACCAGTTTTGCTCCCCTACTAGGCTGTGAGTTCCCCCCAAGGCAAAGCCCTTGTCTTCAAATCAGTACTCCCATGATTGATCCGGAAGGAGCTCGATGCACGTTGGCTGGATAAATAGAGGAATGTGGGCAGGGGGCGTGGGGACTGGCAGAGGCATCAGCTTGGGTGCCCGAGTGGCAGGGCAGGTGGGTGGGCGGTCAGTGAAAGCCTGAGGTCAGTGGCTCACCAATGTCCCATAGCAGCGGGTCATGGGCCTCCATCTCCCGGCGCCCGATGACGTACCAGACACAGGCCATCCAGTGGGCGAGGAGCGCAAAGATGGACATGAGCAGCGTGAGCACCACAGCGCTGCACTGCGAGTACCGCTCCAGCTTCTGCAGCAGCCGCAGCAGCCGCAG
Source organism: Macrotus californicus (assembly GCA_007922815.1). NCBI lineage: Eukaryota > Metazoa > Chordata > Mammalia > Chiroptera > Phyllostomidae > Macrotus > Macrotus californicus. The sequence continues at coordinate 24,506 of VMDR010000080.1, read as the reverse complement.
CAGCCGCACCGTCTTCAGCAGGTGCACCAGTGACGTCTGCGGCAGTGCGGCGGGGGAGGCTGTCAGAGGCACGACGCCCCGAGCCTCCGTGCCCCCCAGGCCCCTCCCCAGCACCTTGCCATCGCACATCCTGGAGCCAGGGGAAGCTACAGCAGGAAGAACGTGGCTGTTGTCCTGAGAAGGTGGCCAGGAAATGCAGGGGGTGGGGGGGAGGAAAGTAAAACTAAAACTAATAATGGCGAACAGTCAGGACTTACTATGTGTCAGGACTGGGCTAAGTATTGCCATCCTCATGAAACAGTTATGCCTTCAGCCCAATTATCATCATTGCTCCCAATTTACGGAGGAGCAAACTAAGAGAGATTCGTGACTTGCTGAAGGACACAGACCAAGGAGACGATACAGCTGACACCAAAGTCAGCCCAACTGGGCTGACCCCCGACGTCCATTTGGTGGCATGCTGCCTTTTAGCACCGTGGGCTGTGAAAGGAGTAAGTCCTGGCCAAAGGCAGGGGAAGAGACAGAACGACCTCTGGCCCATACACAAAGTCACTAGTGTCCTAGGCATAGTCAACTGGACAAGAGCTGGTTGTTAGTGACGACAGCAGTGGTGGTGGGAATCACCCTCGAGATGGAGAGACACATGGTAGAGAGGGGACAGGCAAGGACCAGGGAAGGCTTAGGGACCTTTCCCCTTGTGGGCCGGCTGCAGATGAGAGGGTCATGCTGACATGTTAAGGAGGGACAGCAGGGACTAAGGGAGCCCGGGCTCAAGATCTCAGTCCTTGTGGGCTGGATGGGGCTTGGTGGAGCTGGCATGGCACCTAGCAAGGGTCCTGTAAACGTGAGCTGTCATTGCCACCACACCTGTTTTCTTGGTGGTTATTAAAGCTTCGGTTGGCTCTTCCAGTCTCGGGGATGAGGAGCAGGTGAGGGTTTACCTTGTCACTACTAGAGCTGGGCGCTCTGGGGCAGTGTGGATAACCTGGTATGAAGGCCTTCACTGTCCTTCCGGGGGCTCCAGGAGCATCCCTGGCATCTCTGGCCCTACATGGCTCCTGAGCCACCTCGTGCCATTTTATCTCATTTTAGGTGAAGGAGGTGGCCCTGAGTCCCCCATATGGACCCTCTCCAGGGCTTAATGCCTGCCTCCAGTTCCCAGAGCTCCTGACCTTAGTCCTTCAGGGCTTCCCTCAGTCACCTGTCCCTGGGCTCTCCTCCCCTGGGGCCCTCCTCTACTCTGACCAGATTGCCCCAGGCCCAGCTCCTTCAACCCCACAGCTCTGCTGGTGCCTCCTGGCCCTGCCTCCTGGCCCCATCTCCCTCCAGCCCCAGCACTGCCCCTTGCCTCCCCATATATCAGATCATCCACTCAGGTGCCCTGGATTCCTGGAAAGCAGGGTACTATGTTGGAAAGGATACTAGACTAGGAGACTGGAGAACTTGTCTCAATCTCCTGTCTGTTACTGCTAGCTGTGTGACTTAGAGCAAGCCACTTAACCTCTCTGAACCTCAGTATCTATCTCTGAAAAAGAGAGATAAGAGAGTCTGCCCTGAGGGGTTATTGCAAGGCTCCTGAGTGATGAAAAAGAACTCACTAAACTGTGAAGTGCTCCTGAAGGGACCAGAGGAAGGGAAACTGCCTGGGAGGGGGGGACAAGGGGCTCTCTGTAGTTCTCCCTCTCCCCAGAGACAGCGGTCTGCCCAGCTGACACCGCCTGGTGGGCACAGGGGATGGGGAGGGGTTGGGAGCTGCGCCTGGATGGGCCAGGGACTCAGGGCAGACACACACACACACACACACACACACACACACACGCACGTGTGTGGGAGCATGCACACACTTGTACACAGCCAGGGGAAGAGGCCCACAGCTCGTTGGCGGCTAGTTAAATCCGGCTGCACGTAGGTGGTTTCCTGCTGTAGCTAAGTGTGGCAGAGAGAGGCGTGTACAGGGAAACTGCTCTCCACTTCCCCAACCAAAACCAAGGGGGCCTGGGGACTGAGGGTGGGATTCCCTCCCCCTGGGCCCATGAAGACCTACTATCTACTGGCCGAGTGCAGAGTTGACTGCTCAAGGGCACTTCTCTGCAGTCCCTAGGGGTCTGAGAGGACACAGGTCTTAGCGTCCTACCTCCAAACCCACCTGCCATCCTCTCTCTCCTTGTCTGGGTGTGCATGCTCCCCCCGCAAATGCTCTGTCTCCTGTCTCCTGCCAGCCAAACCCCGCTCTTTATCCACAGTCTAGCTCTACTCTCCCCTCTCACGAACCCTTCCCAGGCCACCCTCACCTCTGCCCAACTGGGGTGCTCTGGCCTCCCCGGCACTGGCTAGATTATTGATCATTTCTATCTGTGCCCTATCTATTTCTATCTAGCCTGGAACTCCAAGGTCAGCTAGCTCCGTGCCTAGCCACCGCCGCCCGCCGCCGCCCCGTCCCACAATAACTGGGATCAACTTTCCATTTCATTCACCTCTTCTGTGCCTATAGTCCCCGCCAGGAGTCCTGCCCCTCAGCACCTTGGCTGCTTGGAGGCCAAATCCCTTGTTCCTTTTCCCCACACTGGCCATGCCCCACACAGTGCTGTGCAGACAGCTAAATGCTCATCTGTTGTTTGTTGAACAAAAATGTAAAAAGTACCACTCACTCGGCATCAGGCCAACGCCGCCTCGGTAGCCCTACTTAGCTTTTCATTTGTCTCGGCTTCCCTCAGAGGCTGTGAGCTCAGCTCCCCGAGAGCACGGACCCTCTCAGAACCTTCTCCGCTCCTAACGCAGGGCTCTGCCCACAGCGGATTCCTGACAGGTATTCGCGGATGGAGGGCTAGGAAGAACTGAGCCCGAGTTTGGAGTCACTCCCTTAAGGGGGGAAGCTGTGCTGAAGCTGGGAGGTCAGGCTGCACGGTGGGACGGGGACACTCACCACGGTGACGTTGAAGACGTAAAGCAGGTCAAAAGGCAGGGCGGCGATAAGGTCAACAAAGAACCAGGTGGCCAGGTAGTGGAGGCCAATGGAACGAGGGGCAGAGACCACCTGGCCAGATGGGGACACATAGGTCGTGCGGAAGTTCAGGATGATATCTGGGGGTGCAAGAGGCTGTTACTAGGGTGTTTTGGCCTAGAAACTCAGGCCAAGGGGCCAAGGAACTGGGTAAGCTGGGAATAAGACTTAGAGACCCAGGATGGACTTAGAGGCAGGAATGGGGAGGGCCGATTGGGCTTTTGGCTGGTCCTTAAGGAGGCGAGGCCTAGAGGCAGAAGGCTGCCGGGGTCAGGAATCAGGGCACATGCACCATTACGACTTAAAAACCCAGAAACCGATGGGCTCTGAGTGACTAGGTCCTGCAGCCCAGAATAGAGCGAGGCTGGCCTGAGCGGGTCCCTCCAGCCCCCCACCAGGGTATGTGGGGCAGAGGCCCTGACCCAGGATGAAGAGCATCTCCACAGTGATGTCGCTGACAAGGGTGTGTCGGGAAGTGATGGGGGTGTCATCATCGCCCAAGAAGCAGACATTGTAGGGGACGGTGACCGCAACGTAGAAGGTGGCGAGGAGGATGAGGCCATCCCAGACGGCCTTGGGGAGGCTATAGTGGAGAAGGAGGCAGCGGGACCCCTCCACGGAGGCCACCTTGTACTCGGGCACCGACGGCTTTGGCTCAAACATGTTCTAAGGGGAGAGAGGTGGTGGTTGGGAACACTTGAGGGCAAGAGGAGCCAAGGCTGGGGGAGGGAGAGGCAGGAGATGGGGGAAGAGGGGAGTGAGCACTGCAAGCACAGCCATGAGGAGAGGCAGAAAGTGCAGAGAGGGTTCCAGTGCCCAGCACGTGACCCTTTCTCCGCCAAGCTCCTGCTCAGGACTCCTTTCGAATCGATCATGTTTTCTGGGGAGTATTTTAAGGCGTGACCTTTACCCTACTTGAGGATATGATGACAAATCAGGCACATACCCTGGTTTGAGGGGGTCACAAACTTCTCTCTCAAGTTCCTCTTGGGTTCTGGGGGCCCAGCGGAGGGTGAGTGTGTCTAGGAGTGAGGGGACACTGGCACAACACCCCTTTCCCTATAGTCCCAAGGGACTGCATGGAGGGTTGGAACTCAATCCTGTAGCTTTATCAGGGTCCTAGGAGTGGTACACAGGGCTAGGTGTGAGGCCCCTCATGGGGGCTTTCTCCCTAGGACACAGCTTGTGATTTCATTCCCCCTCCAACAGGGTAACCTTATCAGCCAGAGACAGACGCTATAGTTGCTGTTAGAACCCCGGCCTGTGATAACTCCTGAGCAGAGTAATGTGAATCACAGGGAAGCAAGGGAGATGGGGTTGGAAGGAGATGTGCGGGGACCTGGGATAGAGCCAAGCTGGATGTGAGAAATGGACAGAGAAACAAGTCACTGGAGGGAGACCAGACAGACAGGGAAACAGGGGGGACAGTAGCAGGGTGCCTCAGCATCATGGCTGGGAGGTGTCAGGGTGGAGAGAGGACTCACATTACTGGTTTTCAGGCTTCCCTGGCCCCGGCGGCCCAAGTGGCCAGTCAGCCTGTGTAGGGCAGTGCGGCTCTGCCTCTTGGCGAATCGAAGTCTTGAGCTGGCTCCCCTCCTGCCAAGGGAGTTTTCTATTGGGAAGAAGGTGTGGAGATAAGTGGGGGCACACCCCATGAGGCTGGGTAGGGAGGGGTCTTGTGTGACCTTGGGCTAGGACCTCTGACCATTCTCGCCTTCTCCCCAGACTTGCAGTTACCATGATTACTGTCCCCATGGCTTCCTGAGGGGCCAAGACCTGGGCCTCCACTCTGAGTGATGTCCTTGAAGGAAAAGAGGAAAAGCACAACCTCCCCCATCTCATTCTTGATGGGCATCATGTCCAGGAGGCACCAAAAGGCCGAGCCTGTAGGTGTGGAGAGATGGAGGGGAAGGGTGAGCAGCCCATGGCATCCCTAACCCCTCTGGTTCCTGGGCATCGTTAAAGGGTTTGGCAAGAGTTCAGAGCTAGAAAGAACTCTGGATATGTCAGCCAACTCCTTCATCTTCCAGATGGGAGAACCAAGGCCCAGAGAGGGTCAGGGATGCACTCACTGTCACAGTCAGCTTGTGGCAGTGTGAGGACCAGTACCCAGGCTTCCACTGTGCCAAGTGGACTCTGGGTAAAGCCTGGGGTCTGGGCAGGACTGCAGGCAGGCCAGGCCCCTCACCGTCCTTCCGGTAGAAGCAGATTTCAGCCCTGTGCTCCTGATGGCCCTCCAGGGCCTTGTGAAGCCTCTGCAGGGCTGGCTCGCTGGTCTCTGGACCGTAGAGGAAACGGCAGCTGCACGTTTTCTGCATGACCTCGGTGCGGCCGTAACCTGTGAGCTCGCAGAAGCCGTCTGAGCAGTAGACGATGGGAAAGCCCCTTGGGCCCTGTGCGTTGGCCAGCAGGAAGTTGCTGTCTGTGGGAAGAAGAGGTCAAGATCAGGTCAAGGCCAGGAGGGGAGCTCAGCTTCCAGGTGGGCTGTACCTCTCCCAGCTGTGGTGAGAGGTGACAGAGTCAGAAGCTGCTCAGGCTTCCGTGTGATTCCTGGATCCCCCTTTGGGATATTCTGAGAGTTAGGAAGAGATAGAGCAAAGGATAAGGACCTAAGGGTGGCCTGGAACTGGGCCAGGGACTGCAAGGGGATCAGAGAAGGAACCCAAAGAATTCATGTGGTTCACCCTCCTGCCTTCAAGCTAGTGAGCTCTTACTGTGGGAGGCAGCACAGCATGGGGAGTTAGGGCATGCGCTCAGCACCCCACCTCTGCTGCTTACTGACAGTGTGACCTTGGGCAGGTTAACGAACTCCTTTGTGGCTCAGCCTCCTCAGCTGCAAAGTGGGGGGTAATATATCCTCACGTGGTGGCTGAGAGTTACAGGAGCTACCTGGGGAGAACCTCCGGTAACACAGTCAGTGCTGCACTGAGAAGGTGAAATGAGACCCTCACACTGGCTCAGCTTTCAAAGCATAGCCCCTGCCCCGTCATCTTATTTGAGAGGGGACAGGGCAGAGATTCTGTTGATATCACACCCGTTTTGTTGATAGGAAGCTAAAAGGCAGAGATGACCCAAACTCACTAATCTCCTTTGTGGGAGGAGGGATACGGTAATGAGTAGTGTCCTCATTCCCTGCCTTCCCAGAAAGGTCCTCTTTTCAGCATCTCTTTAGCTAATTTCAGGTGGCCTGTCCCCAGTGCTCAAAGTCTGGCAGGACCAGGCAGTGAAGTTGTCGCTCCGGCAATCCCAGCAGCAGGACCCTGGTTAGCTCCCTCCAGTTCCAATGGGTAGGAGGCCACAGGGGTGCTCTATGGGCCATCCAGGGACAGAGTCTCAGCTGAGGGAAGGGGCCTGAGACACAAGCAGCCCCAGGACGCTAGGAAGGGTGACTGTATGAGGGTGGGTGGCTGATGGGGACACGGAGGGTGCCTGGGGGGTACTGGGTCCTGGGCGGCAGCAGCTTCCTTCTTCCGTCCCAGAGCCCGTTGCCCAGGTGATGGGCGCTATGGAAACAAGGGAGGCGGGTGTGGAGGAGGGTAGGTCCCCTGGCAGCTCAGTTTCCGCCCTCGGGTACCGCTCCTCGCCCCCGCCCCCAACCTGCGCCCCCTATCCCAGCGAGGGCGCCCGAGAGGGGCAGGCAGCGATCTCTAGGCTGCAAAGTAGGAAAAGGGGCAGGCGGGAGAAGAGGCGGGGAGGGAGGAGTGTGGCTGTCCGAGGTGCTGAACCTGGAACCCAGCCTGGGGTGGGCGAGCAGGGAGTTCCCTTCCTCAGCGGACCGCGCCCCTGCTCCTGCCTCGCCTCCCTCAGACACAGCCGCGCCACGGTCTGGGGGCGCGTGACCTGAATCTAAACTAGGACCTGCAGAAGTCTGATCTTCTCTCCCTGCCTCCCTCTCTCTTCCTGGGGGAAGGGGATGCTGGAGCCGTCTGGGCGGGGACTCTAGAGCGCGGGACTACAACGTCCGACCTCGGCGTCTCCGATACCACCCTACACGCCCCTGACCGAGCTCTGCCCCGGAGTGGGGCGCCGCTGAGGCCTCTCCTCCGTTTTGCTGCACACAGGGCCTTTCACGCCTCCAGTCACGCCGGTTCTCTCGGCCCCGGCACTCTGGGCTCTCTCCCCGCATCCCGCCCCCCCTCGCCCCCTTGCAGAGCGCTGCCAGCCCCGCTCCTTTACCACGGCTTCGGAAGTTCCTAGACCCTCAACTCCACTCTCCTTCTCGCCTCCGGTCTCACCACACCTGGAAGACCCAGGCTGGCCCGTTCTTGGTGCCCAGCTCGAATGCCCAGCCCCAGCCGTGGCCCCACTCACGCGTGCCGTCGAAGCGGGTGGCGATCGTGTCCAGGAAGGTGTTTTGTGGGGCCAGCAACCCCTTCATGACCGGCATGGCCTCGGGGCGCAAGTTCGAGGCTTGGCGGCTGGGAGCGTTCAGCTCGGCCGGGCCCAAGGGGGCGCGCTGCCGGCGGGGCCGGGGCGCCCCATGCGCCCGCCTGCCTCCTACCCTCTCTCTAACCGCCGCCGCCTCTCCGCTCCGAACCCCGCAGCTTTCGCCTGGGCTCGGCGCCGCTTCACTGGTTCTTTTCCCCACGGGCCAGGTTCTTTCCCCCGGGCTCGGCCCGCGCCCGCCACGTGGCCCCGCACGGGGAGGGGCCACCGGTGACACCCGCGCTTCTCTCTGCGGTCCTCCTTGGGAAGGGGAGCGGCCCACGCGAGTCTCTCGCGGAGAGAATTCGGGACACGCCTACCGGGAGAAGAGGTTCGAGGGGGTGGGGCGGGGCTTGAGTGTCAGATGCACCTCTTCCCGGGTGGCCACGCCCCTACGTGTGGTTCCCTGGCTCTCCTTGTGGCTCCGCCCCACGGGCTTCCCCACTCTCCGCCCACGCTGGGAATGGTATCTGGTTCACAGTGCCTCCTGCCCGCTGGAGTTGGGCTGTTTTGCAGCATCCTCAGAACCCTGCATTCCATTGTGAGACAGACAGCAAGGGTTAAAGAGGCTAGTTTTGCTTGTTGGGGGTAGACAAGGCTGGGAACTCAACTTCTAGAATACACTGCTTAACCCTCACCTACACCTCAGTTCGCAGAGGGCACACTGGCAAATTCTGCCTCTGAGTCTAGCAGGGTGGATGAAAGGAGCTTTGAGTCCACCGGGTAGCCAGGTCTGCCATTTACTAACTGTGTGGATTGGCCTCTCTGCGCCTCATTTTTCTCATCTGTAAAATGAATCTAATAATTTTTAACCTTATGTGATTGTGAGAATTTAATAGCACAATGCATGTCATTGGCACAAAATAAGTGTGTCGGAGAGCAATTTTCTCTCTATTCTCGCTCTTCCTACTGTCTTGATTTAACCCTCCTTCTCTCTGCTGCCATGTAAGTGGAGGAGAGGCTGGAAGCAACTCTGGGGCAGAGAAGAATAGTTTCAAGGTGGACAGAATCAGTTTGCAAATCTCCCGTGCGCTGGTGGACCTTGAACTCCATCTTCTCTGAGACTTAACCAGTACATCAGTAAGAAGGACCCATGTGAGAAAAGACAAAGGACTTTTTCACCACAGAAGCAGAAAATTACTGGGGCAGCTGAGCCTGGAGGCTTAGGTGACTGCTTCCCGGAACAAAACAGTGAAGGCCAGTGACAGCGGAAAGATGGTCTTGGAGAGGGCAGGCCAGCTGCCGGTGCCCTCCTCCCCCTCAGAACTTGAACCCAGCATTATCGGGGATGTTAGATTGCTTAAAAGTGTCACATCTTTCTGCGTCTCTACTTTTGGATGCTATATTCGCTTCCTAGGGCCCCTGTAACAGAGTACCACAAACTGGGTACTTAAACAACAAAAATTTCTTGGCTCACAGTTCAGGAGGCTACAAGTCCAGGCTCAAGATAATGATGGCAGGATTGGTTCCTTTTGAAAGCTGTGAGGGAAACCCTGCTCCATCCCTCTGTTCTAGCTCCTGGCGGGTTGCTGGCAGCCTTTGGCTTTTACATGCATCACCCACCTCTGCCTTTATGTTCACATGGATTCTCCCTATGTGCATTTCTGTGACTAAATCCCCCCTTTTTATAAGAACTCTGCCTCCACTCCAATGTGACCTCATCTTAACTAATTATATCTGCAATGACCCTCCAAATAAGGTCACATTCTGAAGTACCAGGGATTAGAACATCAACATATGAATTTGGGGAGGGGGCACAATTCAACCCGTAACTGCTGTGTTCCACTAGAGTTGCAGGAAAATCTGGCCCCATCCCTGCATAAGAACTCGTGACTCCCAGCTACCTACAGAATAAAGTGCAAAGTCTGATGACTTGTAAAGGTCTTCACAATCCCGGCTGCACGACCTAACCGCCTCCCCTCCAGCGCCTCACCTCTCCCCACACTCTCTACCCCACGCTGCAGCCACTCTGGATGATTCATGTTGAACCTCATATTCCCTGCCTTCTCCACGGGCTCTACCCCCAACCCTTCCCACCGGGACTCCTCTGGGCAGCCTTTCTTGCTCCCCTCCCTCTCCTGTCTCACCGTATAGGTCGGATACAGCAGAGCATCGAGAGACGTGTCCCGCATCCTCCCATCCAAGCACGCACATCTGCAGTTTTTTCCGCACCCCAAGACCTTGCATGGATCCTTGCTCTGAGGGCCCCTATCCAGGAATGTTTCGTATTCAGCGACATCCAAGCTGAGGTATCCCAGAGCTGGGCTTCCAGGCTCTCGGGCTCTTTATATTTCGCAAGACTCTTACGCCCCCTGGAGGGCGGGACTCTACAACGCAGGAACAGAGACCAGCCACATTAACGGAAACTCGCCTTTATTGCCCTTTTTCTCTGGGGGCTGACACCAGGAGGGCAGAGGGGAGAGGGCAGGGCCAGGTCATAGCCTAGGCACGGGCTCAGATCCCAGACCGTCCCCCAGGAGCGGCAGAAGAAACGGCCGGCGCGGGACAACGGCGCCCGGGGCAGGGTCGCGGCGCTGGCTCTGCGCCGGCGCGGCGGCCCATGGTTAGGATGCCGGCTGCGTGGTTGCCGTTGGCCTGCAGGAGGCGCTGCAACCGGCCCTGTAGGCCTGGGGCGCCCGGCCGCCGCTTGCCCAGCGTGAGGATGCCAGCCGCGTGATTGCCCGCGCCGTGCAGCAGCTCATAGAGGCGGCAGGAGCACGTCTTCTGGCGGCAGCAGTCAGGCAGGGGCTGCGCTGCTGCCCCGGGCGACAGCAGCGCGGGCGGTAACAGTAGCAGCAGCAGCAGCAACGTCACGGCGACCCAGGAGACCTAGGGAGGTGGAGATCCGGCTCTGTGGGTCTTCCCGCCGCGCCCGCTTCCAGTCCTTCCACCCAGCCCCTGCCCTGATGGTTGCGCGCCCCCTCTTGGCCTGCGCCCCTCGCTCGCGGCCCCTCCGTTTTTCCTGCTTCCTGGCAATGTTGTGTGAGGGTTGGAGAGGGTGTCATCTGGCCTTTTACCTGCTCATCCTTCAAGTCTCAGCACAACATATCCTTCAGGAGGCCTTTCGAGACCCCTTGGGCAGAAGGAATCCCTGTCTCCTCTGGACATCCTTAATTCACTGGACCCCCCATTAGAGTGCTTACCACTCCACATGAAAACAGGTGTGTCCGAGTCTGTCTGCGCCAGAAGTTCGGACACTCAGGGAAACAGGCCCTATTTAGTCCTGCTCCCCCTACCCACAGCGGCAAATCAAGGACTAGCAGGACCCAAGCTGTCTTGTTAGTTCCCTACCCTCAGGGGCACAGCCTCCCCACTTGTGAATTGGGCGTTAACTAATTCCTGCTGTGCAGAGCTGCTGGGAAGATAAAATGAGATGACACGTGCAAACACAGCACCTGATGACTAGTAAGTGCTCAATAAACGTGAGCTCTTAGCAGAACAGAGCACAATCGAATGTTAACCAAGGCAGGTTCTCAGCCAAGGGTCCACCCAGTCCCCTCCTTACCTCGGAGCCTACACAGAAGAAGACCAAGGCAGGAGACACCTCCGGCCTTTCTCCCAGCTCCTGAGCAAGCACTCTCATTGCCCCCTGGTATGATGCATCCCTTCCACCCCTGGGCCTTTACCTTTGTGGAGGGAGGGCTCATGGTGTCTGGAGCTCAGAGTGGAGTGGCAGGGAATGGTGTCCTCTGCAGTGGTCCGGATAGCTAGGAACTTTGAGGCTGTTGACTGTTACCTGCTACTGGTGTCCTGGGGTTTATAGTGCTCTGAGGTGGCAGGGGAGAGAGAGGCACTCGCATCTACTCTGGGGCCAGACAAAGGCAAGTCTAAGATTAGCCTCACGCAGGGGGGCCGTCTCCAGGCTGGGCCCAAGGAATGGCTGCGAAGGCACCCAGAGGCTGGAGTTGGATCGCTGTGCCTCTGGTGCCCCCCTTGTCTGTCTGCCTGCTCCTTGGAGATGGGCGGTCTCCGGGCACTAATGAGGCCACCTTGCACCCAGGAATCTGGGAGCACAAAAGAGGCCTTGGCTGGGGCGCTGGCCTGGGACAATGTGAGGAGGGGTGGCTGCTAATGAGGGTCAGGAGAGGAGGCAGTCACGAAACCCATTCTCCACAGGGTGTGTGGGGGTGGGGAGGGCACCCAGGCAGCGGGCCTCCCTCCCTCTGCTCCTTGTCTCTGCCCCTGGGGTCTGTCAGGCTCAGGGCCACCTTCCTTTATTGAAAAAGGCTTCTCAGCTGGCCTTCCTTTCCCTCAGCTCCTTCCTTCCACTAACCTCCAAGATGGAAAACCTTGGAAACCAATCCTGGGCAGTGGGAGAAAAGCACCTGGTTTGTTATCCCTGGATCTTGCCAGCTTTCCTGCTGGAGGGGACAGGTGGGGTTCCATCCCACTGTCAGCAGGGAGGGGGGCACCATGCTGCAGTCTCTCTTATATCAGGGCACTGTCTACCGAGCACCTGCTCTGCATCGGCCCACACTGGGCTCTGGAGCCATGGGGTACATGGGACATGCCCAGTTTACAAGGAGCTCCAAAGTCCAGGTGGGGCGTGACCCGGCCTATAAGGGAGCTCAGTGGGGGAAAGGACTCTGGAAAGGCCTTCCATGAAAAGATTTCTACCTGGTAAGTTCAGGGGAGGAGGCATTCTGCTGAAGGGACACCTTGAGCAAAGACCCTGAAGGTGACAGTGCTCAACTCATGTGGGATAGTGGGGTGTGGTCCTCATGGTCGTGGCTTCCCCTAGAGGAGAGAGGTGGCTGGATAGGCAAGCAAGGCCCCTCACATTTGGGTTAAGGTTGGGATGGGGAGAGGTGGGAGGAGGGGGGGTCTGTGTCTTCTGGGTTGACCTAGGCCATGGCAGGGGGGCCCGAGGGCTCCTGGGGGCACACATACTCAGGGCCTGCCCCAGCGAAGAGAGGGGGAAAGTCTAGGGATGGGAGACGAAGGGGCGTGACCAGCTGCAGCAGGAGCAGAGCAAAGGGGACTGCTACCGTTTCCCCAAAAGTAGACCCTGAGTCCAGAGTCTGGGTGCAAGAGGTTTATTTGGGAGGTGATCCCAGGAAACACATAAGGCATGGGGATGGGAAGGCCGGGAGGAAAGCCACAAGGACTGTGTTAACATCACCCCCGCGGGCAACTGGTGCAGAATACACTTCAGAGTCGTCCCACTGGGGGACAATGAAGCTCAGGTCGGCAGTCACAACTCCTGCTCCTTGCTGACTGAGGGTCGCTCCTGGGAACATTCACTCCGGACACGTGCAGCTGCCCAGTGGACTGGGCTGAGAGGCCCAGGAGCCACTGGCGTGTGTGGGAACACTCCCGCAGTTTCCTCCAGAGTGGGCGAAGGGGGCTTCAGGCAGGGCACTGCTGGTGTCTGGCACACCCTTAAATCACTTCTTAGGACCTGGCTGACTAGGTTGGACCTCCCTAAGACCCAGCAGCTCTGACAAGCAACTGACAGGTGACACAGAGTCAGAGACCCTGGTCAAGGGCTCCCCATCTAGAGAAGCCACAGAGGGAAGAGGCAGTTTCCGGGGGTCAGGAGGCAGTGGGCAGAACTCAGCTCAGGACAACGCTCTTCTTTGCAGGCGCTGGGCCAGGTGCCTGTGCCTGAGGACCCGGGGCATCTCAGGAGGGAAGGGAGACGAGGGAGAGGCAGCCAGGGCCGCCCGGAGCGCTCTGAAGGCCTCCGGCCCCACCAAGTGGACTCTGGCAGGGCCCACGCTGCCCCAGAAGCGCAGGGACTTGTAGCAGGAAGAGGCTCCCTGGAGGCAGTGGTCAAGCTGGGAACAGAACGGCAGAGTGAGGCTGGTGTGCGGCTGTGTGGAGCGTGGGTGAGGTGTGCACGACGGTGCCTAGCGTCCATGTGAGTAGGAGTTTTGTGTGTATATGCGTGTGTGTGTGTCTGTGGGATTCACCCCTCCCTTTCCCCAGCCTCAGGAAAGTTCTCCTTGCCCCACCTCCCCATCACTCCGCTCTGTCTACTGCACCCGGGGGCATGCAGAGCGAGGGGGACATGCAGTCAGATCCTGTCCCCTGTGTCATTTACCTTGTCTCGATTTTCCTCAGACAGGTTTCTCAGCCCCCTTAGGGCCACAAACACTTCATAGTGGGGAGCGGAGCCCCCGGAGGAATCTGCAGACAAACCCCAGTACACATGCGCTCCTGTGAATGGGGCAGCTTCCAGAGCCACGCCCACTGCCTCCCCACCACCCCTCCCATGCCCTGTGCTGCCCCACTCTGAGGTTCCTGGAAAACAAGGGTTTCTTGGAGCAGAGGTGGGGAAATGGAGAGGAACCCAGGTCTAGTCCTGAATATGAAACAGGTCAGGAAAGGAAATGGGAAGAGACTGCAGCAGGAGGGATGGGAGTTAGACCTGGGGAAGGACTTTTGTTAGGAGCAGCAAAGAAGGCTGGGTCATCCCTTCTTCCAGGAGGTCTCTCAGCAAGATGGACATGGGTTGAGGGGCAGCCAACCCGGGAATGAGGAGCAGGAGCTGATGGAGAAGCTTACCTAGAATGCTGCTCTCCACACAGGCATGGTCCAACAGCGTGGCCCTTGGCCACTGTCCCACCGCCCGGCCCAGGGCCTCAGAAAACACATCCTCACCAATGTCTTCTCCTCGCACACTCAGGGTCTCGCTTAGCCTGGAAAGAAGGGAGGGTGAGGCGGAGGGGCCCAGGGCACAAGGAAAGCCCCTCAGATTCCTGGGAAGTCGCCTACCTGCGGATGAACCTGACGACTGGGCACTGATTGTAGGCGCCAACCACCCGCACCACATCACCCAGACGGCACCTGACAGGGTGGGAGGAGGGGTGAGTCAGGCCCAAGGACCCATTAGCTCATGTCCCTGGCCCTCAACAGGATCCCGGAGGGCCTGAGGCGGCTGCGGGGTAGGCCGGTCATCACCTGGTGAGGCTGGTATGGTCAGTCAGCACCAGCTCATACTCCTTGCCCCTCTGGGCCTCGGCTAGCAGGACGGTGGTGGCAGCCTCTTCCTGGCCTCGTTCCTGGACTGGGAGCAGCTCAATCAAGGGAGCTCCAGGGGGTAGGAGGTAGAGCCCACCAGGCTGCTCTGGCCACAGGTTCAGGCCCACCACCCCTGCGGGGAGCAAGCGGCCTCTTCATCTGGTGGTGCCGGGGCTTTCTGCTAGGCCCTCACCCCAGATCCCATGCCTCAATCCTCTGAGCACCTGATCCCACCGCTGCCCTTCCGCCCACTCCTTCATGGCTCCCCCAGGCTCAGCACACGGCCTCTGGGGCGCTAACTGGGAAGAGGCAGTGCTTCTGGATGTGGCACTCCTGGGGGTAAAGGCTGATGCTCTTTTGATTTGTGCAACCTCCACGAGCCTCAGTCTCTTCCTCTGTCAAATGGAGCTGCTGGTACTGGGGAGGGTACACAGGATGTTGGGAGGGTTAAATGAGATAATATGAAGGGCTCACTCTGTGGCAACTAGCTGGGTGCCCTCTGCCCCGGCTCCCAGCTCCACCCCCGAGTCCTGCTGGCCTCCAGAGGCAGCATAGGCAGGTGAGAAGGTAAGTCCTTGGCACCACGAGGCCCCCAGGGCAGCCACGGCCTCGGCCTGGCCTCCTGCGTCCAGAGTCACCACCACCTGCAGCTGTGGCCAGAGCCGCAGGGCCAGTCCTCGGGGTCCCTGCGCCAGGGCTTCCCGCAGCTCAGCTGCCCGCCAGGGGAGAGGCGCTCCCGGGCCGCCAGCAGCTAGTGCCTCCGCCAGCTCTTCACCATCAGCCCCCAGGCCCGAGAAGACATCCAGGAGTTCGACTGCTGTCCCAGCTTCCAGTGCCCGCAGCCCCGGGGACCTCAGTGCTTCCAGCAGCAGGGCCCCAGGGTCCTTGGCTCCAGGGGGGCTCCCCTGCCTGGGAACACGCCAAGGCCAGGGGAGGGGGCTGGGCCAGGGGGATGTAGGAGTCAAACAGGCTGTGCCCTCTGGGGCCAGCACCTCTGGGCAGACCTGGTTTAGGGCTGCCAGACCCAGCAAGGTGGCCTGGAGGGAGAGGGAGAGGGTGTTGGCCCCCAGCCTGAGCCAGACCCAGAGCCCCCAGTCTGGGGATTCTTTGCCCTCCCTGAGGGAAGGGTGTGGCCGCCAGCTGGGGTCCATGGGGGGCTGTTTACCTGCAGAGAGGCCTTCCCGAGGTGCTGCTTTGAAGTAGGGGGCAGGAGCTGCTCCGCGCTTTCTTCCTCCTGGGCCTGGCTGGCCTTGGTCAGAGGGAGATGATTCCGGAAGGTGCTCATATCTGCAGCCCCAAAGACACCATAAATGGGTCAGGAAGCCACAGTTTCTCAGGAGTTTCAGGCAAGACTGGTGAGACTGTTGAGGAAGGGACGTGGAATGACGTGGAATAGGCCTGGGGGTAGGGGCTGCCAGGGTCCAGAGTGGGAAAACCCACCCTGAACCTGGGGAGGGTCTCCGGGGCAGGCCTCTCTGTGTTGGCAGCAGAGGGTGGGAAGGGGGGTCTTCGGGTTCTGGAATCTGACTGTCCTGTGTGGTTTCTTTCTCTCTGGACCACCTCCCCAGACCTTGGAAAACACACCTGTGCTCCCCTTGAGGGGGCAGCGGGGGTTGGGGGCTCCCTTCAGACACCACCTCAGGGCCTGCTGCTGGCTCTGGCCCGCATGCAGCGTGCTCTGCTCCAGTCTCCACCGCTGCCAGGCGGCTGCCCAGCACAGGGCACCCCATGCCACACGGTGCTGGAAGCAGGCAAGCCAGGACAGCCAGGGCCCCCGGGATTGCTGCTGCCGGAGTCTGGCCAGCGGCAGCAGCAGCAGCAGCAGCAGCAGCAGCAGCAGCAGCAGGAACAGCAGCAGGAACAGCAGCAGCATCTCCAGGCAGCTCCTGGGTAGAGGAAGGGACAAGAGTGCTGGTATTGGGGGTGTGGAGGATAACTCATTTCTTAACCACCGCCCCCCATTCTACAGGCACAGGAAAACCAAGGACACAGGAAGTTTGGAGAGAAGCCAGGGCCCCTGTCAGGCAGATGAGGCAGAGAGAACATCAGGCTTTAGCATCACACTGACCTGAGTTCGGATCCTGACTCTGCCACTTGCTATCTGTATGTGATTCGAGTGGCTGCTCTGAGCTCTGTCGCCCTGTCTGTCAAATGGGAATATAACCCCCCCTCAGAAGGTGCAGAAAGGGCTTGGCATGGTGCCTGGCACACAGAGGCTGCTTATCGAATGAGATCTTGCCCACTTCCGAGTGGCTCTGCTTCCTTCCAGGGTCCACCCCGCCCTGCTCTGTGTCCCTCCTGAGCCCTGGGCAGGGTTCATGTCCCATATGCACCTGTCACAGCCCACTGGTGCCTACTCCCAGCATCCAGGGCCCCCTCAGCACTTAGGTCTCAGTATATAGGCCGGCCAGAAAGATGAAGCCATGGCTTTAAAGGGCTGGGCCTCACGACAGGGAAATCCGGCTGCTGGGCCTGAGGGCGGAGCTGAGGTGGGGGGTGCTCTTAAAGGAGCAGGTTGCTGGAGGGAGACAAGCTGGGCGCTGGCGGGCGCTGGCTGGCGCTGGCCGGCGCTGGCCGAAGCGGGAAGCTAGGACTGGAATTGCGTGGTCCTCATGCTTGTGCAGGTGAAGAGAGAAAGCTGACTGTGGAAAAGAGTACCAGGAAGCAGCTCAGCAGCTTCGGCTGGGATGGGGCACACCTCATCCTGGAGCAGACTCCAGCTTGAGAACTGATAGAAACCAACATTTTCTTTCAATCCAGAAATCCTCTCCACCAAGGTGGCAGAGAAAGAAAACACTTGTTATTGAATGAACATCACACCAGAATGTGATGTGCATCCCAGGCCATCTGCTGGGAGATGGCAAAGACAAAAAAAAGAATCTCACTCCCATTTATAGCCAAGCTAATAGCACATAGATGTTCTCAACATACATGACACATGAATGGCCAAAATCATCTTTGAAAGGGAAGAGATGCCAGACTATTGATGAGATTCAGGAAAATACCACAGGGCAGCTCATGGCGACTGGGAGAACTGTGTGAGGTCCCAAGATGCCTAATTGGAAGGGGACTGAGACGTCATTGTCCTGTGTACAGTGTTTCTTGTATCTTGTATCTTCTTCCGTAAGTGTCTCTATTTTGCACAGCATATGGATGGATACTTTCCAGACAGATCTCATTCACAGATACGTGCAACCCCAAAAATCAGTTTGTAACATTTTCATCACCTCAAAAGTGACCCCAAGCCCTTTAGCTATATCCCCCAGTCCCTTCCCAGCTTTCCCCACCCCAGGCCTAAGCAACCACAAATCTACTTTCTGTCCCTATAGAGTTGCCTATTCTGGACATTCGCATAAATGGAATCATGTAACACATGGTCTTCGTGTCTGGCTTCTTCCATGTAGCGTAATGTTTTCAAGGTTCTTCTATGTGGTGGTGTGCCACTGATCAACAGTCTGGTCCTTTTTATTACCAGATGATATTCCACTGGGGGTACCACCACCCAAAAAGATGTGTAACCCCCCCTCCCCCACTGCTACATTTGTTTACCCATGCATCAACTGATGGGCTCATCTCTGCTCTTTGGCCATTATGTATAATGCTGTTATGAACATTTATGTACACGTTTTTCTGTGGGCATATATTTTAATTTTTCTTTTGTAGAGGCTCAGGAGTGGATGAGCTGGGTTGCATAGCAACTTTTTTTTTTTCTTAACTCTTTAAGGAATGGCTAATCTGCCTTCCAAAGTAACTGCATCATTTTACTTTCCTGTTAGCAGTACATGAGGGTTCTGACTTCTCTACATCCTTGCTAACACTTGTTATTATCTGACCTTTTGATTTTAGCCACCCTAGTGGGGTGTGAAGTGACTTGAGTCTATTTTAATTTTAATTTCCCTGATGACTAATGATGTTAAGCATCTTTTTATGTGTCTAGTGGCCATTTGTATATCTTCTTTGGGGAAATGTCTTTTCAGATGCTTTACACATTTTTAATTGTTTTTTTTTAATTAGGTTGTAAGAGTTCTTTATATATTCTACAAACATGTCCCCTATGATTTGCAAGTATTTTCTCCACCTCTGTGGGTTATCGTTTTGTTATCTTGATAGTGTCCTTTGTGTGCTGAGACTGACCGTCAAAGGCGGACAAGACCCAGAGACCAAAGAAAGAGGCTGACAAAGAATTAAACAAAGACTTTATTAAGAGAACTTACTGACAGAAGCAGTCTCGGGCGGCAGCCGGTTGATGGATCTCCACCAGGTGAAAGAGGATGGCAGCTTGAAATACATAGTTTTCAGGAACTCAGGTGGCCTGTAGCCAGGCAGTACATGCTTGCTAAGAGCTGTGTTTCCAGTCACTGAACACCGTGATGGGCCTGCTTATCTGTGTCAGAACATTCCTTTCAGGTGACACGGGTGCAATTTTCTCTGTGGAAATGCTAAACTCTTCAGGACAGGTGTGTCCTCTACCTCTGATGTGGAAGAATAAAAGTGTCTTTTTTTTTTTTTTTTAATAAAAGAATAATTGGTATCCTTTAAATGTTTGGTGCAATTCAGTGGTGAAGCCGTCTGGGCCTGGGCTTTTCTTTGTAGGTAGTTATTAATAGTGCCCACAAAGAAAATCACTTTGCTATAAATCTATTCAGGTTATCTATTTCTTTTCGAGTCAGTTGCAGTAGCTTGTCTTTCTAGAAATTTGTCCGTTTTATCTACGTTATCTAATATATAGGCATACAGTTGTTCATGGTCACCCTCGTACTTCTGTGAGATCTGTAGTAATGTCTCTACTCTTGTTTCTGATGCTTTTTCTTGGTCAGTTTAGTGAAAGGTTGTCAACGTTCTTGATCTTTTCAAAGAACTAACCAGTCTTTGGTTTTACTCATTTTCTCTCCTGTTTCTCTATTCCCTGTTTCATTAATTTCTGCTCTATTACTTCTTTCCTTCTGCTTGCTCTAGATTTAGCTCGTGTTTTTATTCTTTCAGCGTCTTAAGGTGAAAGGTTGGGTTGATTGGAGTTTTTCCTTTTAATTTTTTTTTGTATTTTTTTCCATTACCATTTAGTCCCCTTCTACCCTCATCCCTTCCTTTTTAATGTCTTTTCAGCTCTAAATTTTTCTCTAAGCGCTGCTTTAGCTGCATCCTGTAAGTTTTATGTGGTGTGTTTATTCTCTTTCGTCTCTAAGTATTTTCTAATTCCCTTGTGGTTTCCTCTATGACCCATTGGTTATTTAAGAATGCATTATTTCCACATATTTGTGAATTTTCCAGGGCACGGTATTATTTGTTTAGTGAGTGGCTGGATTACTGAAGTGAGTTTCTCTACTCCCCGACACCAAGCCCACATACTGTGAAGTCTCTGTTACTGTTCTTCAGGGGGCTGCAGACTTGGGTGTGCCTACAGTCACCCTAGTGTGAAGTGATTTTCACAGATCTCTTCCCTGGCCACGCCCGACTCCTAAACTACACTGATTATTGGCTGATATTATATATATATAAATATAAAATATAAATATATATTTATATAAAAACATATATATATTTATATAAAACATATATAAATATATAAATTTATATTTATATTTCAACAATGCCCTGGGGGCATTGTTGGGGGATAAATTGCTCCACAAACTGATCCAATTGAATTCAAGCTCCTTTGAAGGGATAGTTTCAAGGTCAGCATTTGAGGTTTGTTCTGACCCCAAGTGAGCTCCTCCTAGCTCTTTCCCCATTTCTCTAGCAAACTACCCCAGGTCAGTATATATTTCCAGTGAAGCTGTCATTCTCCCACCTACTGTTTTTCACCACAACCTCCACTGTCTCGGAGAACATTCTTACACTTGAACTTCTCTTGCAAATGCCGTCAGTTCCTTTGAGGAGATACCCAGAGCTCTCTGTTCTGTAGCCTTTCGCCCCCCTCTGGGGCCAAAACTTGGAGCCCTGGCTCTGGTCCCTGGTGTTGGGGCTGGAGATGATGGTGTACTTCTGAGTGATGTGCCCACTTCAAAAGATGAATGAATGCCTTCTCCTTTCTCAGCTCCTACTTGTTCCTTAAGAGCCAGCTCAAGCTGTTCAGTGCCCTTCATGTTCTTTTGTACTTGACAGTGGCCGTGGGACACCTTTATTCACAGCAGCGTGAACCAGTGTCTGCCTCATCCTACCTGGTGGTGTCGGCCGCCTCTTCTGACTGCAACGCTCGTGCGGGTGGGAACCATGTTTCTCGCCCCACACGCAGCGCTTGCTCAGGGCTTGCTCAACGTGCTGGATTTTAAAGGTGAGCTACCTAACAGGAAGAGCGTGGAGTTGGGAGACTAGGAGATGAAGACTATCATTCTAATTTTCAGAGCATCGGATGAGTAGGAAGGTAAGAAGTGCTGCCGTCCCCATCAAAGCTGGCGACTTGTGCCCGGAGGAGCCAACCCCCAACTAGCTTCCCTTTCAGACTCACACTGGTGACTTCTCCCACCCAGCCACCCTCCCTCACCACCTGTTGGAAAAAATAAAACAGGACTCAAGGTTGTCCCTTCAGAGGAAACCTTTATTGTAACATAAAATACACTGTTTTGGGATTTGCCCAAGTAAAACTGTACATAATATTTGGTAGCTGTAGACTAATCTGCCTCAACACTAAAATATGTTATCTGAAATAATTTCATAAAGTTTTAAAAAGAAAAATTATAAAAAGTATACTTCCACTTTAAGTTATATTAACTTTGTCCCCCCCAACCCGACCCCCCACAAAACCCTGCACAGAGCACACGAGGAGTCAGAACACTCGGATGACTTGTGTGTGTGTTGGGAGTGGGTGAGAGGGGGCGGCACGGCTTCCCATGACCTCTCCTGGTTCACGCAGACAGGGAGACGAGAGAAAGTAGGATGCAGACAGCGAGCACACCTTTGGGCCAGAGATCTTGCCCATCGATAGGCACAGCCTCAGGAAAACTGAGGACGAATCAGCCACCGTACAAGCACGGGAACCCCGCACGCAGCACCTGTCCCCCCGCCCCACTGCCCACTGTCCAGGCGGAGCCCCACCCACAGTGTGCGCGGGGGGCCCGGACCACAGCTGATCTGAAAGCATGTGGCCTGTGCCCCCGTCCCCCTGCTGGGCCACCCAGGGCACCGCTCAGCGGCAGGCGTTGGGAAGCCTGAGTGACCAGGCAGGTGAGGGCTCCTTGGGCCTGGGTCCAAGCACAGCCAGGCCTCCTTTCCACCTTTCCCCAGCATGCCTATCCTCGCAGGTGGCATTTTAATCTAACGCTGAGGGGTACACCAGGGGCTTAGCAGCATCCTGCACCAATGCTGGTGTCCAGGGAAGGGCCAGCCAGCTCCTCAGAGGCAGAGAGAGTCTACTGCCTGGCATAGAAAAATAAATCAGTGTATGAGACCCAGCCAGGGCAAACAGCAGCTTTTAAAAAGTTATCTTCCAATAAATAATTTACTACAGAGGAATATTCTAACATCAAAACACTGATAAGTTCAGAAGTTATTTTTGTAAAAAAAATATGTTTATTTGCTCACATGTATAAAAATAAGGTTTTTAGGGCCATTCTCTCCTGGGTGTGGTCATGTCCTCCTTTTGGAGAGGGGGTTAGGGGTGACCTTGTAGGCCAAACCCAAAAGCTATACCTGTTCCCCTCTCTTCCCACCTGCCTGCCACAGCCCATTCCTTCCTTCTGGTATGAAGCTACAGAAGAAACTATGGATACAATTATGCTGAGGCTTTTAGTTTTCTTTCTGCAGCTTACCACCCTTCTAGCAAACCTGCTGACTGCATCCCCCCCAAATCACTGATGCCTGACACCCACCACCCTGCGCCAGGTGGGCAATGACACCTGTCGATCGAGCCGGCTTTGGGTTCAGACCACACTCCTGCTGCCCCCTCCCCGAGACCACATGGGTAAGCAGTGAAGGGAAATGAGGTGACCTGGGTATGAGTGGCACAGGACCTGACACAGGAAGGAAGAATTTTGATGTCAAATGAGGGTGGGAAAGGGAAAACAAGAAGTCTCAATTTAGAAACAAAAACGCCATTCAACATTTGCAAAAAGCTGTTATCAGTAAGCCTTCCAGCGCAGAGCAAGGCTGGGCAGACTGGACGGCGGCTTCCCTGGGTGACAGGGGAACATCCTCAGTGCATGCAAGTCAGGGCTGGGCATTCCACTCCGGCCACAACACAAAGGACTTCAGCACTGTAAGCTTCGGTTACGTGACCCTCTCTTCTTTCCTCTAGTTCGTCAAACGTGTCTGCACATGTGTGCACACAGAGGAACTGAGTGAGAGAAGGGAGGGGGTAGACAGCAAGGGAGGGAAGGAGGGACGGAGAGAACATTAAGATGGGTTAAGTGTTATTGAAAAAGCCACTACCCATCCGAAGACCCCTGATTCTCCTTGCCCCAGCAACCCTCCCA
Source organism: Macrotus californicus (assembly GCA_007922815.1). Classification (NCBI taxonomy): domain Eukaryota; kingdom Metazoa; phylum Chordata; class Mammalia; order Chiroptera; family Phyllostomidae; genus Macrotus; species Macrotus californicus. The sequence goes on along the minus strand of VMDR010000080.1, from coordinate 1,706 downwards.
TGCTGCCCCCTTTCCCACCCCTACCCAGGAAAGCGGGGTGGGGGGAAGGGGGGGAGAGCTGACTTTCCTTGTCAAAAGGCAGTTTCTGCCTTTCAGCAGAAAGGCAGAGACAGTCATGGCTCTGTAACAACTGCTTGGCGGACACAGCGACAAAGACTCACCAGAGAGGTGCCTTCCCCTCCCTTCGCCCTTCTCTCACTCGAATGGCCACATGTCAGAGTCCTGCCGCCCTCAAGACACACGGCCGAGTCCCCGGGTTCACGGACCTAACTGCCTTTTCGTACAAGGTTAAAACAGCCACGGCCTCCGTCCGCAGCCCCAGTGCTGCAGCTGAACCCCGGACAGCAAGGGGCAGGGACACCACAATGTACAAACGCACACACACAAACACAAACACACACAGACACACTCCCTTCACTGGTGCCACCATGCACAGAAACACTAAAGTCACAACTAGTATTAACACTTCACATTATGAGTATTGTTTCCAAAGAGAAGCGATTCATGGAATTAAAACATCCACAAGAGTAACTCCTCTGGCAAGGATGGAGACACTGAAAGCGGAGAGGCGAGGTCACGATTGTGCGTGAGGGATCCACTGTGTGTCCATGGGTCGGCCTAAGAGTTCCTCCACGCGGCGCGCCACGTCCATTGTGTCGTCCAGATCGAAGTCCCCATCGGTGTCAAGGACAGGGTCAGGGCTTGAGAGGGAAAGAAAAGAGATGAAGGGCCCTGGCTGGTGTGGCCCAGTGGACTGAGCACGGGCCTGCGAACCAAAGGGTCGCTGGTTCGATCCGCAGTCAGGACACATGCCTGGGTTGTGGGCCAGATCCCCAGTTGGGGATGTGTGAGAGGCAACCACACACTAATGTTTCTCCCTCTCTTTCTCCCTCCCTTCCCCGCTCTACAAACAAACAAACAAATAAAAAGGAGATGAAGGGGAAGGGAACACTTGTCAGAGGCCAATGAGAGGAGCAGAGGAGCAGAGATCAGCCCAGGCCCCCCGCCCCGCCAGGTGAGCAGCCCAAGACTGCCTGTGCCCTCAGCCTGGGCTTCACGGGAAAAGAGCCACTTCTGATCTCAACACTTGGGAGTAGAGTCCTTTGCTGGCTGGACAGAGCGACTCAGACTAAAATACCTGCCCTCCACTAACCACTGTGCTGTCCACCTGAAACTAATACAAAATAATATTGAATGTAAACTGTCATTGAAAAAAATTTAAAAAATTAAAAAAAAATACCGTGCCCCTGCCCCTCAGCTTCCCCCCTAACACTGGCTGTGCAGACACATCTAAATGCTACCTGGTCTGTATATGGAGAAAGAAAAATCTCCATTTTGGGAGCAGACATTTGCCCAACCCCCTCTAAACTACCAACATCTTCTGGTCAAATCTCTCCCTCCCACCTGGGCACATGCCTGGGTTGGGTGGTCTCAGACCTAGAGGAGCTCTGCATTCCCTGGCCCACCAGCCCTCCTGGGGTCCAGCCTGAGGCCAACTGCCCAGTTCCCCCACCCCACCCCCCTATGAAGCCCTGTAAGAACATGACCTACTTCTGCGGGTACATGTTATAATGAGTCTGGGTGCACACGGCGGGGGAGGGAGCCTGGTCCATGTAGGTGGCACTGCCCCCAGCAGAGTCTGCAGATGTCACAAACCTGCAGGAGGAAGCACAGCAGAGCCTCAGTGGCCTCAGGGCAGCAGCCGA